>JAGFNQ010001195.1:1139683-1181250 GCA_024364735.1 Boesenbergia rotunda
CATTGGGTTGTCCTGAATTGAATTTTCAATATTACAACTAGGTTCAAGAAGCTAGTATTTGGTTTAGTCGAAACTGTCAAAATCTGTTTTGCTTCATTTGTTTTGCATTAGTATTGCCTTTAGTGGAACTTTCCAAGTTGAACATAAGCTGTAGTGAACTCTTGCATTTTGAATCAATTTAATTCCAAATTTTGCAACATTGCATTGGTTGATCTAATTGTCCCTTGGTTGAACCATTTAGTGCCAACTTCTTGTTTAGTGCCTTAGTTTAAGGTTATTTACTTTTTCATTGCGATTTCATCTCTGCATTGTAACCCAAAATCCAATTACTTATGTGAAACCCAAAAACACAAACGACACCTAAATACAAGCGCGAATCAAACAATGTCAACTAGCCCCGAGAAAAATACGACCTGTGGCCCCTATATTACATTTTCATACTTTTGATTGTAAAAGGGTTTCCAGTTATTCATTTATAAATTCTAAATTTGAGGCCCACTTTTGTGACACATAGTTTGGGCCCGTCAGACATGTGCAAGGACCTTCCTGACGTGACCGACCAACCCTTCAAGTGAGGGTAGACCCTCTTATCTTCCTTTTCTTGTAAACAAGGGGCCTCCGACCCCGATTTTGTAATGCACCTTTTTGTTTGAATACGGCTCTCCCTTTTTGCTTACTTGAGCAAGTGTGGCTGTGTTCTTTTTTGATCGTGAGGTATCAGAGTATCTGCGCGGGTGAGCCGGACACAAAGTCGACCGACTAGCCCAATCCCTGCCTTCCTCTAGCCCAGTCGCAGGATGGATGGCAATCCCAAGCGCTGGTCTGCGGGGGTCGTTGGTCTTTGCGGGGGTATGCGTGAGACCCCGGTTCGTGTCTTTGCGCGAGGTCCTGGTTGCTTGATCAGGACATATTGCGGATATATACCTTATTGCGTCCGACCGAGGGACCAGCGGGAGCCGGCCCGGGTGGGATTTGGCCTCTTGGCCGAGTGGGATCCGGGGAGCGTGGACCGCCATGCGTCCGACCGGGACTCGGGCCAAGGGATCAGCGAGAGCTGGCCATTGGGATTTGGCTTCTTGGCCGAGTGGGACCCGGGGAGCGTGGGCCGCCACGCGTCCGACCAGGACTCGGGCCAAGAGATCAGCGGGAGCTGGCCCGTGGGATTGGGGATTAATCTAACTTGCCATTATTTCGAGTCCCTGGGTTGACAACTTATCTATCTTTCTTCTTGCCTTCGAAGCACCTTAAGTGTTTAGGGCCACGTGTCCTGCGTTCAGTGGCTTTCCAGGTGCCAAACTGTTATCCGCCTGCTTTGATTGCCTTGGGCAGTGAAACGTCTGCTTGCTGGCCCCCATTGTTGTCTTACCCCGCCTCCTTGCTTAGTCATAGGGTTGGCCATTATTCATGACCCTTCTACCAACGGCTGCGATTAATTACTGTTTCCTATATAGCCTTCAGCGACTACCTCCTTCGCCGCCTCTGTTTTCTCTTCACTTTCAGTCACCTTCCTCCCTTTTCCTCCAACCGTCTTCTCCAGTGTCCCGGTGCCCTTTCCAGGATGTTGCGTGGCTTTCTGGCAGCGGTGGCCACAGAGAGGGAGGCTGCTTTTGAGGCGTCGATGGCAGCTATGCTCTCAGAGCCTATCCCCGTCTCCCCCGATAATGCTACATCGGCTACTCCAGCGTCTCCCTCCCCGGTGCTAAGTCCTACCGCCGCTTCGTCTGCAAATAAGGGCAAGGAGTTAGAGGAGGAGGCGCTGGACTCAGACGTTGATGCTTTGGCCTCAGATCCTTCCCCCTGGAGTCTGGTCGCCGGCAGAGCCAGCCACCCGACCGCTCACCTCCCTTTGGAACCATGACCGCTTTCCCTCGGAAAACCCCCTCTCCTTCTCTTGTGACAAGCCTGCCTGCCTCGCAGGTGACTGTGCCTGTCGTTCCTACTTCTTCTGCGGCAGGAGAGACCCCACCATTGTCGCCTTTGACTCAGGCCGTTTCTTCGAGCAGTCAAACGGGCGAACCTCGTCCTTCCCCTCTGCTAAGGGTTCCTGCTTCCCTGGTATCTGCGCCGCCCGTCCCTACTTCTGCTTCGGGGGCGGTTCGGCCAGTAATCTCTTCTGTCTCGGTCGGCTCGTCTGGCATGCCATCTGCTGTCCCTCTTCCTTCTCTTCCCGAGGGACCACGGGTCCTTGCCCGATACATCTCATCCTGCCCTCGCGAGCAGATCCTCGCGCCGCTTACGAGATTCCGAACTCTGAGCTGATAGGATCTGCTCGAGTAGCTCATCTGTATGCCCCCTGAGCGACCACCTGTATCAGGGTCTGCGGTCCTTTGATCGTCAAGACCCTATTGCCAGAGTCAATAGCCTCGTTGCGGATGCTTGTCAGGTACGTTTTTTTTATGTCTCTTGCTTAGTTGCTTCCTGGCTAATTCTTCGCTTTCTTTGCAGTTAACTGGTGCCTTATACGAGATGGGTGTTTCCTTCAACGCGCAGACTCGATCCCTCCGTCGGTCAGAATCCCGGAGGGAGGCGTTGGAAGCTCAGCTTCGCTGTACGCAGCCTCAGCCAGGTGAAGAGGCCTGGAATGCGCTGCGATCCGAGAATGCAGCCCTTCAGGGGCATGTCGTTCACGCCGAAGCGCAGCTTCAGGATCATCTGGCAGAGCTAAGCGCGGCTCGGGCCTCTGATGCCCAGCTGCGTCAACAGATTGCTCACCTGGAGCGAAGTTAGCGTCAAGCTCAGACTCGGGAACTTCAGGCACGCTCGGAGTTGGCCAAGGCCCAGGCGGATGTCCTGGACGCCAGCCAGTTGGCTACTGCACTGCTTTCAAATCTGAATGCTAAGGAAGAGGAGCTAGCGGCCTGCCAAAGCGACCTCTTACGGATGCGCGAGCGTCACGAGGCCCGGAAAGCTATGGCGCAGGCGGCCCGCGAGGAGCGTGAGAAGGCGCCGGGTGGGGCCCATCGTAGTCTTTTATGCCTAAACCGTAGTTGCATGTTGCCCCTTTTTGTTATCTAATGTAGGCGGGGGTCGAATTGCTTATTATGAATGCTATTCCCCCTTTCCATTGTCTCCGTTCTCATGTACTTATGCCCCGAGTGTCTGGTGATAGAGCGTAAGCGATCCGAATGGTGGCAGGTACGGCCGTCCACCCCTTATCGGGGAGGGGGCGCCCACTATGCCAGGATCGTTGTGTACCGTCCAATCGGGCCCTTAGGCACAGGCGGTGTTCCCTTAGTGCCCCCAACTCGGGCAATTCCTAAGGTAATCCTAAGTTCGAGGTAGTCCCTTGGACCAGTCAAGAGTAGGACGGGGCACGCTTGATCAGGCGATTGTAGTTGCGAGGACCTAGCTACCCCCAGCCCACCCGCGGGCTTGAGGTGAGGCGTCTGGTTGAGGTGATGCCCCCGAATTAAGGACCGTGCCAGGAGCTGGTCCCCCTTTCACCGAGTCAGTGGGGTGAGTATGAGAATGCCCGATTGAAGCTTTCGAGGGGAGAAATCGCTACATCCGTCTGAGAGTCGATCCGAGGGAAAGGCTTGCGCTGAGTGAGAATGGAGCCACCCGGTCGGGTGATCTCTCAGGGGGCGTAGGCCACCACGGATCCCGCCGAGAGCCGATCCGAGGGGAAGGCTCGCGAGGAGCGAGAGTAGGGTCGCCTGGTCGGGTGATTTCTCAGGGAGCGTGGGCCACCACGCATCCGACTGAGAGCCGATCCGAGGGGAAGGCTCGCGCGGAGTGAGAATAGGGCCGCCCGGTCGGGTGATTTCTCAGGGAGCGTGGGTCACCACGCATCCGACCGAGAGCCGATCCGAGGGGAAGGCTCGTGCGGAGTGAGAATAGGGCCGCCCGATCGGGTGATTTCTCAGGAAGTGTGGGCCACCACGCATCCGACTGAGAGTCGATCCCAGGGGAAGGCTCGCGCGGAGCGAGAATAGGGCCTCCCGGTCAGGTGATTTCTCAGGGAGCGTGGGCCACCACGCATCTGACTGAGAGCCGATCCGAGGGGAAGGCTCGGCGGAGCGAGAATAGGGCCGCCCGGTCGGGTGATTTCTAAGGGAGCGTGGGCCACCATGCATCCGACCGAGAGCCGATCCGAGGGGAAGGCTCGCGCGGAGCAAGAATAGGGCCACCCGGTCGGGTGATTTCTCAGGGAGCGTGGGCCACCACGCATCCGACTGAGAGCCGATTCGAGGGGAAGGCTCGCGCGGAGCGAGAATAGGGTCGTCCGGTCGGGTGATTTCTCACGAAGCGTGTGCCACCACGCATCCGATTGAGAGCCGATCCGAGGGGAAGGCTCGCGCGGAGCGAGAATAGGGCCGCCCGGTCGGGTGATTTCTCAAGGAGCATGGGCCACCACACATCCGACTGAGAGCCGATCCGAGGGAAAGGCTCGCGCGGAGTGAGAATAGGGCCGCCCGGTCGGGTGATTTCTCAGGGAGCGTGGGCCACCACGCATCCGACTGAGAGTCGAACCGAGGGTTGAGGGGCATCCCGATCGTCGGAGACATCTCAGGGAGCGTGGATCGCCACGCGTCTGCTGAGAGCCGCGCCGAGGCTTCCCGGTCGTCGGAGTCATCTCTGGGAGCGTGGATCGCCACGCGTTCGCTGAGAGCCGCGCCGAGGCTTCCCGGTCGTCGGAGACATCTTAGGGAGCGTGGATCGCAACGCGTCCGCTAAGAGCCGCGCCGAGGCTTCCTGGTCGTCGGAGACATCGCAGGGAGCGTGGATCGCCACGCGTCCGCTGAGAGTCGCGTCGAGGCTTCCCGGTCGTCGGAGACATCTCAGGGAGCGTGGATCGCCACACGTCCACTGAGAGCCGCGCCGAGGCTTCTCCGTCGCCGGAGACATCTCAGGGAGCGTGGATCGCCATGCGTCCGCTGAGAGCCGCGCCGAGGCTTCCCGGTCGCCGGAGACATCTCAGGGAGCATGGTTCGCCATGCGTCCGCTGAGAGCCGCGCTGAGGCTTCCCAATCGTCGGAGACATCTCAGGGAGCGTGGATCGCCACGCGTCCGCTGAGGCTTCCCAGTCGTCGCAGACATCTCAGGGAGCGTGGATCGCCACGAGTCCACTGAGAGCTGCGCCAAGGCTTCCCGGTCGTCGGAGACATCTCAAGGAGCGTGGATCGCCACGCATTCGCTAAGAGCCGCGCTGAGTCTTCCCGGTCGTCGGAGACATCTCAGGGAGCGTGGATCGCCACGCGCCCGTTGAGAGCCGTGCCGAGGATTCCCGGTCGTCGGAGACATCTCAGGGAGCGTGGATCGCCATGCGTCCGCTGAGAGCCGCGCCGAGGGAAATGCAGCAACAACTATTTTCCCAGAAAATCAGCCTTGAGGTGCGCAAAAGAGTATATGAGATGTATCCGGAAGGCCAGATCTCAGACACGCGGAGAGTGTATAAGATATATCCAGATTTTAAATACGCGATGCGCAAATAAGAAATATCCCGAAGACCAGACTATAGAAACGCAGAGAATATGTGTGGTATATCCAGAAGGCCAGACTTTAGATGCGCGGAGAATATGTGAGGTATATCCAGAAGGCCAGACTTCAGATGCGCGGAGAATATGTGAGGTATATCCAGAAGGCCAGACCTCAGATGCGCGGAGAGTGTATAAGATATATCCAGATTTTAAATACGCGATGCGCAAATAAGACATATCCCGAAGACCAGACCTCTCTGGCTTACTAGAAGAAGAGCGAATCAAGCATCGCCATGGGGGGATCTGCAATAAGGCCTCCAGTGGATTGATGGATCATCCGGGGTCAGTTGAAAAGAGGCTCGTATTCTTTGGGATCGTCCACCATCAGCACCCGGCTGGGTCTCCCATCTCCACTTCCGATCAGGATGCTGGTGTCCCTCCTTCTAGCGCCAAATTTGATCCTGTCGCGAAGCAGGGTGGCGGACTGCTGGGCTGAGTGGTCTCCCAGGTGGCACGAGCCAGTGAGGTGGCGAAGAGCTGACCGCGACTCGGCCGGATACTGCAAAACAACGACCGTTAGTAAACTCGCCGGAGATTTCCCCGGTCAGGCACTCCGACGGTCAAGTCAGTATCCGCAGGCATAGTAGTCGAAACTGAATTGAAATGAGACAAGAGGTGCGAGAACTCGCATGCGCGCGTACCTGCGGCAGGGGGAGTGCGGAGCTTGTATAACCGGGGAAGTTGACAACCCTTGTCCGTCTTGACGAGACAAGAGTGTGGTAGCTGTCAGCTCGTGGGGAGCACTTAGGAGCGGCGCGGCATGGCGCGGGGTGCTTAAGCAGTACGAGAGTACTGGGTGCGCAGTACGAAGTACTGGGTGGGCGGACTAGCCGCTAGAAGTGTCAGAGGTGAGTAAGGCATGCGGAACCCCGTTAGCAGGGTCGTACCCTGGATATAATGATGTAGGGGGCGTAAGGGCGAGATGCCCCATGCCCCGAGCGCCGACTGGCAAGTTCGCATGCTGGGGACCGAGTCGGGTAAAGGCCAGCGAGCGTGGGCAGCCACGCGTCCGACTGGTAGGATGGAAGCGCAGGGTATGCCCTGGATCGGGGGGTTACCGAGGGATGTCTGCCTGATTTATTTAAGTATCCCATCTATGTGATGTCATGAGAGCGTGCATTATCACACACCCGATTAGGGCGTCCGACCTAGCCCTAGGTTGGGGAGGGGCCAAGGAGTGTAGGCAACTAAGCCTATGCTGGGTAGGATGACCGGTGGTCGGCTCGACGCTGTCCCCGGGGTGCCCCTGGCTCGGGATCTTACCCAGGGCTTCTGCCGCTGATCTGTCAATTAAACCTTCCCGGCGCCAGGCTGGCTGGCGGGCCCGGCCTATGCACCTACCCATAGGCAAGGCCGGGATCAATTCCTATGATTTATCTTCTCCGTATTAATCCTTAAACAAATTGATGAGGCCTCCTCTGTATTGGTTCTGGGATGGATTGACGGGAACGTTAAAAATGAACGAATCACCTTTATACCTGAAACAAATTGACGAGTACGCTAAAGCGAAAGAATTCATTTTTACCACACAGTAGGATGCATTATCTTTGAGAGAATTATATTTTTAGTATGGTAAATTATATTTTTCAATTTAAATCCTTATCTATACTGATCCGGGCGAGTAGTTTTCAAAGGGGTTCAAGGGCTCGGTTGGATCCGACTTGGGTCAAAGAAGGTTGGGCCGGGTTGACCTCGGTCCAATGAGCTGGATATGAACCTGGGCAGGAAGGGTAGAGGTCGAGACAGGTAGGGCCCTGGTTCGGCCTCGGTCACTCAGGGTCGGTCACCTAAGGTTGGCCACTCTGAGGTCGACCACTCGGGGCTGGTCACCTGAGGTCGGCCACTCGGGGCTGGTCACCTGAGGCCGGCCACTCGGGGCTGGTCACCTGAGGCCGGCCACTCGGGGCTGGTCACCCGAGGTCGGCCACTCGGGGTCAGTCACCCGAGGTCGGTCACTCGGGTCGGGTGTCTCTAGCCGAACGCCCTGAGGCCACCCCATGAACGGAAATGGCTCAGGATCTGGGCTTATCCGACCGACCCAGACTGTAAGTTAAGATGAGCCGACCGAATGAACATGGGCGATTAAAGAGCCACCTCCGCAGTAATAATGTGTCAAACCTCTGACATAATCATTACCTGACAGAGCCGCTAAATATTAATGAGGATCAGAGGAGGCAGTTTAGACAGGTTGTCAGGCGGCTGTGGCAGTCTCACAGGGCAACTAAAGCTGTCATTGGCCCAGTCTGCCTACTGACCCATCCTTAATGATACAGGACAACCCTGACATGATAGAGAGCTTTCCCTCCCCTATATAAACCCCCCTTGGGGCTCCAAAGAAGAGATTGCTGCCCTTTGCAACCACAACTCCACTTTGAGTACTTCCTTTTGGTCCGACCTGAGTGAGTGGTATTTGACCCGTGGTTAAGCCCGAGCCCGACCCCCCATGCTATAGCAGACCGGGTCGTCTTGGTTAGACCGAGTCAGCCGAGTGAGAACCGATCTTCACTTGTCGACATGATCAAATTTGGCGTCGTCTATGAGAACTCAGCCTGATCGAAAGTTGAAGATGAGTGACTCCAACCGGGTGACCGTTACTTTTTCACAAGAAGACCTTGATTTGTTGGTAGCAGCTAAAGCTCAGAAGCTGACAGTAGAGCAGAAGCTGGCAGCAGAGCAGAAGATGGCCGCCTGCCCGGCGCATGAGGGCCCTACCGAGCCAACGACTCGCGTTGGCACCGAAGGAGGAGCTCAGCCGGGTGATAGCCCTCACTTTCCCCGAGTGTTATTCGGTCCAGCAGAAGGCGCTGGACAATCTGACCCTCAAGAAGTTTGTTCTAGTCAGGCCAGAATCAACAAAGGGAAGGCCCCCATCAGTCAAGCCCCAGCTGACCACACCGGGTTCCCCTTCTTCAGACAAGTTCTGCAAGAGCCAGTCCCCAAGCATTTCCGGATCTTGTCCATTCCAGAATATGAAGGAGCTACAGATCCAAAGAAACACCTGATGAAGTTTGAGAATACAACTTTGCTGTATCAATACATGGATGGTATCAAGTGCCGAGCGTTCCTGACCAACCTGGTAGGGCCCGCTCAGCGCTGGTTCGACAGAACTCCATTGTCTCAAAAGGAAAAAGCATTGGTCGTGTATAGGCCCTTCCTTCCATCATATGCTGGCATTCGTATTCCCAAGTGGACTAGGAAATGATTAGCTCTAACGAAGCACTTCCTTCCGACAAGGCCGAAATCCAACCGATCTGGATACCTCGAGCCCTTGCTTGACGACTGGAGGCACCGCCAGTGAAGGAGCCTGCTCCTTCGCAGGCTCGGCGATCGTGAGTTGTCGGAGTTCCTCACTGATCGAAGAGGACGAGGGTGAATCTACTGTTGTGGCAGGCAAAGAGACGTCTAGAGCTGGATTTGATCGAGGAAATTCAGGATCGGGCATCGGTCCGAACGACTGCTTACCGGCTAAGGATGCAATGAAGATACAATCTAGAGGTCATACCCTGGAGTTTCCAGGTCGGCGACCGTGTATGGAAGAGAGTCAAACCGGTCGGGGAGGTGAGCAAGCTGAAGCCCCCAATGAGGAGAACTCTTCCTGGTGATCGAGAAGTTGGGGATGAGAGCCTATTATTTGCAAGATGCCCAAGGAAAGACGCTGAGAAGGCCTTGGAGTGCAACACACTTAAAATTGTATCGTGAGGAAAGTTGAGTTGAGTGATCCTTGTAATTGTATCATGTAAATATGATAGTGGAACTCAGGGCACCCAGAAGGCAGCTCTTGCAGGTTGTAAGTGGGCATGCTCCCACGCACCCACCAGGCTCAGCAGCGGCCGGGCTTGGCGCTCCACGTTCGGTCGGGCCTGGTCGGGCGTGGCGCTCCACGTTCGACAGGGTATGCCAGACGGTGTCCAGACTCTTGCTCTTGTAAGTTATAAGTGGGCATGCTCCCACGCACCCACCGGACTTGGCGCTCTACGTTCGGTCGAGCCTGGTCAGGCGTGGCGCTCCACGTTCGATCAGGGTAAGTCAGACGGTGTCCAGACTCTTGCTCTTGCAAGTTATAAGTGGGTATGCTCCCACGTAACCATCGGACTCGGCGCCGATCGAGCGTGGCGCTCCACGCTTGGTCGGGCCCGGCCTGGCGTGGCCCTCCACGCTCGGTCAGGGTAAGCCAGACGGTGTCCAGACTCTTGCTCTTGCAAGTTATAAGTGGGTATGCTCCCACGCACCCACCAGACTCGGCTTCGATCGAGCGTGGCGCTCTACGTTCGGTCAGGCTCGGCATGGCGTGACACTCCACGCTCGGTTAGGGTAAGCCAAATGGTGTCCAGACTCTTGCTCTTGCAAGTTATAAGTGGACATGCTCCTACACACCCACCGGACTCGGCGCCGATTGAGCGTGGCGCTCCACGTTCGGTCGGGCCCGGTCTGGCGTGGCGCTCCACGCTTGGTCAGGGTAAGTCAGACGGTGTCCAGACTCCTGCTTTTGCAAGTTACAATTGGGCATGCTCCCACACAACCACCGACCTCGCGGCAGACTGGACGTGGCTGCCCACGCTCCATTAAGGTCTCCCGAGCGGCATTGAGACACTTGCTCTTCAGCAAGTTATAAAGGTGATTGCTCACACGCCTTAGCCACTCAGCCGCTCTACTCGGCACCCAGCTGCTCTGCTCGGCACCCAGCAGCTCTGCTCGGCACCCAGCCATTCTGCTCGGCACCCAGCCGCTCTACTCGGCACCCAGCTGCTCTGCTCGGCACTCAGCCGCTCTGCTCGGCACTCAACCGCTCTATTCGGCATTCAGCTACTCAACCACTCAGCTTGGCACTCAGCCACTCTGCTATGTCATCTGTTCGGCACTCCGTCATTCGGCTCTGTCACCTGCCAGGCAACTAGTCACTCTACTCAGTTGCTTGCCTACTCAGCCATTGCTCAGTCGTTTACTAGGCTCTATGCCACATTCGTGGCACCCGCAACCATTTGCTTGGTTCGACAAAAATGCTTAGTTGTTTGTCATACACAGATTTGTCACTCGTCCAACACGATCCAATTACTCGCTTGACATAACTAAATACTCTAGCGGCGACATTCCGAGGGATGAAATACTGATTAACTGAGTAAAATCTAACCCGCAACTTCTGATTGGTTGTTCTTCTATCAAAGGAGATCCATTCCAACCTAATTCTAGGATGGAAAGTACGGATGGAATAAGTCAAACCACTAGATTTAGTCTGGTCAGTCAGACTCGCGCCTCCTTCGACTAGACTTGAAGGGGAGATATGTGATCCGGGGAGATAAACGCGTGGCAGATGCATTGATAGCTGACTTGATAGGGGACTCGACATTTAAGGATAAAGATCTTGAAGCAATAATGAGGGTCAGGGGGTGTGAAAGTAGGGTTTATCCGACCGGGCAAGCAGCCTAGTCAGTCGGACTTGACGCCTCCTTTGACTAGACTTGAAGGGGAGGCTTGAGATCCAGTTGGGTAAGTTTTTGGAGCTGATTAGGGGTCCGGTCGGATTGGGTCTGGGTCAGACAAAGTGGGTCGGGTTCAGTATCTGGCTAAGAGGATCAGGATTCGAAGCAACTTGAGACGAGGCCCAATCAGTGGCGCCCGAGCAGACATTCCCGGCCGAGAACTTTAGTGGTCGGGGATCACTAGTTGGGAAAGTTTAGTCCAGATAAAGCAAAAGCGTTTTGTCGGATCTCTTTATGAGTGTTCGGCAAGCAATAGGCCCCCCAGGCGGGGTCTCCCGGTTGGGGTCACCCGGAGTGACAGACCCAGGGTGGCCAACCCAGAGTGACCGACCCAGGATGGCCGACCCAGGGTGGCCGACCCAGAGTGATAGACCCAAGGTGGCCGACCCAACGCGACAGACCTAGGGTGGCCGACCCAGGTTGGTCGACCCAGAGTGACCAACCCAGGGTGGCCGACCAAGAGTGACAGACTCAGGGTGGTCGACCCAGGGTGGCCGACCCAGAGTGACAGACCCAGAGTGACAGACCCAGGGTGGGCGACTCAGAGTGACCGATCCAGGGTGGCTGACCCAGAGTGACAGACCTAGAGTGACAGACCTAGGGTGGCCGACCCAGAGTGACAGACCCAGGGTAGCCGACCCAGAGTGACAGACCCAGGGTGGCCGACCCAGAGTAACAGACCCAGGGTGGTCGACCCAGAGTGAGTGAATGGTCGCAGTAGCAGTAAAGATCATCTGAATCTCCCTATTCTCAGAAGAGGATTTTTGACATAATCATGACCTGACAGAGCCGCTAACATTAATGAGGGTCAGAGGGGACAACCTAGACAGACTGTCAGGCGGTTGTGATAGTCTCACAGAGCAGCTAAGGGTGCCATTAGTTCAGTCTGCCAACTGACCATTCCTTAATAAGACATGACAGCTCTGACAAGGCAAAGAGCTTCCCCTCCCCTATATAAACCCCCCTTGGGGCTCTAAAGAGGGGGTTGCTGTCATTTGAAACCTTTGCTCCCTTTGTGCTCTCGTTTTTGATCCGACCCAAGCCACTTGTGTCCTATTAGCATTCAAGCCCGACTTGACCCCCGAACTACTGTAGATCAGAGTCATTTTGGTCAGACCGAGTCATCCGTGAGAAGACCGTCTTCGCTTATCGACAGGATCATATACGTTCACATTTTTATATCTAAACTTGTATTATTTTTGCATTTCAATCTTTTTTTCCGAAATTAAAACTCATCTTTGGTAATTGCCTCACGGGCGATGACAATACTGTGATAAAAACTAAACTTAGATATTTTTTATTTTTATAAACAAATCACCTGACCAATTTTGTAAGTTCACCTAGATTTTAAAATAAATAACACATTATCATCCTAAAAATAAAATTAATAAAATAATTTTTTTTAAAAAAAATATTACCATCGTATTTCTTCCCCAACCCCACGATCACCCACCAAAAAAATATTTATTTTATTGATTTTATTTTTAATGTATGTGATTTTGATTTGATTTTCTTTATTTATTCTAATAACCAGGTTGCTACGTTCATCAAATATAAAAATATATTCAAATTTATTTTCATGATAATATCGTCGCCTCTAGCTAGGCAATTAATTATCGGTGATTAATTTGAATTTCATATATAAAATCATTAAAATTAAAAAATAATACAAATTAGTAAATTATAAATATGAATTTATATATACTAAAATTAAAATTAGAAAAAAATGTAACTTTCTGGACTAATAATATAATTTTTTCTGCATGCATGGAATTCTCCTCGCCATCAAGCAATTAGCTCTGGTTTAACTTCAGCGCGCGCGCGCGAGGATTGAACTAGAAGAAAGAGGGAACATCCACAGGTACTTAATATTATATATATGTTAACATGCATCTATATTAAATTAAGTTTTGGACGTAATTGATAGCTTACCACGTCATAAATTTATAACAAATTAACACTGCAATTTGTCATGTATATAGTATTAATTATATAGAGATTTTTAGAGGTTATGATACAGTAATAGAATGATTAATCGAGATTTTAGATATTCGTAGTTTGATCCCTAGTTACGATATATTTTGTATAAATTTTTTCTTCAAATGAGACGTGAATTATGGGACGCTAAATTTCTAAATCGCCTACCGTGAACATTTCTTTATTTTTCTTGGAAATTGATAAAAATTTTTGCTGAGACTAAATCAATTCCCCTAAATTTTTTTACTATCTGATTCAATATTTCTTTAATTTTCGAGTATGCAACTCTATATACCATTTGTTCCTTAATCTTTATAAAGAAAAGCTTTAGGTGCAACAACCTTTTTCAAGAGTGTTTAGGTACCAATATATTGACGTACAAATAATTTGGTAGGTCACCCATTTTATTATAACAAATCATGGAAATATCACTACTAAAAAATTGTCATATACTCACGATAAATTTTAACTACACATATACGTACAAACTGTAGGTATAGGTAACATATAACCACAAATATATAACATCGTCACTATAAGTTATAGGGACAGATATCAGTACTGTGGATATTGAATATTTATACCTACACTTATAATTTATTGTCACTATAATTTTTTTAATGTGAATATAAGTAACATATACCTACACTTATAATTTACTATTACTATATTTTTTCTATGAGTATAAATAATATATACTCACCATTAATAGAATTTTAATAATAGATTTCGTCACTGATTACAACAATTATTAATTATAAAATAATATATTATAATAAATTTTGATTAAAAAAATTGATGAAGTAGATATTATTTTAGGCTTCATCAATTTCAAAAAAGGGGCTTCACTTTTAATTTTAAATAACATTTAATTTCATAATACTTACTCATAATAAATTAGACAAAATAATTTATAATTGTTGGATGCTAAAGTAATAAGTTTGAACTCATTTATATAATATAAAGTTATAAGATGAATCGATTTTTTTAATCCATCCTAATTTTGTTTTAACCTTATAGCTATACATATTTAAACTATGGGTATAGATAACATATAACCACATATATATAAAATCGTCACTATAAATTATAGGGATAGATCAATACTGTGAGTATTAAATATCTATACCTACACTTATATTTTATTGTCACTATAATTTTTTTTTACAGCGGGTATAAGTAGCGTATACCTACACTTATAATTTACTGTCACTATAACCTTTTTTCTATAAATATAAATAATATATACCCACACTCATAGTTTACCGTCACTATAACCTTTATATGTGACATATGCGTGGTTTGGTTTGGAGAGTT
Organism: Boesenbergia rotunda; assembly: GCA_024364735.1. Classification (NCBI taxonomy): domain Eukaryota; kingdom Viridiplantae; phylum Streptophyta; class Magnoliopsida; order Zingiberales; family Zingiberaceae; genus Boesenbergia; species Boesenbergia rotunda. The sequence goes on from JAGFNQ010001195.1 coordinate 1,153,935, forward strand.
TGGGTTTGGGTTTGTCTCCAACACCGGCGCCACCGTCTGCGGTAATAGGGGAGTGGTTGAGGGTGTGGTCCAAAGTGCCCTCATAACCATTGATGATCTTCAAACTATGAATCAAGGTGACAATATTGTGCTAGTATACATTTCCTTTTGTTGTTCCTATCCCTTTTTATTTTTGAAAAGATTTCATCAGAATTGGAAACTTCAAAAGGTTAGAAATATCTATCCCCTATCGTAAACTATTTATTATGATAAACTTTATCAAAAGAATTATTTAAAAAATTAAAATATCATATTAAACTATTTATTAGGCCAAAATGTTAAAAATTTTGGAAAGGTTTACGGGGTAATCTGGACACAAAATAGGTTAATATTGATACCTATTATTTTAGAACTTGTTTTACTTTTAATATAATTGAAGCCTTTTTTTAATATGATTGTTATTCTTACATATATATAAATTTAAATATATAAATTAAATTCTAATTTTTAATTTTTTTTACCCATAATAAAAAATCATTATATGATATACTCACGGAAAATTTAAATTTAACAAAAGTGTGGCTATAATTTATACCCATAGAAAATTAAAAATCATATCGCTATAAGCTATACCCACGGAAAAAAGACCTTTGCACTAAAGTATATAGTGATAGAATTATTTTCATGGGTAATTACTTGGTGATTATTTATAACGGTTTTTAGTTCTGTCACTAAAACCTCTAGTGATACAATGAAATCCGTAGGTATAAGTCGAGGTATTTTCTGACGGTAATGAGTACCGTCACTATATGTTATACTGACGGTAAAAAAACCGTCGGTAAAGATAAAGTAAAAATGACAGAAATGAACGCCCGTGGGTATAGACTTTTGAGGTCTATATCCACGATTTTCATACTTTTACCTATGATTTTTTATTAAGGGTATAGGGTAATTTTCTTGTAGTGTATGGAATGTATATTGATCTTTTTGGAATTGAATCAAGATGAAGATTACAGAACTCCTTCCCATATCACGATCTTTGTTAAAGCTGAAGATGACAATCTAACTCATGGGTAGTGAGACCCACGTAGTACCAATTGCAGAAGTGTGCATGGAGTGACATGGGATGTCGTTGTTAAATCTCCTAGTGATAGATTAAAAATTTGAGACTCATGTACGATATATTATTAAAAATTTTACTCACTAATGGATAGTAGACTTAAGAATACTAGCTATAAAAAAAAGATAGATTCATTATCTTAACGACCTCCTAAAATTGATCTCACGGATATGGAGAGAGGTTCATGTAAGTATGTAGATAATAAACACATGGTGGGGCCGAAAATACAGGTCATTACCTCCTGAGAACCAACCCTAAGCTATTATCCCAGAAATGTCATGCGTCTACCGTCTGTACTATACCCTGGGAGCGAGAATGTTGTTGGTGCCGGAAGCACTATATCGAACCTTGTTTTGATATTGGCAAAGGATTCAAAGCTAAGTACTATTTGTGATCTAATAAAGTTACTCAAGTGTGTAGGAAAGTCCTAGTTAATCTAGGCAAGAAGTCCTGGCAAAGGGCTGGGCAAGAAGTCCTGGTCGAGGACTGGGCAAGAAGTCCTGGCAAAGGGCTGGGCACCGAAGACTTGACTGGAAGTTGGGCAAGAAGTCCTGATCGCGGACTGGGCACGAAGACCTGATCGGGAGATTCGGCAAAAGTCCAACCGGAGGAGCCGGTTGGCAAAAAGGTAAATTCTCCCGGGAGGAGTAGGTGAGGACGTGTTCCCCGGAGGAGGGAACATTAGGCGTCGGTTCGACCTAGGGTTCCATTTGGGAGACCCAAAGTTAGAACCAAGACAGCTTAGGCTGTAAATAACGTCCAACATACTTGCTTCTTGTGTTTTGGAACTAACCTTGGTTGCAGGGAACGAAGGAACGGTGTTTCTGCAGCTTAGGCGCCTCAATGGAGTGAGACGCCTCACTGGGCTAGGCACCCGGATGGATACGGGCGCCCCAGTTCAAGACAAAAATAAAACCATCGAAGCAAATTGCCACGAAGCCTCTGGACCAAGTCAGCTCAGGCGCCTGTGTTAACACAGGCGCCCCCATTAGCCCAGACACCTCAGTGAAGGGGATAAGCGCTAACCAAGCCTGCGGATAGGAGTTCTCGCAGGAGAGGTCACGTGTCAGGTGCCCCTATCGATACAGGCCCACTTATGGCTGCTATAAATAGGGGTTCACCCCTAAGGCTTCAACAATCTCACTCACATCACTCCAAACACTTTCATTCAAGCGCTGTGCTCCAACAAACTTCGACTTCGCGATTCCAACGCCGCCGACGACCCTCTGCTCCAAATTTTCATCCACCTCGGGCGTCGGTAATTTTTAATTACGAAAAGTGTTGTGTTGGTGCAATTTGCACTAATAGTTAAACCTGAGTTTTGATGAATGACAAATAGGTTAAAGTTAGACTTGCTTTTGGTTTTGACCTCTTTACTAAGTGTGCAGGGTTGAAAGACTTAGGACCTGACACCAGGCTGACGTCCAGGGTGGTTGAGTCCTGGCGGGAAGTCCAGGGTGGTTGAGTCCTGGCGAGAAGTCCAGTTGGGTTCACGGGGCCTGACAACTGGCTGAAGCCCAAGTTGGTTGAAACTTGGCAAAAAGACCAGGGTGGTTAACCCTGGCAGGAAGACCTGGTGGGTTAAGAAGTTGAGTAGAGCTGCACGAGGTAAGTGAGGTAAGTCACTGGAGGAGCGAACCAGTGAGGACGGGTCCTATTTTAGGACTGTAGGCGCGGTCCAACTTAGACCCATTTTGGTGACCTCGGTTGAGTCCTGGTTAGATCCTTATCCAGGTTTGGACGGGGTCTAATTAACTCTAAATGCATTAACTCTATTTTACAGAATTTATTTAATTAGATTCTAAATGCATTAACTCTATTTTACAGAATTTATTTAATTAGATTTTGTAGTTGAATTTTATAAAATTATTCCTTATCTAAAGCCTTGGTGGAGGATAAATTATCATTTAAATTATTCGTATTTCCTTCTTTTTAGAGAATAAAATTATTCCTACTAATGCTTAAAATTCTCACGTAAAGCTTAGCTGGAAGGATAAAATCTCCTTTTAAATTGTAAGAGGATAAAACCTCTCGGTTAACTTTTCAATATTCTGTATTTATATTTTATTTAAATTATTTTCTTAATTGAAGCAAAGGATAGAAACATTATCTTTTTTTTAATTATTTTATCTTGTTGATGGATAAAATTTGAGCTGAGAAGATCATGCATCGAGGCACTATAAATAGAAGCAAGCAAGCCCTCTAACAGATAAGAAAATTTGATTCTGGTTCAAGCTTTGGCGCTCTCTTGCTTCCACGCTCCTCTGCTGCGGTTTGTGCTTTGACTCGACGCTGTCCGACCGCTGCTGGAAGATCGCTCCCAACACCCAAGCTGCTTCAGATAAATCTAAGTGTTGGGTAACGATTTTTTTCTGCACTTAAATTATTTAAGGGGGAAGTGTAGGGCTGTTACACTTCCGCCCAATCTTGTATTCGAATCACTCTATCGGTAGTTTGTCGATAGAGGTTTTTAGTGGATTGCCCACAGGAAAGGTTCAAGGAACCTGGGCCTTCGAGTAGGAGTCGGCGAAGGCTCCGAACGAAGTAAAACTCCTCGTGTAATTTTTTTTATTTTTCGCTTTCGCATTTCGTTTTAATTTTTCCTCTGCGCACGTTATAAAAAGCATCGTACAATTTTCTATCGACTCTGATTTTATAACGAAGATTTTAAAAGTCACGTGATTCACCCCCCCTCTCACGTGCATCGGTCCTATATGTTGTACTTTAAATTTCAGTTCTATATCTGTACTCAACCTGTAAAAGATTTTTAACAAATATAGAATTGCCCAACGTAAACGGTCAAGGACCGTGGGCCTTGGAATAGGAGTTGACCGCGACTCTGAACCAAGTAAAACCAACTTGTGTTAGCGATTGTTTTATTATTTTCCGCTGCGTAATCGCTCTACTTTTCCGAAAAATTTCTATATCGATATTCACCCCCCCCTCTATCGATTTTCTCCGATCTAACAAATGTTACCTATTAAGATAGATATTTATGTGTACTTTCTCATTCCTCATGATGAGCAGTATACTTGATCTCAACTTAGCCCCTTCGTAAGAGAATCTGTCAATTATCTTTGAACTTAACATATTCGATTGCAATGACTCCATTCGAGATCAACTACCTAATGATATTGTGTCTACCACATATATATCGTGACTTACCATTATACATACTACTCTGTGCCCTTCCAATCGCCGACTGACTATCACAGTATATAAGTACGGCGGACACAGGTTTCGTCTAGCTCAGAATATCTTCTAAGAAGTTCCGCAGCCATTCAGCTTCCTCAGCTGCTTTGTCTAGTGCTATAAAGTCAGATTCCATAGTTGACGGAGCAATGCACGTTTGCTTAGTGGACTTCCAAGATACCGCTCCCCCACCGATCGTGAGTATATATCCACTAGTGGATTTGGAGTCTTTTGTATCTGATATCCAATTAACATCACAATATCCCACAACGGGATATTTTTTGTAATGTAATTTGTAGTTCATAGTATATTTCAAATACTTAAGAATTTGCATCAGTGTTTTCCAATGGGTGTCGTTTGGATTATCATAAAACAAGTCAGCTTATCGACCGCATAGGTAATATCTGTATTGGTGCAAAGTGCATCAGTTATTAACAGTCGATCTCTAGTGTTTCGATGTTTGATAATATACCAAGGTTTAGTCAAAATGATCAAGGGTTAAACCAAACATGACCTTATGTTTGGTAGGGTAAACCCAGGTTTGATTAGTTTGACAAAGGGTTAGCCAAACAGGATCTGATGTTTGACAGAGTGAAGAGAACCAGGGTTGGTCAGGTTAACTAAGGGATTAAACCAAACTGGACTTGAGGTTTGGGATAGTTACTTGAAAGGTTGGAAGAAGTCTAGTAAGGATTAAAATGACTAGCAAAGAAGTGATTATAGCAGAAGAAATCTTAGTGAGTGAAGCTAGGTGGAAGAAATCCTAGTGACTGAAGCTAGGTGGAAGAAATCTAGTGAGTGAAGCTGGGTCCTAGTGAGTGAAGCCAGGTGGACGAAGTCCTGGTGAGTGAAGCTGGGCGTGGAGTCTTGGTCCGGGGGACTGAGCACGAAGTCCTAGTCGGGGATCGGGCAACGGAGTCTTAGCCGAGCAATGACTACGGACAAAAGTAGAGACAAGTCAAGGTCAGATGCCTCAAGATTCTGGAGTCTCGGAGACCGAGCACGAAGTCCTGGTCGAGGATCGGGCAAAAGAATTAGCCGAGCGGGGATCGCGGACAGAAGTAGAGACGGGTCGAGGTCGGACTTCTTGAGATCCGGGTTCTCAGAGGCTGAGCAAAAGTCCAACCGGAGGTCCCGCTTGGCAAAGGTAACTTCTCCAGCATGGAGTAGGTGAGGACGCGTTCCCCGAGAAAGGGAACAGTAGGCGTCGGTTCGACCTAGGGTTTCAATTGAAATCCAAAGTCAGAACCAATAAACTAAGGCATAAGATTATTTGTATGTTTGTTTGTGTTTGTTGTCTTGTAGGTACCTAGAGTTGGAGGCAAGATAGGAGAGCAAACGTAGGAAAAACAAGGCATGGGAAAAGCTTCCTGGGCGCCTGATGAATCGGGCGCCTGATGAATCGGGCGCCTGATGAGTATAGGGTTGGGCGCCCTAGATAAGGGCAACCCTTCCTAGGCGCCTGGTAAACCATGTGCCTGGGAGCCTCCCAGGCGCTTGGGTAGTGTATTTTATCCCTGCGCGATTTTTTCTACTACGGATGAAGTTTTGACCACACGTGGAAGGTGCCCAAAAGCCTTGAGGCGCCCGTGAATGCAGTATAAATAGGGGTTCTGTTGGGGCAATCGATCCAAGGATGATCGGGAAGATCATGGTTTTGATGTGTGTTTGTCAATATGTTTAAGGTTAGGGTGTTATCTTGTTATTTGATATGTGTGATTGAGTTTGCAGGACTTGGAGAATCACACATGGAGGACTTATCCGAGGGACGAGAGCCGAGGGAAGAGGACTCCAAGGGCAAGCCAGGAAGTGGAATTCAAAGGGCACACGTGAAGGGTGACATGGAGGCAAGCCAAGGGAAGGCTTGCGTGCGCATCCGAGGGACGATAGCCGGTGGAAGAAGACTTCAAGGGGCGAGCCAAGGGAGTGTACTTGAAGGCACACGTGAAGGAGGGTCAAGGAGGGTCTTCGGAGTGAGGAAGAGAGATTGTATAAGCTGGGCAGTCGACTGCCAGCCAATTCTCAAACTCACAGAATGTTTGAGACCCTAGACCAGTCGACTGCCCCAGGGGCAATCGACTGATACTCCCGAAAACTAGCCGTTAAGTTAGCCGTTGGCTAGCAATTAAGGCTAAACCAGTTAACTGCCCCAGTCGACTGGTGTCGGGCTGGACAACTCGTGGAATTATCCTTTACTCTTATTTAAGGGATGACGTTTGGGCACGAGGAAGGTACTGTTCTTGAGTGTACAAAAGTGTTGTTCGTGCCAAAAGTGATCATCTCTTCCTCTCGCTTTCAATTCAATCTTGCAAAGAGGAAGAAGACAACCTTGTAAAGGTTTTCTCCACCTTGAAGGAGACATTTCATAGTGGAGAGTGCGCTTGTGCGTGGATCCTTGGATTAGTCACCTTTCGGGGTGGATACCAAGTAAAATCTCTGAGTTAGCATTGGATCTCTTGTTTTTCATATATGTTATTTGTATTGTGCTAACCTTCTTGTAGAGAAAGTTCGAGAAAGTGCTATTCACCCCCTCTAGCAAGTGTCACGATGTAACAGGTTCAACCCCTCACTTCAATCAACCAAGTTTCCCATCCGCTAAAGCAATTTGTGCGAAGCAAAAGCGCTAAAGTTGAAGCTCTGTGACCAAGGAGGCTCCAGGAGGAAGTGCGTTGCATTTCGGACTTCTGGATTGACCGGATCTTCATTTTCTGTTGGTTTGCTCCGCCAGCGCCGATCCTACAATCTAGACGTGTACAATTTATGAGATACATCAAACTGTCTATTATCTGAGAATATTCCAATTGCGATATGGGTTCACCATAATTTTTCGCTAAGTGTTGACTTAGATCCATAGATGTTTTCACTGTAGAAAGATCGTATGCATTGAACCTTTTCAATATCGACTCTATATAATGGGATTGTGTCAGAACTATCCCATCAGATGTCCTGAGAATTTTAATTCTCAATATAACATCTGCTCGACCCATATATTTTATATCAAAATTGTTGGTCAACATTCTCTTTGTACTCATGATTATCTCATGATTACTGCCCATTATAAACATGTCGTCTACGTATAGACAGACGATTACATGACCTTCAGGTATGGTTTTGACATAAATGCATTTGTCACATTCATTATTTTGAATTCGTTTGACAGCATTACTTTGTCAAATTTTTCATGTCATTGTGTAGGCGCTTGTTTAAGTCCATATAAGGACTTAACAAGTCGACACACATTTTCCTCTTTTTCTGGAGCTACGAACCCCTCAAGTTGCTTCATATAAATTTCTTCTTCCAACTCAACATTTAAGAACACAGTCTTAACATCCATTTGATGTATTTCACGGTCATACAGTGCTGCGATAGCTATCAGCACTTATATGGGCGTAATCCTTATCACAGGTGAGTAGGTATCGAAGTAGTCAAGGCCTTCTTTTTAGTTGAACCCATTAGCTACAAATCTGGCCTTATACTAGTCAATCGATCCATCAGCTTTATACTTACATTTTAGTATCCACTTACAACCTAATGGTTTAGTACCAGTAGGAAGGTCCACTAATTCCCAAGTATGATAGATCGACTGGCGTGCTAGAGGGGGAGGGTGAATAACACTTTTTCGTTGATGTCTCTACAAGGTTGTTAGTGCAGCGGAAACAATAATATGCAAAGGATAATAAAACAATGCTAACAACAAGAATTTACTTGGTATCCACCCAAATTGGTGACTAATCCAAGAATCCACGCACGTACACCACTTCCACTATGAAAAATCTCCTTCAGGTGGAGAAACCTTTACAGCGGTGTCGTCTTCCTCTTTACAGAATATAATGATTGAAGAGAGAGAAAGATGAGAGGACTTTTCACACGAGCAGCACTTCGTTACAGTACGGAACCGTATCGCTCATGTGCAAAAAGGTCCTCCTTTTATAGGAGAACAGGACAAACTCGCAGTCTGTCTAGCCCTGCACCAGTCGACTGCTCCTGGGGCAGTCGACTGGCCTAGCATTAATTGCTAGCCAACGGCTAGTTTTCGGGGTATACTAGTCGACTACCTCTGGGCCAGTCGACTGGTAGAAGGCTGAAAACCTTCTGTGAGTTTTGACAGTCGACTGCCCTTTGGCCAGTCGACTGCCCACTCACTTCCAGCCAATCTTCACATACTCCTTCACATATGCCTTCAGGTTCACTCCTTGGCTCGCCCCTTGAAGTCATCTTCCTCTAGCTCTCGTCCCTCGGATGCGCACACAAGCATTCCCTTGGCTTGCCTCCATGCCACCCTTTACGTGTGCCCTTGAAGTCCACTTCCCGGCTTGTCCTTGGAGTCCTCCTCTCTCGGCTCTCGCCCCTCAGATATGTTCACCATGTGTGATTCTCCAAGTCCTACAAACTCAATCACACACATCAAATACAACATAACACTCTAACCTTAAACATATTCACATACACATCAAAACTATGATCTTCCAATCATTTTAGGGTCGATTGCCTCAACAAAGTATTCATGATGGACTCAATTTCATTATTGATAGCCTCTTGCCATAATGGAGCGTCAGGACTAGAGAGAGCTTCACTTAATGTTCTTGGGTTCATTTCTGAAATAAAAGTCATGAAGTCCAGCCCGAACGATTTCTCAACTCTAGCCCGTTTACTCTGATGTGGCTTTGAGTTTTGATCGTCAATAGACCTTTTTCGACAACTGAGTTCAGGAACGTTTTGTTCGTTAGAACTTCTGTTGCAATCACTTTAAACGTTTCCCTTCTTATTTGGGAATACATTTCAAAGAATATTGCATTATGAGATTCTATGGTTGTTCTCACATGAATATCAGGAATGTCTGACTTATGAACTATGAAACGATATGCACTACTGTTATGGGCATATCCAACAAATATCGCATCGAACACTTTAGGTCCGATCTTTACTTGCTTTGGTTTGGGTAATTCGATCTTTGCCAAGCACCCCCACACTTTTAAGTATTTGTACGTACGATGGCTCACGACCTTTTCGTAGTTCATATGGTGTTCTATTATTTTTCTTGTGATAGATTTTATTGAGAATGTGATTTGCCGATAATATAGCTTCCCCCCATAAGTTCTGGGGTAAGCCTGAATTTATCAACAAGACATTCATCATTTCCTTTAGTATCTGAATTTTACGTTCGACAACACCATTTGATTGAGGCGAGTATGATACCGTTGTCTGATGGATAATGCCAGATTCTGAACAAAACTTATCAAATGGTGCACCATATTCTCCACCTCTATCGCTATAAATAATTTTAATTCGTTTATCAAGTTGATTCTCAACTTCTGTTTTATAAGTTCTGAAAGCCTCCATGGCTTCATCTTACTTCTTAAAAGAAAGACATAACAGAACATCGTGCAGTCATCGATAAAAGTAATAAAATACTTTTTACCTCCTCTAGTTTACTCGAATTTTAAGTTACATAGATCACTATGTATCAATTCTAGAGGAGTTGTTGACCTTTCGACCGAATGAAAAGGTAGTCTCGTCATCTTAGCTTCCACACACACTTCATATTTTTGTGTTTCGTCAACATTGACATTTGGTAATAAATTTAATTTGACGAGACGTTTCAAAGTATTATTATTAACATGTCCAAGTCGATCATATTATAAATTAAAACACTCAGCAACGTAGCTAGAAGCTTTTATTTTATTACCATCAAATTCACGGTATACAGTCATTGCAACCATCTTGAACAGACTTTGTTCTAAATATCTCTTACCTACGAAGACACCATTCTTCGTAAGTACACAGTTGTTTGACTGGAACACTAGTCTAAAGTCGGCCTTGACAAGTGCTGATCCAGAATCTTGGTTCTTTCTGATGTCGGGAACGTGGAGCACATCAATGAGTGTTAGCTCCTTCCCAGATATCATCTTCAAGACAACGTTTCCAAGTTCGACAATCGGCGATGTAGTGAATTGCCTATATAGAGCTTTCTTCCACTTATCGGTGTATACTTGGAGAACATCATCTTATCAGAACAGATGTGACATGTTGCTCAAGTATCGATCCACCACTACTTTGGGTTGTCCACCACCGTGTTGGCTTCAAACACGACCACAGTGAGATCCAGTTTAGATAAATTGGGGAGCTTGTCATCAGAAGTTGCGACATAGTTCTCAGCATCCTTCTGACTCTTGGTTGGTTTCTTCGGGCGTCTATAATCTTTGGACAGGTGTCCTGGCTTTCCGCAATTGTAGCACGAGTCCTTGAATTTCTTGCCTTGAGCCTTCTTCTTGAATTGCTTCGGCTTCTTAGCGTTCGGTTCAACCATGTTGGACATCTCGTCGATAGCCTGCTTCATTCCTCTAGAGTTGGATAACTTTCGGTTATCCTCCTCTATTCGTAGCGTCAGGATCAGGTCTTTAAGTCACATCTCCTTTTGCTTGTGCTTGAGGTAATTTTTGAAATTCTTCAACGACGGAGGGAGTTTCTCGATTACCACGGCTACTTTGAATGACTCGTTCAGCTTCATGCCTTCGACATCCAAATTATGTAGTATCAGTTGCATGTCTTGGACTTGAGACGTTACGCTCTTGAAATCCACCATCATGAAATCCAAAAATCGACCGACGATGAATTTCATCAATCCGGCATTTTCGATTTTATATTTCTTTTCTAGTGACTCCCACAAAGATTTTACTGTCTCCATCGGACTATACACGTTATACAACATGTCGTCCAATGCGTTGAGAATGTAGTTGCGGTACAGGAAATCTCCATGCGACCATGCATCATATGCAGCCTTGCTGTTGGCATCACCTTCCTTAGTGGCTGGTGTGTTTTCATGCAAAAACCGTACGAGGTTTAGCGTTGTCAGATAGAACAGCATCTTCTGTTGCTATCGTTTGAAGTCGGCTCCTTTGAATTTCTCCGACTTATCTCCACGCGGAACGACGGTCGAAACGTCATTGATCAATGTCATATCAGTTATCACAATATCGTTTTATAATTGTTGGGAGTCGATTCCGGGGTTGTTACCAGAAGGATGCAAACTGATATGATTTCGTTGGAGCTAGTGTTTGACACTATCTCCATAAAACGATATTGCTCCGCTACATGTGCTCACGAATAATAGCAATTTATTTTCGAAGATACAACGACGATGTCTCAAAATAGCAACATTACAAATTTCGAGATCAACGAACCTTCTTGTAGGCTTTTTGGACTCTAGATGCACAAGATGGGATGAATGCTAACGACTTTGATGATTGAATGAATGAATCCATCGTCTAGAGGACTTTATTTATACAAAGGAAGAGGAGAGATATCCTTTGATGAGTGGGTGTGACCTTTGGTTTAGGATTAATCTGGGCCGTTCGATTCGGAAGTTGTAACCCTTCAGATAGCTTTTTGATCTCATCCATCATATCTGGATGGTTGTACGCTTGCGAACGTGCGCGCGTGCCCCTGTGGCGGGTGGCGGGCTCGCAAGTCCGAGCACCTGCTCACCTATGAGAAGAGACCATATGTGTTTTTTTTAACTCCATTAACACATGAATATATATAAGGAGGCAAACTCCTTTGGAAATTTCAGATGTAGGATTATTCCCCAACTATTTCCTTCTATGCCAATTTTTTTTGCTGACTTTATAAAATTACTTTTCTATTCATCCGTAATCAGTTTTAAGCAAATTAATAATCTATATTCATCTACGCGAAATGTATATTTTATTTTTTAATCAATTCTAATTTTTATCGATTGATGACATCTCGATTTTCTTTTATAAAACCGTATTTGATCTTTTTTAAGTCAAATATCCAAAAAAAATAAATAACTATGTGAGTGAAGTCAATACTTATTTAATAATGGGATTTGATATTTGTAAGGAAATTTTTTGATTGGGAAGAAAGTAATAAATTTTTATGTCTACTATGTGGCATATTGAAAGCTAAAAAATAATTCATTTAGAACACTAGGAGCTAACCACATGTCATGACTCACATTGATATTAGGAATATTTAAAGTAGTTGATTAATAACATTTCACCATCCAAAGTTAGGTAACATGCTTCTTTAAATCGCAATATAATGATATCGATCGAATTTAAAATTAATTAAACTCGGTATTTTATTAAAAGGTGTATCCAAAGTTGTGAAATATTTACAGGTTGAACTACCTATTGATAACAGAAAATGTAAAAACAAAAATATATATATTAACATACTCTGGGGACCCAATAAGTAACTAATATTAAATTAATATGCTAAATTGTAGAAAACTCTCCAACCTCATTTAATCTTTATTTCCACTCCCCATTTGATAAATTCTTTGCATTTACTCCCTGATGGATTGAGTATAAAAGAGTGAAAATTGAGTATACATTAGTGAAAAATGAGTATAATAGAGTGAAAATTAAATACACAGTTTCTTGATATTGTGGATGCGACCTTACATACTCAAATTTCTAACTTTTATACTTAACTTTTTTCAAATAATACTCACAGAATTGTCTTGTCAATCCCACCAGGGACTGCATGCAAATAAAACTTTGAATGAGGGCTACATGCAAAGTTGAGTTTGAACTTGGGAGTTTAAGAAAATTTCCCCTTTTATTATTCTCAAACATGACGTTTGGTAGAAAGAATTTGACAACCGAAGTCAAAAAGATTAATGCATATTTGTTAAAATTCAAAGTTTCTAGGGCCATAAAACATTTTTGTCAAAATAATTTAAGGATGATCAAATACATTGCTTCATTTTCAATGGATTAATTGATTAGTCAGCTGATTGTTTATGTTGTAAGAAATCAAGCAGGCATGTTTTTCTGAAAAAAAAAAAACCCTTGCTAAAACGTCAAATTAAACTCGGATAAAATCACTGGAAGGTGGAGAAGAGACAGAAGATGAACTACCACAATTAAATAAAAGAACATGCTAATTCAATAATCTCCTCTACAGAAATGATCGATTGGTTAGATAGCGGTAGTTAGAAGCGAGTGAATGTGATGACTTTAAGATCGTTAGGTTAACGAGGTTGTTAATTGTTTCACATGCCATCATTCATTCTAGCTCTACTCTCTCCATGCATATATATCTAACGAAAGCAATTCCATGTAACTCACTTCTCCATTCATTGTCATGCTTGATTACCTCATCACTATAATTTTTCTGTCTCTTTTTTTTCATGAATTAAAGCATCGTTAGAGTTCTAAATATTTTTTAAATATTTTTTAATATGCCACATCATAAACATAAAAACTTATTATTCTCTTCGCAATCAAAACAATTTCCTTACAAACATCAAATTAATTAATTACTACTATGTTCTAAAAAATTTTACATTGGAGATGCTCTAAATTAGAAATTAACTTGCACCTTTCTTTATGAATAAGTTAGAAATATTTATAATTTGCTAGTAAAAGAAGTTTGAAATAATGAATTCTTGAAGCATTTTCTCCAGGGGAAAGAGGAGTACATGGATAATAGGAAATTGCTTAGCAACTAAATTGCAAACAAGTTATGAGGTTTAATAGAATTTCCTCTCGCTTAAAAACTACTACTCGATTCGACTGATATTCATCACACAAAAATTATAACCGAAGACACAAGAAAAATCATATAGTAGTAGAGGAATATTGAATATGTTTTAAGTTTAGATGTGGTAATTGAACTACACTAAACAAGCTAAAATATGTACATAAAAGCATAGAACAATTACTTAGTTAATTTAATGAGTAAAACAAATTTAATTCTTCTCCTATAAAATTTGGATAAAATATACTGACACATAATTACTGTAAATTAAATACTAATTTACTATTTTAATTTATATCTTCTATATTCTCCTTAGTTGTACTTATTCTAATATTGATATTGCATCACTTAGTATTAGCGTGTAAGGCAGTAATTAATAAAAATTAATTTTCTTATAACTTGAAACTTATCTAATTATTAAGAAATTACTTATTTACTTTCATCCATCAAACTCAGATTACTAGAAACAAAATTATACACCTACCCCTAATGATACATTAAATATTTATATATTTATTTTATTACATCTAGTGGAGATGCAGCACGAGTAAAGATGCAATTGGACTGATGAAACGTGAAAAGTGAATGATTGTTTCCTTGTAAGATGCAATAAAATCATTAAATTATGGTCATGAAAATCTATGTGGGCGCAGGTACATCATCTTTTGAGTTCAAAAAAATTAATATCTTAATTATATAAAAAATCATTAAATTATCCTTGATTACGATCACTGTAAGAAGATTGAGGATTGCCAAAGGATTTATGGACGAATTTTCATTTTCATCGATAATTTCCAACGAAATCTAAGTTTTCGTTGGAATATAGGGATTTGGCCACGTGGCTGAGGGTATTCTCGACGAAATAATAGTTCCGTCGAGAATTATTATTGACGGAACGGAAATTCCATCGATAAGTTGAGAAAAGGCCACGTGGCCAAGGAATTTTTCAACGGAATTATAATTCCGTCAGAAAATGTTACTAGTAGAATATTGGTTCCATCGGTAAATTGAGAAGGCTAATGGATTAAGTAAATTCCTGACGGAATCCTAGTTCCGTAGAAAATTACCGGCGGAAAAATATTCCGTCAGGATTTTGCGATCAAAATTAGGGCTAACATGCTCTCTCCTTTCCTCCTCCATCGGTGTCTTCGTCTCCTCTTTTCTCATCGGCGTCTTTCCGGTGCAGGAATGCCCTTCTTCTCTTCTCCAGCGTCAAGTTAACTTGTGCCCGGTAGGCCACAAGATGTCGACACGTCAAGATTTGGTCGCAGCCACTACAGTCAACCATAAGATGTGGCTGTGGCGGCTATGGCCGCGGCCGGCCACATCTAGTTGCAACTGGTCAGATTTGGGCTGCTGGCCACATTTAGCCGTGGCTGGCCAGATCTGGCCCAGTCGGCCACAAGATGGCCCAATCTTGGTCGATCGGCCACATCTAGCTGTGACATATTTTGGCACTTCGTCAATGGCTTCCTGAAAATTTTGTTTCTAAGTATGGAAGATGAATTGGATGTTGTCAGGAATTGTTCTTTTGGAGGTGGGCTTTCTTGAAGGTTTTATTGAATCGTGGTTGGTATGTTTGGGATTCAGTTTGTGAGTTTCAAATACTTGTGAATGTTTGGATGCACTTGTTGTCTATCTTATGCAATGACAAATTATTTTGGGTGTGGGTTGAGTCATGAGTGTTTTTTGTTACACTTGTGTTAGAGTTCCTTTTAAGCAATTGTCGATGTTGTAAGTAGCTTAGTGTTTTTTAGATCATTCTATTTTGGAGTTTATTTAATAGTTTCTATATTGATTAACATTAGTAATTGTTTTCAAATTAACTATTAATCCGATTATATTTTTCACGCAGGACCAAATTATAAATAGAGTGACAAATATCTCAACCATCGATAGAGGGGGGTCACCGACTTTATCCATCAACTAGCTGAATGAGACATATTATAATATTGTCGGTGGACGGATAAAAAATTTCACCCTCTATAGCTTTGGCTCACAAGCCAAAATTGCATTTTTATCGTTTGAGGACTCCCAAGGGTCGTGACACTTCCTCCTCTTCTTCTGCTGAGGTGCAGTCTTTTAGATGAGAAAAACAAGAATTGCGCACTCAAATTGCCTCCATTGATTAGAAGATGAATCAGTGGATAGCCAATGAAGAGCAAAGGAGAGCGGAGGAGGATCGAAGGAGAGCTAAGGACGATCGGAGGAGAGCCGAGGATAATCGTCGTAGGAGGCCAATCATAAAGTTCTCATGGATCATATGATGGTAGTTATAGCTACTTTCAACCCACTGACACTACATGGTTTTGAGTCAAGGAGACTCAAGACCAATAGATGGTGACGATTAGACTTTTTCTGAGGTATGTTCAACTATAACATATTTTTTTATACAAACCATGCAAAATTTATTTATTATGTTCGTTATTATATTCTAATATATTGTATTTTTACGTTTCATGAGTTCTTATTGATCTTCATCATTATCATAATCAACTTATTTATATCCAGGTATTAAAATTGGTTATACATATATAAACAAATTTTAATTATAGATAAATCTATTAATAAAGTATTGTCTTTTACTTTTTTTTTAAGGATTTTCTATTACTAACTTATGTATAAATGTATTTGACTATCTTCAATCATGGTATGTAATTTTGATTTAGATATTAATACTTTATTTGTTTATATTATTGTAATTTGTTGAGATTATTGTGATTGGACTTGGAGTATATTGATAGTTTAGTTTGGTTATGTTATTATAATTTGTTATTGTTGGTGCAATCTTCGTTAGGTCAGGATTGACCTAATTTGACTAGGCTTAGGTGAGCTTGAGTTTCGATTTTGACGATGATGTTTGACAATGATGTTTGAAGATTGTGTGAGTCAAGTGGGTCAAGGTTGACTGGAGACTTGACTGGGAAATATCTTAGTGAGACTAGGCATACCTAGTGGGACTAGGTGAAGTTCAGGTGGTTCGGGGAGATCGCACGCCGGCACAGTAAAAGTCCTAGTGGAACTAGGTGAAGTTCAGGTGGATCGGGGAAATCTCACGCTAGCATGGGAAAAGTCCTATCAAAACTAGGCACACCTAGTGGGACTAGGTTGTTGGGTCAATCTATGGTCCGGAGTGACCATGTGTTTTGATGTTTGGGCAAAGGGTTTAAGTTAGGTTTACCCTTGTATTCTAATATGTGTATGTGAGTGTGCAGGTTTGCAAGTTACACATATTGACTTAGATGGACGGTTTCAGGTACAGTGAAGGGTGGCATGGAGGCAAGCCCTGAGCTTGTGTGCACCCGAGAGACCATGGATAGCAGGGACGATGAGCTGAGGGGCGCGAACTTAAAGGCATGCGTGAAGGATGAAATGGAGGCAAGCCAAGGGCTTGCATGCGCATCTGAGGGACGGGAGCCAAAGATGAATAGGGCACGAAGGCAACAGTCGAGGCTGCTGGTGAAGAGTCAGCTAAGTTGTGAGGGGTCGAGTGATGAGGGAATGTACTCGGAAAATCCTAGGGGTCGAGTGCTGAGAGAATTGTACTCGGAAAGGAAAAAACCTAGGTGGCAGTCAACTGGGCCCCAGGCAGTCGACTGATAAAAGAGACAGAAAGATCAGTCGACTGCTATGGGGGCAGTCGACTGGTAGCAGCCATAATTCAAACGTTGGGCTTGTAATGGTCGAGTTTGAGTGGGGACAGTCGACTGGCCTTGGGACAGTCGACTGGTAGCGGGTTTTTCAGCCAAGAGACCTATTTAAAGGGACTTGGTTTTGGCTGAGATTCCTTGACGAAATGAGCTTGGTTAGAGCTCATTAGTAGTCTTTGGTGCTCAGAAGTGTGTCCGAGTTTGTGGCGAGGTTTCTCCACCCACAAGGAGCTACACGAGCTAGCCGGAGGGCATCCGGGAAGTGATCCACCGAAGGATCAGGGATCGTCCACCTTACGGACTGCCGTGGAATAGGAGCGTCATCTCCGAACCACGTAAATAGGTTTGCGTTAGCATTGTTTTTATTTGTATTTATATTTCCGCTTGCGCTTGCTAACGTGATAGGAAGAACGAACCGAAAGAAGCTATTCACCCCCCCTAGCTTGGCAAACACGATCTAACATAGGTGAAGTCCAGGTGGATCGGAGAGATCGCACGCTGGCACGAGAAAAGTCATAGTGGGACTAGGCACGCTTAGTGAGGTTAGGTGAAGTCCAGGTAGATCAGGGAGATAGGACACTGGCACGGTAAAAGTCCTAGTGAGACTAGGCACACCTAGTTGGACTAGGTGAAGTCCATGTGGATCGGGGAGATCGTACGTTGGTAAGATGGAAGTCCACCGAGAGACTAGACCTAAGTCGAGGGTTAGGCAAACTTGGTTGGGAACTAGGTTAAGTCCTAGTTGGGAACTAGGCAAGGAAAATTTCAAGTCGGTCAAAGGTTTGAACGAACACTTGGTGAGGAAAAACTAATAGGTCACGGTTGACCGGGGTTAGGCAAGGGAACCATATACTTGTGTACACAAGTTAAAATTGAGGTCAATCGATTAAGTAATCGATTGGTGTTGATTTTTTGTAAACAGAAACACTATTAATCGATTGAGTGATCAATTAAAGAGGGAATGAATCAATTGGGTAATCGATTAGGAGAATTGGGTTGTGAGAATAGAAGCAAGCTTAATCGATTAAGTGATCGATTCGGCCTCTTCTTGATCGATTGGGCAATCAATTAAGGAGGGTGTTAATCGATTGGTCAATCGATTACAGTGGAATTACGCGAGAGTACAAAGAGGTGCTGAATCAATTCAACAATCGATTAAGATCGTCTTTATCGATTGGCTAATCGATTAAGCTTCAAAAAATAGTCATTGAATGGCTAAGTCTGATGTGGTAATCGATTAGGGAACCCTAGGTCACGAGTATATAGGATTTGTTGGGTTCTGAGCGCAGCGGAATATTTATAATAAAGCAAAAAACTGCTCTTAAATCATGGATCTTTTCGTGGTACATATAGTTCTAAACAAAATGATGCAAAAACAAACATAAACTGAAAACATACCTTCTAATCCTTTGCTTATTTGTGAATAATATCACGAATAGATGAGAGCCCCACGTGTGACTCCTCTAGCGGTATCCACGCGCACAAGATCACGAACTAGATGATCCGTTAGGTGCTAGCCACTTGGATCGATAGAATTCTTTCGGATGCACTACGGATCTGGAGATGCATCTCCAACTAGAGAAGAAGTAGTCGAAGGCTTCCCGAGAGAGATGGAGAGAAATCGCACAAGAGAGGCAAAGGAGAAGTGTATCTCTCTTCTTCCAAGAGTGGCTATATATAGCCTCCAAGGAAGATGAAGAGACATGACTCTTCATATTCTTCATTAATTTATCATAATTGCGACTTTTGAAATTCTCCATTAATATTCATTAATAGATACTCTTCATCTTCTCCATTAATAATCATTAATAGAGACTCATCATCTTCTTCATTATTGCCACAATAATTGTTGCCTTTCAAATTCTCCAAAGAGAATAAGAGATAAATTTACTCTCTCTTCTCTTCATCAAATAAATCCATATTTGATCTTGATCCGTTCTCGCTTCCGATATTTCAGAAATAATTAATAATTCAATTAATTCTTATTCAGAAATAATAAATTGATTAATTTTAGTATCCACTAAAATAATCAACTACAGATACTGTTCGCGTCCATGTGTTATGCGTGCGACCCTCTAGGTTCTATACACGAAGGCAATGTAAATCCATACACAGACTAAGATAACCGTCTAGCAACAGTTTTAGCCACCCAACGCGATAGAATATGAGTTATAAACTAAAACCTCCATGAACCGATTACTGTGTAATTCAATCTCCTCATCTTTAGCCTACATCCCAATTAATCTGGTGCAGTATGCATCATCACCAATTAATTATTTTACTTGATTTCCAAGATATAATAGACTCATCTTGAATGATAATCATTCCTCCCATGGCCATGGATTTCGAGTCACTAATATCTCTATCAAGCGGCCAGGATGTTAACTCCCAAATCCAAGAGAGCGATGAATCCTCTATTGACTCAACACTATTCTCTCTACGTTTTGTCATACACCCAATTACCGTATTAATCACAATCCGATTAAAGATTGCTTTTAACGGCATCAAAGTACATAACTCCACGCATAGAATATATGAAGGTCTTAAGTCAAAAGATCAGTTACACTCGTTCATTAAGACGAACTACCAATGATGCTTAATATGTGGTGTTCTCTTAAGTGGGTCGTGTCCAGTGTACCTCTAAACTCAAGGCACCCCCAAGTACAACTTGGATATCCATCCCTCCGGTCTATCTTGACCTAGTCATACTTAGCGTTGATCTAGATATCTATGTCCCCTCTAGATATCTATCCAATCAAGGACGATTTTCAGAATAATATAACCATTAATCTGTGGGACTTTATCATTAATCATATACGTACAGAAAAGTAAATGATTAATGCCAAATACTTGCCTTTATTAAAATAATTATCCATAAATACATAAAAGTGTCTTGGCACATAAGTGCACACACTAACAGGATTTTCATGCAGGTTGAAGCGGCATCCCTTCACGCATCTCTTCGAGCTCTTCGACGATTCTTCTCCTCCTTCTTCGTCAATTCTTTGCAAGTGTTGGTGTACTTCAAGAGACTTTTTCCAAGCAAGAAGAAGAAGAAGAAAACAAGACAAGCAAGGATCTAAGTGTGCAAATATCATAAAATTTATTTTGCATTTGCTTGAGTTTCTTGTTGTATCTTCTTATAAGCTTGTAATATTTTTCTCCAACTCAAGAAGGAGATCTTTCATAGTGTATGAGAGAGTGAGGGAAAGAGGATCCTTGGATTAGTCATCTCAAGGAGGTGGATACTAAGTAAATGCTTGAGTGTTAGCAATGCTTGGAGTCTTTCGTAGCGACAAATCTACAACAAGCAATTCGGAGCTAATTATACCCCCTTGCTCGCCTACCAGTCCTAACAGTTAAGATAATTGTGAGTGGACTAAGAGTATATTGATAGTTTAGTTTGTTTAATTATGTTATTGTGATTTGTTTAGATTATTGTGATTAGGTTTAAATATGGATATTAGATATTGTTTATAAGATTTGTGTTTGATTGTGTCTTTTGCAAAAAGACTTATCTGATTATGTTTGTAGAGTTTGGATGATTGTGTTTTAGTATGTATTGTATCGAGTGTTTTTATGAATTATATGTATGTTTGTATAGAATGTAAATATGTGAAATGTGTAATACCATTGTTTGTGATATTTTTTATTATTAATATGAATTGTAAATAGTGCTGATCGAAAATTCAAAAATATTTTTTTTTATTTTTTTCAACATTTCCGATGGAATATCGACGGAATATAATTTTGTCGGAAAAATGTCGAAAAATCTTGACGATGATTTGCAATGTGTTTTGATAAATTACTGACGAAATTATTATTTCCGTTGATAATTACAAGCATAATCGTTATTTCCGTCGGTAATTATCGACGGAATCCTTTTTCCGTCAGTAATTACTAATTACCAATGGAAATAACTATTCCGTTGATAATTACCGACTGAATAGCAATCTCGTCAGTAATTTGTTATCCACAAATAATAATTCCATCGGTAATTTTCGATGGACTAATATTTTCGTCGATAAAATTTTCCTGACAATTAATGTTCAGATAATTTTTATCCCATTGTAGTTTTATCGATAAAACTACTTACCGTTGAAATTCCGTTAGAAAATTTTATTGGCAATACTCATTTTTTTTAGTGGATGCAATGATATAATATCCATATAATTTTTTAAATATTCGTAGTTCAATTTTTAGTACTTACTATGTTGAAAGATTTTGAATTTACTTTAATATTACTATTAAAAATTCTTGGTGCCTGAATTGATAGGCCGAGGATTAATCCATCAAATATTAGATATCTCGTGCTAGTTAAAAATAAATTAAAAAAACAATCATTAAATTACTCACACAGCTTGATTTGATATTAAAATGTAGAATGAATTTTTTAATCATCTGGATTCAATTTTAATGTAGATTATATTTTAGATAATTAAATTATTAATAAAATTTACATACTGTGTATGAGTCGCAGTGCTTTTTGAATTTATTTGATTTATAAAATATGTGTTCAAAATTAATATATATACCTGGTATATATAAAAATAATCATTAAATTGGATGCATGTATAAGAGTATCCATATTAGTATTAATATATGGTTACTAATGATGATATTTTATATAAAATAAAATAAAAACGGATATCCTAAGTTAAACTCGAATTATTTCATAAAAATTTAGTAAATTTAATTTTCTCCGATTAATGATCGGTCCAATCCCATATTAGTATTCGAATTCGAATTCAGGTTCGGATTAGTTTTAACGCCCGAAAAACACTGGTCTCTAGGAAAGCCGCGCTAACGGAACTCGCGGATCGAGCTAGCTCCAACCAAACCATTCCCTTGCTGAACGCGAGCAGACCATCGCGCTTCACTTGCATCGCGTCGAGGAGAGCGAGAGTGGTTCCGACCTTGGTGGCAAACAGACACAAGGAGAAAGGTCGATCCTCAGCTCCGACCCTAGGAAACGAAGTATGGAGAAAGAACTGTTGACGAGGCTGGAGTCCGCCGTGGCGCGGCTGGAGGTGCTCTCTTTGCTAGCCTACCGGTCTTAACAGTTAAGATAATTGTGAGTGGACTAAGAGTATATTGATAGTTTAGTTTGTTTAATTATGTTATTGTGATTGGTTTAGATGATTGTGATTAAGTTTAAATATGGATATTAGATATTGTTTATAAGATTTGTGTTTGATTGTGACTTTGGCAAAAAGACTTATTTGATTATGTTGGTAAAGTTTTGATGATTATGTTTTAGTATGTATTGTATCGAGTGTTTTTATTGATTAGATGTATTTTTTATAGAATGTGAATATGTGAAATGGGTAATACCATTGTTTTTTATATTTTTTTTATTATTAATATGAATTGTAAATAGAGGGGATCGAAAATTCAGAAATATTTTTTTATTTTTTTCAACATTTCCGATGGTATACCGACAGAATATAATTTTGTCGGAAAAATGTCGAAAAATTCTTGACGGTGATTTGTAATATATTTTGATAGATTATTGTTGAAATCGTTATTTCCGTTAGTAATTATCGACGGAATCTTTTTCCCGTCAGTAATTATCGATGGAAATAACTATTCCGTCGATAATTACCAACTGAATAGCAATCTCGTCGTTAATTTGTTATCCACAATAACAATCCCATCAGTAATTTTCGACGGACTAATATTTCTGTCGATAAAATTTTTCCGACAATTAATATCCAAATAATTTGTATCCCATCGTAGTTTCGTTGATAAAAGTACTTACTGATGAAATTCCGTTAGAAAATTTTATTAGTAATACTGATTTTTTTAGTGGATGTAAGGATATAATATCATATAACTTTTTAAATATTTGTACTTCAATTCGTAGTACTATTACGCTGAAATATTTTGAATTTACTTTAATATGACTAATAAAAAATGTCAGTGGCCGAATTGATAGGTCGAGAATTAATCCAAAAATTAGATATCTCATGCTAGTTAAAAATAAATTTAAAAAATAAAAAATAATCATTAAATTACTCACGGAGCTTGATTTGATATTAAGATGTAGAATAAAATTTTTTAATAACATTGAGATATTGTGTATGAGTCGCAGTGCTTTTTAAATTTATTTGATTTATAAAATATGTGTTCAAAATTAATAATATCCGGATATATATACTTGGTATATATAAAAATAATTATTAAATTGGATGTATGTATAAGAGTATACATATTAGTATTAATATATGGGTATTAATGAAGATATTTTATAAACAATAAAATAAAAACGGATATCCTAAGTTAAACTCGAATTATTTCATAAAACGAATTCGGATTAGTTTCAACGCCAAACGTTGGTCTCCAGGAAAGCCGCGCGAACGGAACTCGCGGATCTAGCTCCAACCAAACCATTCCCTGGCCGAACGCGAGCAGACCATCGCGCTTCATTCGCACCTCATTCGCACCGCGTCGGGGAGAGAGACGTTCCCGCCTTGGTGGCAGACAGACACAAGGAGAAAGGTCGATCCTCGGCTCCGACCCTAGGAAACGAAGTATGGAGAAAGAGCTGTTGACGAGGCTTGAGTCTGCCGTGGCGCGGCTGGAGGTGCTCTCCGTCGCGCCACCGGCCCCCAAGGTGTCGTCCAGAGGCATTTCCCACGACGCGGTCCTGGATCCGTCCATCTCCGCGCTCGACGACCTCGTTTCGGGTTTCCTGGGACGGGTCTTGGATGCCGCGGGTAAGATCGGTGGGGAGGTTCTCCACGCGACGAAGGTGGTGGAGGAGGCGTTTTCGGTGCTTAAGCTGCTTATCGTCGAGTCCAAGCACTGCCAGGTCGGTCTGTCTCCAACACGTTTCTATTTACTGTTTCCTTATCGCTCTCCATCGCATTCCATTTTTCTTCAAGTGTGTAAGTTATATATCTGTTCACTTTTCTTCATTTTGTGGTGTGTGGAAATTCGTATAATTTTATGTTCTTGTTGTTTTTGTTGAGTGATTACTCTTGTGGCATCAGGAATACTAGCACGGGGAGATTTTTTTCAATAAAATGGATGCAATAATAAATTGTGAATACCTTTCCTGAATAAAAATTGATTATGTTGAAAATTCGAATCGAAATTGCACTGTAGATCCCATCCTGACTGTCTTTAGTTCTCTAGTTTATTAGTATTGTTACGTTGTCACTTTTCTGAATTATGCTTGTGTATCCAGTGTTCTGCACCAACTATATCGATAGACAATACTTCTGGCTGCCAATTGTATCTGAGCAGTGACTCACTTGGAGCTTCTATAACTACAGCTAAGTCAAGTGACATTAATGTATTGGTCCCAGGTGCTGGTCCTGATAATGACTGGGTAAGATTCTTCAATTTCTTGATGTTCCAGTTATATCTATATTAGCATCATTATAATTCTTGTATCAACCATTATTTAGTTCCTTGGTTGTATTCAGGCTATCTCTAACTGACTGGCATAGTTGACACACAAGCTGTAGTTATGATAAATCTTAAAAATCAATAGCCATAAACTATGTGAAAGATTGCTCTACCACTATAATTAGTCTTAAAATCAATAGCAAAGTTTCTATACCAATTACTCATATAGTTATGAAGGATGATATAAATACTTTGGTGCTAGGCTTTATACAGTGAGATGGAGGGTTTTGCTTGTGCAAATGCGTCTGTAATCACTTCTAAAACATTTTTTGACGTCTGAGAGAATTGTTATAAACCATTAGCACTTGGTCTGGCTTGAACTGTAATTCATAGTCTAGTGTCGAATCAACTCAGTCATCTCATTGAATATTGCCATACACTCTAGATTAGAAGATGAACACTGTGTTTCATTCATACCTGTATTTCTAATATTCTCTTAATGATTGTAGGTAGAACACCCCTTGCCCCAGCAGTTTGTCCACGCTTACAAAGATGACCAGTTCACGACATCGCCAGTCTCCCATTCTGGAGCTTGAACAATTTTTTTTACTGCGCCCTTTGGAAATAACACGTATTCTGGATTTGTTGGGAGTTCAATTACCCAACAGATCAATTGTTGGTTGATAAAGGACATATCATTTTGTTTATGATCTACCTTGTTTTTTTTTTTTTCCTTCTCTCTCTCTTCGTGAAGGGGAATTCGTCTATGTTTCATGACGAGTATACCATTCCTTGGACTTTCTCAGAGCTTCTGCCTGTGATAGTGGTGTTTTAATGGATTGCTTTTATTGAAAAATGAATAAAAATTAAAAGTACGCATCATTTTGGATTGCTTTTATTGATGGATAGTTGTGATAGCACTTTTAATTTTTTTTTGATTGTCGATTATAAATTATTGTCAGGCTGAATTAGTCATTTCAGAATTAATCAATATAAATTAAATATCTATTATCAATTAAAAAATTAAATGATATTTTTTTCATTTTTAATTGGAAGGTCTTCCAATCCTACGGATAACTCAAAATTACTCATCTTCCTTCCAGTATATTTGGTAATTATACCAAATATAATTTGTAATTATTAACACGTTAATGTTATTTAATAAGATAAATCTTCATTTAGCAGTTATAATATAAATATTAACAAACAAGATAAATTGATAAGGCAGCAATTAAAGTGGTTACAATCTTATAAAATTATAAATTCGTAGCTATTATAATAATATAAAAATTATGGATTCATAGTTACAATAATATTATATTTAAGCTTGTTTGATGAGGATAATCAATACTAAGATTATATTAAAAAATTGATTATTTTATGTGTTATAATTTTAAATTTATAATATAATATAATTTGAATTAGAAAAGGATAATAAAATTTTGTAATATATGCAATCCAATTATATATCTAAGGAAAATGATATACTTAATGAAAAATCTCAAGGAAAAATTCATAAATGACATAATACTTTACATGTAGTGATCCTCGACGGGTTCACCGTGCCCCCAGGATATAGTTTGATTTCGGACGGTGGTCGAAAGTTATCGATGGTGTCCGAATGATAATCGAACATGCGTATATAAAATGTCACATCATTCATTGAACGTTTCATTAAATTTTTTTCATCGTAGCTCTATATCTAATTAGTCCAATTTCACTAGTATCAAATTCGTCTAATATTATATTGATTGTAGGTTATTAATGCTAACATTATTGGGCCGTTGGGTGAGACGCCTTCGGGTTAAAGCCCGCGCCCTTTTGAGTTTTTGCCCTCAACTCTCCTAGTGACTAACCCGAAGCCGTTCCAGCTCGGCTCTTTTCTTCGACTATGCCATTTCCGTTCCGCCTCCGCTGTCGTCGCAGCAGAAACTACCCCTTTTGCCGTCTCAATCTCCATGCTCTGCACTTCGACTCCCTCTTTTCTTCCTCTTCTTCTCATTCCAATCCCCCTTCCAGAATCCAACCTCAATCCGAAGAAGAGCTCGAGTTCCCTTCCCTCGTTGCCCATCTCGTCCTCGCCCATTCCGGCGACCACATCACCTTGTCCAGCCGCCTCCCCGCCTCGCCGTGGCCGCCCCACCTCGTCGACCGCGTCCTCAAGCTTCTCTGGAACGACGGTCCCCGCGCCCTCCTCTTCTTCCGCGCCCTCCTCCAACTCCCCTCCTTTCGCCCGCCGCCTCCTCCTTCGACCACGCCGTAGACCTCGCCGCGCGCCTTCGCGACCGCCGATCCGTCGCCTCCCTCCTCTCCCGCCGCGCACGCTTCGCCATCCCCCCTTCGCCGCGGACTTTCGCCATCCTCTTCGAGCGCCACGTCGGGCCGGCAAGCCCGAACGCGCCTTGCGCACCTTCCTCTCCATGCACCACCAAGGGTGCCCCCAGGACCTTTCCTCCTTCAACACGCTCCTCGACGTCCTCTGCAAGTCCCGCCGCGTCGAAAAGGCCGC
>JAGFNQ010001195.1:1185826-1260551 GCA_024364735.1 Boesenbergia rotunda
CGCCCTTATCAAGGTCTTCCGCGGCCGGTTTCGCCCTGACGCCGTGACCTACAACATCATCGCCGACGGATGGTGTCGGATCAAGCGCACTCCCAAAGCGCTCGAGGTGCTGGCGCAAGATGGTGGACTCCGGGATCGAGCCGACGAAGACCACTTACAACATTCTGCTCAAGGGGTTCTTCCGGACAGGGCAGGTGAACGAGGCGATGCAATTCTTCAAGCAGATGAAGAAGAGAGGACGGAGGGGTGGTCCTGGTGATTCGGAATGCCGGCCCGACGTCGTCTCGTACACCACGATGGTGCATGGCCTTGGCCTCGCCGGGCTGCTACAAAAGCTCGGAAGGTGTTCGATGAAATGATTTCCGAAGGCTGCTTGCCTTCAGTAGCAACCTACAATGCGTTGATCCAGGTAAACTGCATAAAGGGTTGTGTCAAAGATGCCATCTGTTGTTCGATGAATTGACGAGGAAGGGTTACACTCCCAACACAATCACTTACAATCTGCTGATTCGAGGGCTTTGCCATGCCGGGGAGATGAACGAAGCGATGGATTTTTTCCGAAGGATGAAGCTCGACAACTGCGAGCCAAATGTGCAGACGTTTAACCTTTTAATAAGGCATTGGCTCGGGGAGGGCGAGTTTGAGAAAGGCTTGGAGCTGTTTGAGAGAATGCACGAGCAGGAGGGCTGTTTGCCAAATCTGGACACTTACAATGTGATTATAAGTGCAATGTTCTCGAGGAGACGGTCTGAGGACATGCTAGTAGCTGGGAAGATGGTGATGGAGATGGTGGAGAGGGGACATTTGCCAAGGAAGTTCATGTTCAATCGTGTCCTGAATGGTCTGTTAGTAACTGGGAATCAGGAGTTCGCGAAAGGTCTTCTGAGATTGCAGGAGAAACATAAATGTCTTGATCGGGGTATTAGATTGTGATATTGCCACATTCAACTAAAAAGCTCGTCGAACACAAATGTCTTGATCGGCACACAGTGCAATAAATCTACATCAATACACCACTCAAAAGAATTCAATCGATTAATCAAGCCAGAAGCCAGAAATCTTTGTGTCGCTTGGTGGTGATCAAGTATCCACCACCTCTCCTGCTCTTCCTCCTCACCGCCACCGCCATGCACGTCGCGTTCTGCACGCAGTAGTCGGCGACGCTGCCGGAGATCTTGTTGCCGGCCCAGAGCATGACCAGTCTCCACGCGAAGGACGGGGACCTCTTCTTCTGCCCGATTATCAGGAGGGAGGCCCCTTGCTTTCTCGCCTCTTCCACGATCGCCGCCCCTTTTTCCGTCGCCTCCACCACCGATACCTCTACCACAACCTGACACACATTCGAACGGTTCGACATCAGGTTAACTGCTGAATTTTTAGTTGCGTGATAAAGAACAGAGTGTTTTTAGTTACTCAGGAACAGAACGCCTTTTCTCTTTTGACTGACCTCTGGTTTCTTGGCTTGGCAAATGTTTTTCATGGAATGGAGGAGCTCGTGAGACTTGGAATCCCTCGATCGATCGCCTGCCATCACAAAACATCGTAGATTTTGGTTTGGTCGTTTCAATTCTCATGGAATCACCTCTCACCGTGCTTGGAGGATGGTCTGACGGCGTTGACGAGGACGATGCAGTCGCTGGCCTGCACCGCGTGGGAGAGCGCCCAGAGCATCGCCGTTTTGGATTCCGGGCTGGTGTCCACCACGATCATGATCCTCCTCCGCCCGATCGCGGCCACCTCAGCCGCTTTTTCCTCGGGCTCAGGCTCGGGCTCGGGCTCGGGCTCGGGCTCCGCCGCATTGTCGGTCGGAGGAGGAGGCTGCTTGCTCTCGCCGAGCGGCGGGGAGCGGACCCTGACGCGGGCGGCGATGCGGTTGAAACAGAAGCCGGGCAGGCGGGGGCTGGTCCTGCTGCTGCCGGCCATTGTCGCGGATATGAGGAGGGAGGGAGAGATGCGATCGGAGAGGGAGGAAAAAGGGAAAGGGAGGATGGTCCACTTCGAAGCTGCTTTGGGCATGGCCGGTCATGGTGTTGAATAAGCGAGGCTCTGCCTCGTCGCTTTTTTCTCGATGCCCATCAGGTAGGGCTCATGATTATGAATCTCCCCCCATCTGCATGGCGACCGGGTTCGCTGTCAATAAACTACGCGAAAGGAAAATGAATGGCCCTTATAAATTACTTAAGAAAAAATATTATAGATTAAAAAATCTGTAAATTGTCTATAAATTCTTAATTAAATCTTAAATTTTATTATCAATCCCTATATAAAAAAAATTTATTTTTATTTCCTATATGCAAATTTTATATGCTTAACTCTATAATAAATATTACTTTATCTAATTACCTTATTATTTTTAGGTTAAAAAAGTCTATAATGAAGTATAGTTATTATAAATTCAGTATCATATAATTAAAATCTAGTATATTTTCTATCGAATTAAGTACCACATTTTTTATACGTATAAAAAGTTTAATAAGAAGTATATTTCAATTAGAATTTCGTATATATTCTATCAAATTGAGCACAATTTTTTTTCACTGGACCAATCGATTAGGAGTTCATACTTAATTGTCCTTATTATTTTTAGGTACAAAAGTCCAAAATGAGGTATAGTTCCTTTTAAATTTAATATCATATAATTAAAATCTAGTATATTTTCTATCAAATTAACTACCACACTTTTTATATTAATAAAAAGTGTAGGAAGAAGTATAATTCTTCCTAAATTCAGTATATTTTAATTAAAATTTAGTATATGTTCTATCAAATTAAGTACAATTCTTTTTTCACTAGACTAATTAATTAGGAGTTCATACTTAATTGTCCTTATTATTTTTAGGTATAAAAAGTCTAAAATGAGATATAATTCCTCCTAAATTCAATATCATATAATTAAAATCTAGTATATTTTTTATCAAATTAAGTATCATACTTTTTATACGTATAAAAAGTCCAAAAATAAGTATAATTTTTCATAAATTCAGTATATTTTAATTAGAATTTAGTATATGTTCTATCAAATTGAACACGATTCTTTTTCTACTGGACCAATTGATTAGGAGTTCATATCAATTGATTAGCTTAGGATGAATTGATTAGGTCATACTCAATTTAATAGAAAATATACTGAATTTTAATTAAATAATACAAAATTTAGAAAGAATTATACTTGATTTAAGACTTTTTGTACCTAAAAAAATTGAGTAATTCGATAAATCTATAGTTGAAACATATGAAACATTGCATGTAGGGAGTGGAAATAAATTTTTTCTGACGCAGGGATTGAGGAGAAAGTTAAATTTGCGTGTAGGGAGTTTAGGATAATTTTCCCTTGAAAAATTGCTATTATTTCATTTTTTTGATGAATCAGATAATCCTACGTTTTCGTGGGAAAATTATCAAATGAATCATACGGATGGAACAAGTGTAACCATTATCTTGGCGACGATCTCATATATCTTCACAGGTTGGAAAAACTTCGTTAATCATTTATCTCTCCACGCACTAGCCACAGCATCCGGATTAGTAGTTTTCGTGATTTACTTCCTCCATGTTTGCCCTGAGACAAATTGATGGGGGGCACTAGGGGCGAGCGAATCGCCTTTTTTCCATCATATATCTTCAAAGGGAATAAATGTTAGGGGTTAATTCTTAAAATTTAATAGTATGTATGATTTACTCCATCGTGTATTTAACATCTTCAATCCATAGTGATCCCGGCCCAACTTGCGTGTAGCTCGGCCGGCTAGCCTGGCTCTCCGTCGGAAGGTCCCACGGGCCCAACAAGCTGAGTCACCCAAGCAAATAGCCGGGAGGCCCGACCTATTTTACGGAGGAGCAGCCTCCAACCACCCTGCTCCCGACCCCAGGGAGTTCCCTAACCAAGGAACCCTCGAACGCCCGACCCAGGGCCAGGTCGGGTAGATCAGTTCTAAGCATCCCCTAGCTCGACCACTCACTCAGGCGACTCGAGAGCAGGCGAATCGAATACATCTCCACGCCCCCAACTCAAGGCATACCCTACGTCGCTCGGAGACATTACGCCTGATCCGACCGATATCACTCGAGCCAACCAGATGGCAACCAACCTCAAGACCGAACCTTCCTTACGCCACACCTACTCCATGACATCACATATACAACCGTGGTACGAGGGACAGCGGCCCCTTACTTGTTCATAACACACGTCGCAGATGTTCCGAGGACTCTATACTACCGTACTATCTGGGCACCACGCACCATGTCGCCCTTCGACGTGTCAGGTAGAGCAGCTCCGATCAGTGCCTTCGTGAGAGCTGACAAACGCCCACATCCCTGTCTGCTGTGGGTACCGAAAGATGATTGACACAGACAGGGGTTGTCAGCTCCCCCGACTATATAAGCCCCTCCCCTCCTTATTCCCCAGGTATGCGCGATCGTGCTCTTGTCTCCTAATTCCTTTGTTCTACCATATTCCTGCGGATACTGACTTGATTGTCGGAGGGCCTGACCGAGGATTTTTCCCGACGAGTTGCTAACGGTCATTTTCTTGCAGATCGAAGCCATCGTAAGCAGCTCACGACCTTCGGGAGACTACGCTGCTCTTGGGAGTCCATCTCACTTCACGCCAGGATCAAATATGGCGCTAGAACGAGGGCCTTCGGCCTGATCGGAAGTGCATGATGGAAGATCTCAATCGAGTAATGGTGATCGTCACCCTCGAGGAGTATGAGCGCTTGCTGGCCGCGCGGGCTCAGAAGACCCCTAGAGGCCTTCACAGGTCGGCAGCTCGGCGCCCAGATTTCCCGAGCCACCAGCACCTAGCCACTCAGGAGGTCAGGGAAAGCCTGCCCGACCCGATAGAAGTTCTATTCCCTTCCCCGCGGCTCCCTATCGAGGTCGGGATGACGAGGTTAACTCGATGACAGGGGGAAAGCCCCCGTCGACTCGTCTCCGATTACCCTGGTACGAAACCCCTTTTCTTCCTGGATACTGGAAGAACCGGTGCCCAAGCATCTCCGGTTCTTCACCATACCCGAGTATGTTGGAGCCACCGACCCCGAGGAGCATCTGATGAAATTCGAAAGTGCGACCCTGTTGCACCAGTACCCTGAGGGCGTGAAATGCAGAGCATTCTTGACAACACTCTCGGGATCCGCTCAACGATGGTTCAGCCAACTCCCCAATGGGTCGATCGCAAGCTTTGGGGAGCTTAGGAGGGCATTCCTCCAGTACTTCGCCAGCAGCCGGAGGCACCAAAAGACAACTATCAACCTGTTCACCCTAAAGCAGAGTCTAAAGGAATCGCTCCGGGTCTACATCAAGAGATTTAATGGAGTGGCACTAGACGTTCCGACTGTCGTGCCCGAGGTGCTGATCAGCGCCTTCTCCCAGGGATTGCAGGAGGGAGATTTCTTCCGCTCGCTCATCAGAAAACCGCCAACATACTTTGACAGCCTACTGGGAAAGGCTGTCAAATATATCAATGTGGAGGAAGCGCAGGCCGCTCGAAAAAAGGAGTCGGTTAGCGCGTCACCTCCGAATCCCGCGCAGACCAGTCGATCGCCGGGAGGGCCCATCCGCAGCCCCCAGGGACCCACCGACCGAGCGGGGATGGAACGTGACAGGTGCAACAGATGGTTAGGGGTGTCTACCGACCTGTCGGAGACCCTACTACGCGTTTCATCATAGCCACACCCACGACACGGAGGAATGCCGACAGATCGGCAAAAGTCGGGCTCTTGCCCCTACTGCGCGAGGGCGAGGACCTCAGGCCTCCCCTATGCGTGGGTCAGGTCGGGGAAACCCGACCATCTCCCCCCTCCCCCCGCTGTAGAACCCAGGTAGCGTTTACCACCCGCTCGTAACTTGTTCCCACAAGAGGAACGAGTTGAGTTGGACAAAATGGACGAGCAGCAGGCCAATCGGCAGAACACCGTTCGAGGGAGAGTGCATGTGATCTCGGGCGGCCGAGCAGACAACTAAACGGGTTAGAGCGTCCCTAAAGGGTCATACATCTCCAGTTACCTTGAGAGCCGCAGTGAGGGCCTGGAGGATAATTGTACTTTGCAACCCTGCAAGGATAGTAGAAGGCCCCTATTCTCGGATAATTTGCAGGCGTCCAGACTCTCTCTCCAGCGAGTTATAAGTGGGCATGCTCCCACAAACCCCTCGGCTCGGCCCCTAGCCGGACGCGTGGCGACCCACGCTCCCTGGGGTGCATCCGACCGAGCGTTCAGACTCTCGCTCCCAGCGAGTTATAAGTGGGCATGCTCCCACGAACCCCTCGGCTCGGTCCCCAGCCTGTACGCATGGCAACCCATGCTGCCTAGGGGTGCATCCGACGAGCGTCCAGACTCTCGCTCCTAGCGAGTTATAAGTGGGCATGCTCCCACGAACCCCTCGGCTCGGCCCCCAGCCCGGACGCGTGGGACCCATGCTCCCTGGGGTGCATCCAACCGAGCGTCCAGACTCTCATTCCCACGAGTCATAAGTGGGCATCCTCCCACGAACCCCTCGGCTCAACCCCCAGCCCGGACGCTGCGACCCACGCTCCCTGGGGTGCATTGACCGAGTGTCCAGACTCTCGCTCCCAACAAGTTATAAGTGGGCATGCTCCCACGAACCCCTCGGCTCGACCCCCAGCCTGGACGCGTGGCGACCCACGCTCCTTGGGGTGCACTCGACCGAGCGTCCAGACTCTCGCTCCCAGCGAGTTATAAGTGGGCATGCTCCCACGAACCCCTCGGCTCGGCCCCCAGCCTGGACGCATGGCGACCCACGCTCCCTGGGGTGCCTCCGACCGAGTGTCCAAACTCTCGCTCCCAGCGAGTTATAAGTGGGCATGCTCCCACGAACCCCTCAGCTCGACCCCCAGCATGGACGCGTGGCGACCCATGCTCCCTGGGGTGCATCCGATCGAGCGTCCAGACTCTCGCTCCCAACGAGTTATATGTGGGCATGCTCCCACGAACCCCTCGGCTCGACCCCCAGCCTGGACGCATGGCGACCCACGCTCCCTGGGGTGCACCCGACCGAGCGTCCAGACTCTCGCTCCCAGTGAGTTATAAGTGGGCATGCTCCCACGACCCCTCGGCTCGACCCCCGCTCCTGGAGGTCTGGCCGACCGAACATCTAGAGTCAGCCCTCTGGGCCAGCGATGTCATACTTGGTCGGGCTCCCCGGCCGGGCGTGCGGCAATCCACGCCCCCAAGGTCGGGCTGATCGAAAACATGAACCTCGAGTATGCAGCACAAAGGCTAGTCCTTAGCCTTAGCCTAATCGAGAGCCGCATTGGCCGAGTCTCCCTCGCCAAGAAATGGAATATGGTGGGGACTTGGGCATTTGCCCGAGCCCACAAGACTTAGAGAAAAAAGACGACAACAAGCACATAAGACAATTCATAGAAAGGAAAGATTGCATTAATGTGGAAATTGGTACAAAATTGAGGCAAGGCCTCTACAAAGAACAAAATAGAAAAAAAAGGGGAAAATAAAACCCCGACCCTCACTTGAAGGGTCGGAAGACCTCCTCCGCCATCTGCTGGGTCAACCCGAACAGCTTAACAGTGCTGACCGGGAGGTCGGGAGGAATGTGCCCCCTGCTTAAGCTGCTCAAACGTACTGAGCATCTGCGCCTAAGCAAGGGGCGCAGCCTCTGGGACAGCTCGCGCCCGAAGTCCATGGAGTTTAGGTACTCCACTCGCCGAGCATCCCACCGTGTCGCCTCGCTCGCCTTATAGGCCCGGAGCTCTTCAAGCTCCGACTGGGCTGCCTCCCAGGCGGACTGTTGCTCGCGCAGCCGGCTCAACTCCTTGGCTTGGGCCCGAAGATCAGCGTCCCCGCTGGCCAGCTGGCTTGCTAGAGAGCCGACCTCTCACTCCTTGGCCGCCAGCTGGGCGCGCAGGGGTTCGGAGGCCCGGGTCAGCTCGAGGAGGTCGGCTTGGGTCTTCTGCAGCTCCTCCTTCACCTTGTCCCGGAGAGCCCAAGCCTTGCGCTCCGTATGCTCGACTTGGGAAACTCGGAGGAGCGCTTGGCCGACCGCTGTATCAGCCAAAGTAATCTACGCCTTAGAGACCTCCAGCTGCTCCTCCGAGTGGGCCAGCAGATCTTGTAAAGCGACCTCGACCCTCAGGCCGTTGAGAGAGGCTTCATCGGAGGTCAGCCGAGTGTGCCGGAATCGGGCCTCCAGGTTGTCCACTCGCGCTCTGCTCGAAACTGGGCCTTGGCGTGGGCCAGCATGGTCATCGACATGTTGTAGCTCACGCCCCAAAGCTGCAAAGCGTAAAAGAGTTTCGTCAGTACCAAGTTGGGGTAGTCATAAGGAAAAAAACAAAATAGCCTTAGTATACCTGGGTAGCTACCGATATAAAGGCGTCCGCTCGGACGCTCGGGCCTCGGTAGTTGCATTCTCGAAGGCCCTGAAGAAAGTGGTCGGTGAGCGGTCCATGCAACTGATTTCTTGTGCTCGGTCGGAGGTCACGCCACTCGGCAGCTTTTGCTTGCTCCCAGTCGGAGGTCATGCTTGATGCGAAGAGGACTGTGATGCGGAAGACTCAACGGTGGGCCTTTTCCCCTTCTGCTTTTTCCACGGCCAGCTAGTAGAAGCCTCCGCAAGGTCGGTGGGTTGTGGCCCAGGCTCGGCCCCGCGCGCTCACCTACGCCGGAGGAGGAGGGGTTGGTCATCCTCTGACTCAGACCCAGGGACAACAACAATTGCCGCCGCGGGCGCGGGATTGGAAGAACGCGATAGCTCGGGTGCCGGTGGAGCCGTCTCCCGCTGAGGTAGCTGCTCAGTTGTGCGATCCTCTAGCTCAAGATCATCCAAGTCGAAGCCCTCTTCCAGAGCCGCCGCTAGCATCATGGTGGCTGCAAAGTAAGCAACGCTTAGTCAGCCATAAATGGGCAAAGGACCAAAACAGGAAACTTACTGAGTGAGGCAGGACGATGGAATGGCACGGCGCTGAGCCCGAACACGTACAGGATGCCCTCGCTCAGCAGATGTCCATCGTGGAAATGTTGACCCCCGATTTTGGAAAGGGCCGACTTATAAGAAAGAAGAGATTGGTAGTTCTTGGGGAGAGGGGGGAGGAGGAAGGTCAGATATCCAATCGGTCGGCCAGCTCGGGGTCGGGATAGTATTGACAAAGAAGTATCGCTCCTTCCAACCCTTATTAAAGGTCGGAAGTTTCGACAGAAAAGTCGTTTTAGCTCGGGCATGGAAAAAGAAATTGTCCGGCTCTTATTTTTTGGGATAAAAGTAGTAGAAAACTTCAGGCTGAAGTAGAATTTTATACAGGGAAAAGATGACCACCGACCCACAGATCAATCGGATGGCGTTCGGCGCTAACTGAGACAAGGGAATTTGGAAAAAAAATGACAAATGACGGTAATGAAGGGATGGATGGGAAAGGGCAGCCCAGCCTGCAAATGGTCCCGAGAAATGGTGATGTAGGTAAGGGGAGGGGTCGCG
The DNA here is from genome assembly GCA_024364735.1 of Boesenbergia rotunda. Taxonomy (NCBI): domain Eukaryota; kingdom Viridiplantae; phylum Streptophyta; class Magnoliopsida; order Zingiberales; family Zingiberaceae; genus Boesenbergia; species Boesenbergia rotunda. The sequence continues at coordinate 1,195,277 of JAGFNQ010001195.1, forward strand.
GGTCGGTCGGTGGAACGAGGTAAGCGAAGAAGGTGGTCGGGAGAAATGTGGTAGTCGGCACAGATCTCCTCGAGATCGTGATAGTCGAGCTCGGACACCATGGTAGAGTACCATGGGTCCGAGTGAGAGGAGGAGGAAGCCATGAAGAGAGGCGAAGGAAGAAAGACTAACCGAGAGAGGAAGGGGTCGCCGGGGAAGATGACCGGAAAGCAGGCACCGCCAAGTCTCGCCGGAACCCTAGCAAAGCGCGCGAGAGCAGCAGTTCGACATCAAGGGTGAAAGGCGATGGTAAAAATCGAAGGGTAAAGGTCTATTTATTGGGTCTGAGAAGCGATGCCTACCGTCCGATGGCGAGCCGGAGAAGAGGCGGAAAAGGTTGTGCGCCGTCCAATCGAGCCCGAAGGAACCCCCGAGGCGGCGCAGGCCACGTGCAAACTGATCATTCGCGGAGACGGGCGGCAGACCCCTCGTTGCTCGGGGAAGCAATAGCCCAAGGACACGTAGCCTAGCAGTTAATGTGGTAATTAATGAGAATGATACAAATCGTCTCGGCTCAGACGAAGGATGAGATAGAAAAGGTGGAATGATGTGACCAGGTCTGCCGGTCGGGCAACCCGCGCAGATGCAACTACAAAGGCCGACCAGGAGATTAGATCTCTCGGTACGCCAGGCTCGCTTTGCAAAGAATAGTCCAATCAGTCGGGCTCGGCGCCTCCTTCGACTAGACTCAAAGGGGATGCTTGTGATCCCGGCCCAGCTTGCGTGTAGCTCGGCCGGTTAGCCTGACACCCCGTCGAAAGGTCCCACGGGCCTAGCAAGCTGAGTCACCCAAGCAGATAGCAGGGAGTCCTGGCTCGTTTTACGGAGGAGCGGTAAGAGGTCGGCACCGGCCAAGGGGCCGACCGCCGAGAGGCAGGAGGCCCAAGTCCGAGAACTCCCGAACTGGGAAACCCCGAGCCTCCAACCACCCTACTCCCGACTCCAGGGAGTTCCCTAACCAGGGAACCGCCGAACGCCCAACCGCCCGACCCAGGGCCAGGTCGGGTAGATCAGTTCTAAGCATCCCCTAGCTCGACCACTCACTCAGGCGACCCGAGAGCGGGCGAATCGAATACATCTCCGCGCCCCCAACTCGGGGCGTACCCTACGTCACTCGGAGACATTACGCTTGACCTGGCTGATATCACTCGAGCCAGCCGGTCGGCAACCTACCTCAAGACCGGACCTTCCTTACGCCACACCCACTCCATTGCATCACATATACAACCGTGGTACAGGGGTCAGCGGCCCCTTACTTATTCATGACACACGTTGCAGATGTTCCGAGGACTCTGTACTACCGTACTATCCGGGCTCCCCGCGTCATGCCGCCCTTCGACGGGTCAGGCAGAGCGGCGCCGATCGGTGCCTTCCTGAGAGCTGACAAGCGCCCACATCCCTGTTTGCCGCGGGTACCAAAAGATGATTGACACAGATAGGGGTTGTCAGCTCCCCCGACTATATAAGCTCCTCCCCTCCTCATTCTGCAGGTATGCACGATCGTGCTCTCGTCTCCTAATTCCTTTGCTCTACCATACTCCTGCGGATACTAACTTGACCGTCGGAGGGATTAACCGGAGATTTTTCCCAGCGGATTGCTAACGGTCATTTTCTTGCAGATCGGAACCAGCGTCAGCAGCTCGCGACCTTCGAGAGACCACGTTGCTCTTGGGAGTCCATCTCACTTCACGACAGGACCACATAGGATCGATTCTAAAGGGCTTTTAATATAATAAATTTATCTTTTTAAAGGAAATAAATTAGTCTTCAGACTGGGAAAAGGCGATTCGTTCGTTCGCCCCCGCCAACCCATCCCAGGGCTAACACGGAGGAGATAAATCATGGGGATTACTAGTCCGGATGTTGTGGCTAGTATATGAGGAGGACGGAACACTGACTTTATTAGATTTTGACCCCTAAATCTTATGCTAAAAATACTCATACATTAATTATCAGTCTATTCCATGGGACGAATAAATTAATCTTCAAGATAGTACAGAAGGTAGACATATGTAATATAATTTGTAAAGGTAGATATTTTTTTCATCATATATTTTTAATCCATATATTTTAATTTATTTTCCTTTATATTCATGAGTTCAACTCTATTGTTGAGATAGATGATGAAAAAGGATGTCAATATATTTTTCTATTAATTTGAGATGTCTTTTTACCTTATTTGTTATTTGTTAGGCTTGTTCATGATCATAACATTATATTTGAGTAAAGATGACGTTCAGTATTATCGACTTTTTGATTAAATATAAATAGATAAATTATAAAGATATTTTATCATATTACACTAATACTTTGTATGAGTGAGATTAAATATCATGAGATATTTGATATTCGTTGAAAATTAATTTCATAATCTATTAAAATAATTATTTTCAAATATCAACTTATACCATTTTCTTGGGACGATGCATAATATTATAGCTTATGAATAATCAAGAGTGACCGCTCCTATCATTTTTAATAATATTATTTTTATATAATTTTTATTTTTATATATTGTTTGATCTCTTTAATATTAAATATTTATAATTGCTCTACTGATATTTTTTTTTAACACGTTCAAATTATTTGACGGACTAAATTATTTTTTTCTCTATTTCTCAAATCTCAATTAAAATATATATAATGTATCCTTACAAGATTAAAAATTCGTTGTTATAATAATTATTTTAACTTAGTATATGGTCCTCCAAATCTGGAATTCTAAATCCCAGCAAATAATGTATTTGAGATCCATTATTTGTCGGTGTTGAATAAAAGAGAGACATTGATTTGACTCCACCCCTTCAATTAAGGAAAACATGGTGCAATCCAAACACTCTGGGGCAGCATCAAACCAAGTCCACTTTCCCCACTCGTGAACACTTATGCACTCTCGTCGGATTAGGGGAAAAAACAGGGACGTTAAATTACAAAAACGTCGAGGCATTTCTATCTCTTTAAAAATCTACAACCACGAGTTGACTCTAAGAACGAAAGCTACGTGCCTCCGGAGCTATAGAACAACATTAAAATGGTTAATTATTATCTTAAATATTCACGGTATGATTCCTAACTATAACACATTTATAGGAATTTCTTTTCTAAATGGGGCACGAACTCTGGGACGCTGGACTTCTAGACTACCCAATGCAAGCGCATCCCGATTTACCCTAGCGACCGGTGGAAAATTTCCGTAAGATCGGACTGATCGCCTAAGATTGAAAAAACCTCGTTAATCATTTTTTTAATATCGCAAGCTACGTGATAGATAATGGATTGATTATTAATATCTGAACTTATCATTTTATAATTTAAGATTAAAGTTTGATATAGTGAATATACTTGTACTAGTCATAATATTTGGACTAATCGTTATCTTATATATTCACGGTTCAATCTCCAGCTATAACATATTTTACAAAAAAAATGTTCTTTCAAAAGAGCCGTGAACTCTAGGGTGTTGGGCTTCTAGACTGTCCATTGCGAGTAATCTCAATTTACCCTGATAATCGATGAAAACTTTATATGGGATCGAGCCAGTCATCTTAAATTCATTTACTACTTAGTTCAATATTTATAACATCTAAATTAGTAACGACAATTTACCAAAAGGCGTACCTAAGAATTGGAAATTACCAATTCCGTATCATAGTTTCTATTTTACCAAAGGGTGCATGCCTTTATGTGAACTTCCTTTTATACCCCTCCTTCTGACTGCTGTCTTTCTCATTCTCTCTCTCAGCAACAAATTTCGAGACGGTAACACGTGACTTTTATTTTAAAATAATATATTATGAAATCGACGCTAAAAACGTAAGATAAAAATTAAAAAAATATTTCAGTTAAAAATAACTCATCCAACGTGATTTAAAAATATAAATAAATAATTTTTATATTTAATTAATAAAAATTAATATATTAAATAATATTTAATAAATATATTAATATATATAAAAAATTCAAAAAAAACGTATGCTGCAGCAATAAAAAAACAAAAAAAATTCAAAAAAAACGAATTCAGAAAAAAAAACGTAAAAAAAATTCAAAAAAAAACGAATTCAGAAATCAAAAAGAAAATGCAAAAAAAAATTCAAAAAAAAAGGAATTCAGAAATTAAAAAAAACGTTGCTGCAGAAATTAAAAAAAAACTGGGCCTGAAATATTTTATTTCAGGCCCACGCTGGGCCTGAAATATTTTGATTCAGGCCCGACGTGGAATCAAAATTTTTTTTATTTTAAAAATATATTAATATATAAAAAAAACTATCAAAACACTTAATTTGAAATTAAAATGCAGGGTCTGAAGTCACGCTAGGAGGGCCTGAACATAGATGTGATGTCCATCAGTGAATTTTGGTCAAAACCCACTGATTTTTCTAAACTACTCCTATTTGATTTGTGATATCTAATATATAGATGTTTGGACACCTAAAACATCATCTCCTACCTCTACCCTCTCTATTGATATGGAGTTTTCAGAAATCTAGATATGGGAGGTCCATCAGTGGGTTTTGGTCAAAACTCACTGATATTTCTAAACTACTCCTATTTGATTAGTGATATCTAATATATAGATGTTTGGACACCTAAAACATCATCTCCTACCTCTACCCTCTCTATTCATATGGAGTTTTCAGAAATCCAGATATGGGAGGTCCATCAGTGAGTTTTGGTCAAAACTCACTGATATTTCTAAACTACTCCTATTTGATTGATGATATCTAATATATAGATGTTTGGACACCTAAAACATCATCTCCTACCTCTACCCTCTCTATTCATATGGAGTTTTGAGAAATCCAGATATGGGAGGTCCATCAGTGAGTTTTGGTCAAAACTCACTGATATTTCTAAACTACTCCTATTTGATTGGTGATATCTAATATATAGATGTTTGGACACCTAAAACATCATCTCCTACCTCTACCCTCTCTATTCATATGGAGTTTTCAGAAATCCAGATATGGGAGGTCCATCAGTGAGTTTTGGTCAAAAGTCACTGATATTTCTAAACTACTCCTATTTGATTGGTGATATCTAATATATAGATGTTTGGACACCTAAAACATCATCTCCTACCTCTACCCTCTCTATTGATATGGAGTTTTCAGAAATCCAGATATGGGAGGTCCATCAGTGAGTTTTGGTCAAAACCCACTGATTTTTCTAAACTACTCCTATTTGATTTGTGATATCTAATATATAGATGTTTGGACACCTAAAACATCATCTCCTACCTCTACCCTCTCTATATGGAGTTTTCAGAAATCCAGATATGAAAGGTTTATCAGTGAGTTTTGGTCAAAAGATAACTCGGGTAATTCAACAGTTAAATTAAAATTATTTTTTATAATTTTAATTTATTGTAAATTTTTCAAAAGAGGTACATCCTCCAAAGATACCCAGAACAACCAATATTTTTTACCACGTTGAGACCGCAAACTGACGGCGAGGACACGAGCTGCAGCCATAGCAGCACGTGTTACGGCCGTCACAGCCTCTATGCGATCGCAACGAGGACTTAACCGGCCTCTGGGCAGCCATACTCAATCGTGGCTGCCGAAGGATTTCATTCTTTTTGTTTTTTTTTTCCACTGGCCTTTCCCATCTCATCGGCCCTAACAGAGCATTAATTAGAGGACCAATACGTCTTATTAAAAGGCAAAAAAATAAAATAAAAGGACATTTTAAATTATATAAATAATTAAAAAATAAAAATAGAAAACACCCATTAGATATTTTATGTGTTAATTGGAGAAAACTCCCCAATCCCAAATTTGTCTTTGCATGTACTCCCCACTTGATAAATTTTTTGTATTCACTCCATGATGGATTGAGTATAAAAGAGTGAAAACTCAGTATACATTGTAAAGATTTGAGTATAAATTGTTTGAGATTGAGTACTAATTTCAGAAATTTGAGTACAAAGTTTCGATGATCCCTCATATGAAAATCTTGATGTGGTGAGTATAAAAGAGTGAAAACTCAATATACATAATAAAGATTTGAGTATAAATTATTTGAGATTGAATACTAATTTAAGAAACTTGAGTATAAAATTTTGGTGATCTCTCATATGAAAATCTTGATGTGGTGGATACAACCTCACATACTCAAATTTTTAAATTTTATACTCAAATTTTTTCAAATAATACTCAATCTAAATCAATTCATACTTAAATTTTGATAATGTATACTGAAATTTTTACTATATACTGAAACAATGTATACTCAAATTTTTTCAAATAATACTCAAATTTCTTAAATTAGTACTCAATCTCAAACAATTTATACTCAAATCTTTACGATTTATACTGAATTTTTACTCTTTTATGCTAATAAAAAAATAACACACAAAACTATCTTGTCAATCCCATCAGGGAGTGCATGCAAAGAAATTTTTGGTTGGGGAGTGCATGCAAAGCCCAATTTGATGTTGGAGAGTTTTCTCAAATTTTCCCATATTTTATCTTGAAAATATATTTACTTTCAGTTCGGACACAAGTTAATCATAATTAAATTTCATAATATTCAAATTTATTTGATAAAGTAATTAAGTTAAATTTAAAATGATGAGTGGTTAAATAATTGTCGACAAATTTATCAAAAGGTGTATTTAAATTTATGAATTGATAAAAAAAGCGTATTATATTTTGGTATTTATTAAAGGATGCATTAAATTTATTATTTTTTCTGTTTTATCCCTCAATTATTTTTTTCTTTTTCCTCTCTCGTACATATAATTTCTTATGATTTTTCTCTCTAGTATGCATGTAACATCTCTTTTTTACCTCTCTCTTCTTTTCTTACTTCTCCCTTTTGGAGGCATGCATAACGTCCATATTAGAATTACGCGTTAGGCCTGATATGAAATAATATTAGACCTAAATGTGACCATGATATGATTTCATATCAAGTTCATAATCATATCAAGTCCACGTTGAACCTGATATGATTCATATCAGGCTCACGGGGTTAGGATTTGACTAATTTTTCTAATAAAATTTTAATACCTTCAGAGAAGTCGAAATATATAATGGACAACACCGTTGAACTCCTTACAATCTCAAAAATTTATAGAATCCGAAATAGGTCCAATCGGACCTGTCTAAAATCATCAATAGATTTTGGCCAAAATTCACTGATCGACCATCTCAGACTCAACATGAGCTTACTTGATTTTTGGAGTCTCAAAAAATTTTATCTATATTTTTTTTTAGCTTTGCCATTCTCTTTAGTTGAGACATTAATTAAGTAAACTACCAAGCTCATCATTAATAAAACATTAATGAAAAAAAAATTCATTAAGTGTGAAACATGACAATAAAGCATGGGAAAACTGATAATGTTTTCATTAATGAAAGGGACTATCTATTACAACATTATGATTTAAGCTCATCATTAATAAGGCATGGAAAAACTGATAATGTTGCTCTATGAAAAATTTATTCAAGAGATTGACCGAATCGAACTGATAATAAAATTGAAATATTGAATTATCAAGCTGTTCCAGTGATATCAATTTGGAGCAAAGGAGAAACTTAAATAGTAATTGAAGTAGAAATTTACCAAAAAAAATCAAGCAAACTGTTTGAGTAATCAAAAATGATTTTTCATTTAATCATGCACGAAATTAAATCAAGGGATCAAGCAAGAAGAGTAGGAAACTCTATCTAAATCGAAGCCTCAGGGTTTATGCGTATGTAGTGTCGGTGGGTGCCTGGCAATGTGACGGCGACGACGCAATTATGCGCCGACCATGGCACTTTGAAAGTTGTTGGCTGTGGCGGTAGGTGGTGGCGGTGGCGATTGCGGTTGACAGTGGATAATTGTTAGTAAAGATCTTAGGTTTGAGTTACGAGGCTGATGGAACGTAAATATCTGTTTTATGTGTAAAAAGTCTCTCCCCGAATCTATTGTCTTCTCAGTCACCGTGATTTATCTTCTCAATGTTAATCCTGAGACGGACTAACGGGGACGCTGAAGACGAGAGGAACCGGGGAAAGTATACAGAAAAGACAGTTTTTTCTATTATATTTAGTATTAGTTAGCGATCCCGGTTCGGTGAGTCCTTTCTTCCGTGATGAACTGTTGGCATCAGTCCTACATTTTGTCTCTGTAGACCGAGGAGAAAGGGGGTTCAGCGGGAAGAGGTATTGATAAGACCATTTACTATTTCATGAAGCTCGATCTCCCCCCAGATGAACCATATAGCCAAGAGAAATCATAAACCAGAATAGAAGAGCTTGCCCCACCCATGAGTAAATATTTCGTAGTAACCTCATTAGACCGTACATCTCTCTTGGTATATCCAGACAATAGGTACGAACATAAATTGAAACATTCTAAAGCTACAAAGATAGTTATTAAATTGTTAGCACCGCATAAAAATATTCCTCCTAGAGTAGCTGTTAATACTTTCGTCTTTTGCCACTTGACCTTAAGTTAATTAAGACAATTAACCTACTTACTTCTCTTCCATTCACATAAATATGATAGTGATAAAAATAATTATTACTTAATTAAAATTAAAATTAAAATTTTAATAGGGATGAATATTTTAAAAATTAATTTTTAAAAATGCATGAATGGTAGATCGTATTTATAATAAAAAAAATCATCTATTTAAATTTAATAAGACTAAATTTAAACATCCGAATTATATATATATAAAAACTTACCACCTCTTCTGAATCCAAACAGAAATACATAGCCCACGTATTTTGCGAAGGAAAGAAAAATAAAATTAAAAAATCGCCGCTTCAGAAGCAGAACTCATTAGTCATCGGCGTCGGAGACTCGGAGCAAGAAACCCTACGAAAGGTAGCTGCTGGTGCACACCCGAGCAAGAGGCGGAGGAAAGTTAACGTCGTCGGGGAAATAGCAGGCGATGCTATGATGGCTCTATCGTCCTCCTACCCAAATGTGATCGGAAATCCGGCGTCCTGCTCCCCCACATGGCCGCCACTCAGCGACTTCTTTGGTAAGCGCTCTCATCTTATCCCGAGTGACTATCTCGTCATGTTTCCATGGTTCTTGGATTCTTTGGTGTAATTTCTTACTTCACACTTAACGTGATCGGGTTTCGAACTTTCCCTCTTTGCGGAATTACTTTGACGTGTATAGTTATGGTCATTGCTGTTTGTGATTTAGTGTGGAGGGAGTTCTTGTGGGGAGCATTGGCTGGTGGATTTGGTGAGGGTATGATGCACCCAATCGACACCCTGAAAACAAGAATCCAGAGTCAGGCTGTTATTTCTGGCAATCAGGTATGGATATGTTTGTAAGTGAGATTCACAATGGATTTTCTTGTAGAATATGCCTTTGTTCCTGATTTTTATTGTTTAATTTTATCAGGCCCAGAAGAATATCTTGCAGATGGCCAGAACTGTGTGGGTGTCCGATGGACTAAGAGGTATATAATTCTTGCGTGCTTTTCATTATTAGGAAATTTATTTTCCTTTTGTTATTATTATAAGATTATCTTTTGCAGTCAATGATCCCAATTACATATAGTTCTTTGGTTTGTCAAGTTAAACCATGGCTTATCTATGATATAGATACTTGGATAAGTTTACTTGTGTATACCAGTTGGATATTTATGATGCCCTCAATGAAATAGACTATAGAGCATTGAAGTTGAACCTTTCTTCAGCCCTTTGTTTTCATTACATAATATACAGAAGATAGTTGATGAACTATGTATTGCTTGCATCATTTTTTAACTTCAAAAGATGCAATATTTAAGCTCTTCACAGGATGTGTTTGACAGATTCTTCTGAAATATGTGTTGAAATACTAGATGAGTATGCACAACAAGTCAGACATTTTTTATGATTTAGTTTCTGTCTTGCAAAGAATCAAATTGACATGTGTGGAATTGTTTGCTGAGAAAATGTTGGCATGCATTTGTTTTGGAAAATTTTCTTAGTTTTTCAATTTGTGAAATTGGGTTTGCTTAAAATTTTCCAACAAAGAAAATACATGCTTTCTGATGATTTGTTTTTATATCTTTATGGAATTTTTGTCTTCTTTGTATAAAATAATTTTTTTGGAGATTAGAGATGTCACGCCCCGAGACCCAGGAGCCGCTGATCCAATAGAAAATCGGACAGCACCTCCCCTGTCCGGCGGACAATTTACACATACACACAGATAATATAACACAACCACGCAGTTTAAAGGGCCTCAGGCCTCAGATATATGCAGAAATAACAGTTATATAATTATAACTATCGAAAAACCAAATCCGAACTCACCTGAGCTGCCAGGAGGCAGGAACAAACCAAAATCGAACGAAGTCCAACATAGGACTCAAAAGTACAATATCATCAAATAGAACGTGCATACATGTTCAAAACATAACAGCGGAAGCATAGAAATACTACAGGGTCCATAACAAAACCACGTAAACCAAAAAGAGCTCCTCTGGAGCTGGGGACTGGCTGCTAGGGATCTCCTGGCAGGCATCAACCTGAAATAAAATGTATGGCAACGGGGTGAGTCCATAGCTCAGCGGATACCCAACAGATATGCATAGAAAGTTATACCAACAATAAGAGTTCAGCTAATACAGTCTCATATCAACAGTAGGGAAAGACTAGTACTGAACATACTGAGGTAGATACATACCTGAATCCATCTAACCTGTACAGAGGGTATGAAATACCAGTGGAATACCAATAGACAGATAATCACAGATAACAAGTCTCCAGTATATGCGATGTCAAACAAGTGCAGCAAATAAGTGCAGCAAACAATGCACGATGCAAAATATGCACATGGTGCAATGCCATGGTCACCCCCTAACTCCAGTCAAGCCACCGAGACAGACGATACTGTGTCGGCCGAGTGGGTAGAGCTGTGACACTGTCCGTACTCTGCCATCACTGCTCCTGAGTGACCGAGAGGACAGGATGCTGGTGGAGCTATCGCTCCGCCCCATGTATATATGGGGGAGATATCTCTCTCATCTTCTCTGGTCTATGGGTAGAGAAGGGATCCCTGCTTGCTACCACGCTCCGAAACCACTACCCCTGAGCGGACGAGCGGAGCACTACAGAGCAAATGCACACACCCAGCGGTATCCACTAACCCATGAGTGGCCGTGTGTGCATATCATGTGCCGGAAGACGATTAGGCTCAACCACAAGGGAGTCGCTGATCGCCGGCATGCAACAATGCAAGGATGGTGTATGATAGATACACATACCTCCCTCCCCAAGTCCTCAGTATACTAAGTCTCAATCTGAAATCCTATAACAGGAAATACAGGTAACCTACAAGGTATACTGACTGGAAACTACAAATCCCTCAAGGTCAAAGGCAGGAGATACAACACGATCTCTAAGCATACATATAGTTATGACAATACCTGAGACTGTATGGAACTACAACATACTAACTCAAGGGTAAACCACATGTATCCAGAACAAGTATAATAACTCAGGGATAAACAACAAGTATCCAGAACAGGTATAATAAACAGGGATAGCGTATAATCTTACTGCTATCTATAACAGACTATGCATAATCACATGACAATATCAAAAGAGATAAGTCAAAGGGTACCCGCCTCCAAAGTGGAAGTCCGTATCAATCGAGACAGAACCACCCGCTAATATCAGCAATAAAAATCCCAATCAAGTCCCTGTATCAAGGACAGATTTAATTAGCTATTACAAGAATAGTAACTAGCTAATTAATTCCTAATCCATTCTAGGGTTTAACCCAATTGTCCCCTTTCCTTTAATTACGTCTGATTAAATAGAACGATTTCTAATTACTTCTCGTAATTGAAATTAGGTCCAAATCCAAATTCAAACAATAACACAAGACCCATGAACAACCTAATTATTTCCCTTATAAATCCAAATCATGGTCTAATTCAAATTCATAGAGCTTACCTTAATAAGCTCACGGTAGGGATCTCCTACAGCTCCACCACAGTAGGATTCAATTCCAATTCCCTGATCCCTCACGAAACAGAAGTTCCAATTAGAGACAACATAAGGAGCTAACAAATCAACTCATCTCTTACCTCAAATCCAGAGGATCCAAACTCAAGAAGAAAGGAATGCTACCAAAAACCAAGTTGTACTCCCAATTCAGCCTCCTTTGCTGAGCACACAAATCGAACCAGAGGAAAACAAATCAATATCAATCTAAGGAAACAAACTCTAACCACTCACCAGCTGCGTTACGGCAGAAGAACACACCACCATCAAAACATACATCCACAACAACTCATTACCTCTATTGGCAGGCCTTCACAGCAATCAAAGCTGAGAAAAATAACTCCACAAATCAATGAAGCTCACGGCAGGGGATCCTCTACAGCTCCACAACAGAAAACCAGCAATTTATCTGTGAAACCTAGATCCGTTACCAAGGTCGAAACCCCAATCTCAACCGAGATATCCACAACAGAACTCACCGCAACCTCACCTTTCCGGCGACCTCCACAGCTCTGACGGCAGCAACAATCCACCCAATTTAGGGGTTGGTGCTGATGAAGTCTCCCTTGCCCGGATCTAGTGAGCCCAGTTCCTCAATACCCAACCGTGGCCGGAATGAACGCTGGCTAGGGCAATCCCGCACGCGCACATGAGTCAGGGGAGAGGAGTGGCCGTCGGGTAGCTTCGGCTGCGAGCTGGAGCTTGTCGGCTTCGGTGGTCCCCCAGTTGAGGCCCGATCGGAGGGGGAAAAGATGAGGAGGAGTCGTCGGCAGTTGTAGCCGCAACTAGGGCACGCGAGGTGAAGGGGAGAAGAATCGGGGAGAAGGAGCTGTGGCTGCGGGTGTTGTCGCCACGAGGGGGAGGAGAGGCTAGGTTAAAAGGGAATGGCTTCTTGCAATTAGGTCCATCAACCTTGGTATCAAAAATTGGTCCTTGGGTTAGGTTTTCTCGCCATTTGGCCCTCCAAAGTAAGTTTCATTTAATCCTAGTCCTCACTTTATTTGGTTTAACTCAATTTAAGTCCCTGAAACTCTAGGAAATTTTCTGAAAAATTTTCTAGAGTGAGATAAAAATTTCCGGAGTTAACAAGAGAAGAAGCAAAAGGTGGTGGAAAACATGTCTATATATCTCTTTTCACTTTGCAGATTCTCTTTTTCCTAGAATGGGGAAAAAATTTCTTGACAAGGCAAAAACTATCTTCCAGATTGATTAATATATGCCTGCATAAAATATATACTCACCTTTCCCCAGGGTTTTATAGAGGGGTCACTCCAGGTATAAGTGGATCATTAGCAACTGGTGCCACTTACTTTGGTGTGATAGAATCCACAAAAAATTGGTTGGAGGAAGTAAATCCCAGACTTAGCACTCATTGGTCTCACTTCATTTCAGGGGCGATTGGTAAGTAATGTTGCCATTTTATTCAAAACGAGCAATATTAAGAGTTGTTTCTGCATTTACTTGTCCTTTTATTAGTGGCTTCATAATATCTGGTACATAGATTATATCTCGATAGAAAAAGAAAATAGTGTACTATGTTTCTCATTTTTTCATCATTTTCATTACAAAGAATATTAATTTCTGCAAAATTGTATCACATGGGATTCAGAATGAAAACTTGAAATTGCTAAAATGAATTTGGATTATCAAAAAGCTAGTTAAACTGTATGGAATATCTGGCATGTTTGCTTGCTTCTCCTTGGTGCTTCTGTTCATGGTCAGAATTGCTTGTTTTATTATTCAACTAGTGTAATACCCGTACGATGCACGGGAATCTTACACAATTCAAATAACATGTTTAGTTATATATATATATATATATATGTCAATTTCTATTATTAAATGGAAAATTAAAATGAAAAGTAACATGCAAAGATCACATGTCCTATTTGGTTTAGGCGGGAATCGTAAACTCCCTGTGAATGCCACGTCTAGATGCGTACTGTAGCAAAAACTGTGTTTTATAGATATTAATAGATGGTCTCTTTAGTTAATTATTGTTTGTCAGTTCAGCTCATTCTCAGTTTGTGTAAATTCTGCTACTAGGTATGCGTCAATATTGACATCAGGATATTTGCTTCCAGCAATCTGGGTATTGTGATTAATTAACGACTGGCAGAAAAATATCCATTTTTGAGAAATACCTGAAGTTTATTTATTACATTGGTGTGCTTCGTGCTCACCAAGTGACTCAATTCCGTTAAATTTTAAAGTAAGAAAAACTTGTGGATCATATGTTGTAATTTCCCATAACTAGCAATGTATTCACAATTGACTTTCAATAAGTTTGAAAATTATTGTATTGTTTTACCTAGCAACATAGTCGCATGTAGACATGGATAATTACTTTGGAATAGCTTCATGATCATTCCTTTATATTCCAGGAGACACACTTGGTTCTTTTGTTTATGTACCATGTGAGGTCATAAAACAGCGCATGCAGGTACAAGGTACCAGCGAATCTTGGACATTATCTATAACTAAAGAAAACATCCAACACAAATCAGGGGAGAGAATGTATGGTTATTATACTGGAATGTTTCAAGCAGGCCATTCAATTTGGAAGCAACATGGACTAAAAGGTTTATATGCAGGGTATGATGTTTACCTTTTAATTTTCAGTACAATGTCGATCCCATTTCCATATATAATTTTCTTCTTTTTTGTGTGTGTATTCATATATGTGTGTAGGAATACACATATTGGTCGTGCTTATGTAGTTTAGCCAAAATTATGTGTTTGTTTTTTGAGTAGATTCTTTGGATTTAAATTATATTCATTCTTCATCTTTATTATTATTTATATTTTTGTGTGCAACTATTTATCATGTTAATCCACACTTTTTTTGGTTACATGTTTTGCACTGAATTCCTTTTTTATGCCCTTCACGTTGTTTCTATAGGTATTGGTCTACACTTGCAAGGGATGTGCCTTTTGCTGGTCTAATGGTAGGTGACGTGATTGTGATGTATTTTCTTTTGGTTTGGTTCTTCAATGTATTTATTTGGTTTTAGCATTGTCTCTATTTCTCTTGACATACTTTGGTTG
Organism: Boesenbergia rotunda; assembly: GCA_024364735.1. Lineage (NCBI taxonomy): Eukaryota > Viridiplantae > Streptophyta > Magnoliopsida > Zingiberales > Zingiberaceae > Boesenbergia > Boesenbergia rotunda. The sequence continues at coordinate 1,210,321 of JAGFNQ010001195.1, forward strand.
AATAGACTTTTTGTTTTTTCAGCTTTTCTTCTATACGGTGCTCTTGTCCTGTGAATAATTAAGTTTGTATCTGCCGTCTTTGGATCTTTCTCTTCCTTTCCCATCTTGATTCTTATTATTTGTTCTTGCTAGAGATATTTATTATATTATTTGATCATCATTTGTAGTTTGCTATCTAAAATAAATGATCTAACAATTGGTTGTCACATCTTTGTACTTAGTGGTACCTTATTTTTTGCCTAGGACCTGCCTTCACTTCTGACCTATCTTTCCGTTAAATTCCAATTTTTTCCCCTTATTTTCTTTTCTATATTTTCCTTATAGTTTATTCCATTACCCATTTATCATGTAACATTTACAAAGGTTGTAATTTCTATTTTTTTTAGAATGAACCATTTTAAGCATATTTTTCCAAACAGTTTCCAATTAGGCGTAGGCAATGCCAATTATAGCATCTAAGCTATTCTATAATAACAACGCTATAGAATTTCAATGTAACTTCTTGTCTAGAGTTTCTTTTCTGTGAACTACACAAAGCTATGCTTGGTTCTAGAATTTGAGATCTTATGTTAATTGTTATTCTTCAAATCTATAACTATCTCTCTCAAAAAGATTTTTGTATTATCAAACATTGAAATCCTAATAAGTTGCACAAATTATTATGATCTACTATTGTAATCAAATGAGTTGGAAAGTTCAGATATTTGTGTCATGCTACCATTTGGCTTTGCTAAGTGGCCATATATGTTAACCAATTAATTTCAACAATATTCCATATTTAGCTTTCCCTTGTGATGTTCTTGCTTTCTTCCCTTCTCTATAACATCCCCAGTATTCAAACCGAAGCATTGTTTGTTCACTGCCAATCCGTTCTTTTTTTATCTCCTCTCTTCCTAACCCTGCTCTCGTTATTGTCTAGATCTTCCCTCATTATGCTACACAAGGTCTTATACTAAAAGAACAGGAAGCTTATGAGTTACTTTGATGTGTGCAAAGATGGATCAACATGAATTCTACCTGAGAACTTAGACTCTTACGGTGTTAACAGGCACAAGAGTATCATGTAATACTTAAGAAGTGTCTCTCCTTTAACCACCTATCATGTTTGTACTAGTGATGATATCTTCATTAATGCCCCCTTTCTAAACTTTAGTTTAGAAGTTTTAACCTTCTGGTATGTGGATATTAGTTCAAGCATATGCTAAAACTTGTATTCTCCTTTTTTATTCATGATGACAATTTCTGGGTCTACTGAGCATATTCATTTTGCCACCTGCAGGTAATGTTTTACGAAGCTTTGAAAGACATGACAGAGTATGGAAAGCAGAGGTTTCTTTCCAATAGCAACCTTCATCTTGGCAGTTCTTTTGAAGGTCTAGTTTTAGGTGGATTAGCTGGTGGTAAGCTATTATTATTTATTGTGTATAATTCAATGAGACACTTACATCTACTAGGAAAACCCTATTTTCCCTAAAATGTGCACAGTTCTGAGAGCTTGTGTGAAGTTCCATATTTAATTTAATTGCCCATGGCATCATGCTGCAAAATGTTACTATATTGTTTTTTTTGCAGGATTTAGTGCATACCTTACAACTCCTTTCGATGTGATCAAGACAAGATTGCAAGTACAAGGATCGGTCATAAGGTGGAATGCTTGTTTTTTACTCTTGAGGTCACATTAGCTAGCTATTTCTAAGACCTTTGGCCAATAGTTTAATGTCTTAGCTAACACTAAGACCTGCACGTAACTAACAGTATAATTTTATCAGCTAAACATACACTCACAGTTTATACGTTGGTGGCAATTTCCAGAAATTCATACCAATCCTCGTCAGTTTTTCTTTTCTCATGAACATTGTTGATTCTTTTTCTTCTGGTAATAAATGTCATGACATTAAAAAAAAAAGCCATAATAGCTGGTTTGTGCACCAGTATAAATAGCTTTCAACTTCATGCAAGCTATGTCTTGAAACCTGTCCTGCCACTTCTTCAATCCGTAGCATTAGGTAAAACTTACTACATCAAACAATTATTGTTGTTTCTAATTTCTGAAGTATTTATTTTCTTCTGAACATCAAGATGTCGAACTACAATTTCATATCTGTGCTTTAATAGCTAACTATACAGGAGGAGGATATTTTTCGAAAATTAAAATTTCTTTAATTAAATTATCTTTTCATGATGTTCTTCACACAATATGGCACTTCTCAGTTACAACGGATGGTTGGATGCTTTAAAAAGAATATGGGTAGCTGAAGGCCTTGGTGGTATGTTTAAAGGTAGTGTACCCAGAATAATATGGTATTTCCCTGCCTCTGCCTTCACTTTTATGGCAGTGGAGTTCCTTAGAGAGAATTTTAATGAGAAGATGGATGATGATCACAAAGTCACTACTTTATCAATGGACCAAAGCTCAACCGTTCAAGAAGAATCATCTTGCACTCCTTGATTATATCTCGTCCACAATCTTGCATGCAAGATGTAGAATCAATACAATGCAACTCTAGCAAAGGTACTTCCTCGATTGGCGTGCAGTTCATACAACACATTCCTTTGTTATTGCCCTCGGGATATTTTTCTGGGACTGGGGGCAATTCACGTCGGTCTAACTGTGAGGTAGGATTGTATGTATTGCGTGCAAACTTGATGGGCAATCTGAATGTTGCATGTTATTCTGTCTTTGAAACAATGTTGTACAGGAGTTGATATTCAAGGTTCATTGGTGAAATGACCCGTACTGATTGATAACGTTAGAGTTATCCAATTTTGTCGATCATGCCATTGATACGAATTCTCTAGGACCTGCGTGACCGGTTATGGTGTAGCGGAAGAGCGATTAATTGTTATCGCATCCGCGGTTATGGTGACTTTGTTCTCGTTCTTAATTCAAGACATGGTTAACTTTTGTGGCAACTTGCTATCATTGATAAGCTTTGTAAATGTAAAAAAGATAACTTAGTGTCAAATTGCTTGTGTTGTTATAAGAAATGACCAGGGCCGGCGCAGGTTTATTTGTGGCCGTAAGCCCAAAAAAAAAAAAAATCCTTGATATTGTTTTAAAAAAAATTCTCGTCCTTGTTCATTTTGATTCGGGACTGACAGAATTTAAAAAAAAAATTAAACGTTGTCTTCTTAGTCGTTGCAATATTGCAAATTCCTATTTATATAAACGTTGTCTTCCTAGTAGTTGCAATCCAAATCCCACTTTATATAATGTTGGTGAGAGAATCAAACAAAATAAGCATATTGAAATATAATTTAGAACTTATGTTCAAGGAAGGATTATTAATTTTTATAAACTAAAAGTACTATTGTTGTCTTTCGGTAACAAATACATAAATATTCCATGAATTATGAACATCTAGAAATTATAGAAATGTATAAGTTTTATGGTATTAAACAATGTATTATTATTTGATATAATAATATACCTTAAGAAGATAATACATGTACAATTTATTTAACAGAAAACAAGTGTATTCAAAATTGTATAAAAATGAAAAAGATAGAAGCCTGAAATGTACCACACGTACACTTTGTTTCTCTAATTTATCAATATGAGATGCACTTGGTCATTGGATGAAAGTTTTGTAAGTTATCTTTCTTCCGGATTAAATGGGTAGTCTTGAAGGAGCCATCAAGCAGTCAGCAATATGAGATGAGCTTAATTTTTAAATTGAAAAAAATAATGTATCTTTAATGTCTAAGTTGTTTTTTACTGTCATGATTATTGAAATCTTGACGAATGTATCACGGATTTAAGTGCATTAATTTGCTAATAAATATGAACAGTTTGCGGATAATCTCTGTTGTTTTAAGCATTAAATACACAGATATAAAGAGTTGAGAGTTCCACTTCAATGTAAATAGAAGATGATGACTACAATTTTATTGAAATTTGAAGAATAATATAATTCCGCAACCATTTAACTCCTTTAACATTATAACATCTACCACCTCATCAAAACGTATAAGAACCATATGTCATATATACATTAAAATTAACATCTTTATTCTCTTACTTTCATTTAATATTCAACCCGCCCCCGGGGCTATGGTGCAGCGGTAAGGTACCTAGTTGTTAACTTAGGCATCCGCGGTTCGATCCCCAGCTACGGCGCATTTTGCAGGAATTTTTCCTCCAAATGGGGCGCGAACCCTGGGACGATGGGCTTCTAGATTGCCACCGCGAGCGCTTCTCGATTTACCCTGGTGACCGGCGGGAAACTTCCGTGGGGCCGGGCTGGTCACCCCAGGTTCAATTTGTCTGCTGCCTGGTTCATCATTTTTTTTTCATTTAACATTCAACCCCCATTATTTGTGGGGTCCACATGCCACATACACATTATCTCACATATACATTATCTTACATATTGATTCTCTTACATACATATTATTTATTTTCAATTTCATTTGTCAATTTAAATGATTATTAATTAAAATAAATAATAATAATATTTTTAAATATATTTATCATTAATTAAAATTTAAATTATTATTATAAATATAAAATGAAAGAGAACAATATAAAAAAATACACTTGTATATAATTAAAAAATGGCAATGTTCGAAAATTATATTAATTGAAAAGTATAATAATTGAAAATTACAATAAATAAAAATTACATATTCTATCTCTTCTTAATCTCTTGACATAAATGTTGATAGATGATAAATTACTCTTATATCATTTGCGAGGTGAGGTGTCTTTCGAAAGGATTGCATATTCCTTTAATTGAACTTTGACTAAAGCAGCCTTTGCTTTCATTTCAGCAGTTGTTGCTTTCATCTCATCAACTTCGAGTTGTTTTTGTTTCATTCCAACTTCAGTCTTTTTGATGCTTGTATACTCAGTAAATTTTGCAAATATATTATCCAAATTTGTTGTCATACCTTCAATGTCTGATTTCATTTTGCCTTTTCCTTTTCATTTTGCTGCCTTCTGACCTATTGGACGAGTTTCTTCTTCATTTAGGTTTACATATAGACTAGCATCTTGGCTAGATGAGGTGTTGCTTACTCCCGACTCTAAGGTTCTTGCCTTTTTTGTGCTAACAACATGATCAACAGATTGTGGAGTAAATATTGGACAGTCGTTTACTATCCTCCACACATACTCAAGATTAAATGCAATGTCATTATTTTTTCTTCATGATATTTTTCATACGTAAACCGCAATATATCCTCATCACTGTGGCCGCTACGATATACACTATAAACGCTATTATAATTTGCGTTGAAATGATATACCTTTTTTTGTATGATATTGTGCCAGTGCGATCGTATAATACTTACATTTCTGTTGGGTGTACCTTGAGGATGATTCTCATTGTAGTAGCTAGCAACACAGCCCCAGAAAGCATCCATCTTTTGATCATTACCGACGATTGGATCGTTGCTGATAGTGACAAATGATCTGGCCAAAATTTCATCTTCAGACTTACTTCATGTTGATCGTTTTCTTCTACTCGCAGTGCCAAAATCCGACTTCTCTAAATTAACAACTTCAATTGAAGATTCACGGTCGGATACTTGAGTCTCTGAAACAAAAGTCGGAGTAAATAGATCACTTTTCGTTGGAAATGTAAAAGGCTTGCTGGTTGCAGGTAAATTGGATGGATAATTTTGTGAATATAAATTATATGGATAATTAGGTGAATATGGACCATATGGGTTATTTGGTGGGCATGGATTATGTGGATAATTTGGTGGAGATGGAAAATATGGATAATTTGGTGGATTTTGGAAAGAAATGTTTTCTAAAAAAATTCTAAAAAAACCACGATTATTTTTATCCATTTCGGAAAAAAATACTAGAGAAGAGATTTTTAGAAGGATGGAGGAAGGTGTTTGAAGATTGGAATGAGAGTGGTTGGAAGGGAGATATTTGAAGATTGAAATGAGAGTTGATGAGTATTTATACATGAAAATTTATTTATTTTTTATTAAAAGAGTCGTTTATGACAGTTTACTAGTCGTTTAAGTGACCGTTGTCCATTTTTAATCGATTACGACAACCTCAATCGATTAAACACTACCACAAAAAACATGATTCCCGACGGAATTTACCGACGAAATTCTGTCGGTAAAGGCACTTACCGACGAAATTCCGACGGATTTTCTCCGTCGGAGTAAAATCTGTCGGTATGGAGTTACCAACGAAATTTTTTTCCCGTCGGAGACTATACCGACGGAATTTTGTTTCCGTCGGGAACACTGGCCGACGGAATTAGTAATTTCGTCGGAAATTACCGACGGAATAGTGTTTCCGTCGGCAATTTCCGACGAGAAATTGACCGTGGGTCCGTCGGAACGTTCCGACTGAACGGAAATTCCGTCGGAAATTACCGACGGAACGGAAATTCCGTTGAAAATTTCCGACAGAATTTCCGTTCCGTTGGTAATTTCTGACGGGAAAGTTTTGTTTCCCGTCGGAAAAAATTCCGATACATTCCGACGGAATTAAAATTCCGTTGGGAATCCGTCGGAAATCCAAAAAAAATCCGAGATTCAATTTGTATGTTTGTAATAATCATACAAACATTCACAATCACAAATAACCAACCATCACAAATAACCATTCACAATCTAAATATCAAATTTCAATCACAATCACAAATTCCCAACCATCATCACATTGACAACATCAACAATCGCTTTCAAACACAAATAATCACATTCACAAATAACTATTTCACATTTTGAGACAAATAAACTACAAACATATAAACATGTCTCCATTTTGAGACATAATTCCTATAAGTGCTCCATTACATATAAATATAAGTCCTATAATAACAAAACACACCTCCATAAGACTTCCATAATCTTCTGCTGTACATTGAAAAAAGCAAGACTTCCATAAGACCTCCATAATAACAAAACACCTCCATTGATAGTTAAGTACTTAACAATAAATCCATAAGCATCTGCTCTGCATCGGAAAAAGAATGGATCTAAAATTTACTCACCTCCTTTAGCATCAGACTTTAGAATAATCCTAAGAAAACATTAAAAAAAATGCATTAAGCAAATGTTATAGAAATAGAACAAGATCTTTCTTTACAATAACAATAATTAAATATCATGTAAACATTGCTAACTTTTTCTAACTATATATAACTTATACTAACAAATTTAAATAACTATGGCAGGTAATTCAAAAGCTAATAACCCAGTACTTCTCTTTTTTGATTTGTGATGTGTTTTTGATGCTTTTGTTTGAAAGATATATGTATCTATCCTTTCTAATGATGGTCATGCAAGCACAAATTGAAAGTGTTATGGCAAACAAGGCTAAAGATGCATTTCTATACAACTATTTTCTATATTGCACATATTTAGAATTGTCTATACAAATAATTGTGATCTTCTTTCCCTAACAATCTTTTCATACATATAGGAGCCTAGCATTCTTAAATTCTTGGTGCAATGAGAAAAAGTTGCAAAACTCTTTGGACAGAAGTGAAATTTCCTCAAAGAAAGACACCAAATGGAACCTACCATCTCAGATACATACCACAGTTCAATGCTTCATGGAACCTAAAGAAACACCAAGTCTAAGATGTAAATTCAATAGTTTGCATATGAAAATGTATAATAATCTATCTCTTATAGTTCTCAGACTTTAAAGCTTAGGTAGACCTAAAAGTAATATGACAAAACTTTGAGTTATTACTATCGTTAAAGGAAGAAAGACTAATATATTATATAAAGTTTGTTTTAGTACTTTAGATGGAATTGTAGAGTTTGAAGTCATTAATATTTTACTTTTTTTTTAAAAAAGATTGATATATTTTTCTTGATTAATTTCCAGGTTAGTGTGCCAAGCAATAGGCTAGTTTTCAACACAGTAACAGTGAGATGTGGCCAGACTTTAGGTGGTGCTCAAACTTTCAACACACAAAATACGTTACATAACCACTCTGGAAATGGAAATGATATTATTTCTATAGCATAGGAGAACAAGCGTCAAATACTTCAATAAATTTGAGAAATTAAAACAAAAATACTAGAGAATAAAGATTTGAGACTAGAAAAAAATAAAAATAAATAAATACTGGATTGTTTAATTGAACATACCTCAAAAAACATAATCAGCCGGCAGATGAGAGGGTCCTGGGGCTTGTGCCAAAAACAAAAAAAAAAAATAGAGAAGTTAGCGGTTTAATAAAATGCATGGTTAGCAGTTTAATAAAATGGAACTTAATAAAGTTAAACTTAATCATGGTGTATAGCAAAAGGAACTCAAAGCAATAATAAAGTTAAAGTTTGGCAGGCAAATACCATCTTGATAATAAAGTTAATAAGTAAAAAATCATACCTGAATCACAGAGGATTGCTGAATTAAAAATCAAATCAACATATTAGTAGAAAGCACACATTCAATGATAGATTAATCACAAATTAAAAAATTAATATATAATTGAACATACCTCAAAAAAACTTAATCAGTCGGCGGATGAGAGGGTCCTGAGGTGTCCTGTGATGGCGGACGAGGCAAGCCATCTAGGAGGAATCACACACGACTCATGAGATCCTCATCTCTCCTTGCCATATCAGTTGCTGTCGCTGCTTCATCGGCGGCTCTCCTCTCATTCTCAGCGGTCATCCATTCCGCCATCTCTCCTCGCATTGATTGAACTTGACTGCGCAGATCTCGATTTTCTTCTAATATTCTATACATCTCGCTGGAATAAGATGAACGGTAACTAGATCGACCCCTCGGAGCCCTCAAGCGATCATCAAATGCAACTCTGGCCTGAGAGACAAGGCCGTAGATGGTAGAGTTCTTTGTCCGTCCACCGACAACATCATAATATATATCATTAAGTGCCTCGGTGGATAGAGATTGAGACTCTTCCCCCTCTACTGCAGGCTGAGATGCCTGAGCGACTCTCTCGGTCATTTCCGCCTATATTGTAAAATAGAACATGATTAATAAGTAATTCGATAAATCGTACTAAAATGTAACTAAAATAAACACTAAGTAATGTTCTTACATGGATGGCCGCAGAACGAGAATCTACGAATGTGTCATCTTTTTTCTTGTGCGTTCTCACAAAGACCTCCATACTGGTGGGCGGTCGAGCTAGTTCTCGTTCCTGTATACAAATATATATTAGGCGAATATTATACAAGTATGATAATAAATGATAATTATATTTCGTGCACACATTAAATTAAACTCACCAAATCAAGAGCATGCTCTACCATAGATTTAGAACCAGACGTATGGTGAGTAGTCCCGGTACTCGGGCCACCTGGCTCGGTGTTTCTATTAGCTCGAGCCTTATCGGCATTTTCTTTCCACCTCTCTTCAGACCAGGTGGCCGTCCATGCACCCCATATCTCCTCAGGAATATACGTTGGTTTTACACCCTTTTTTCTGATATAGTAGAGTAGTCTTTGTAAAGCTTGGCACAATTTTTATTCCATGTTGCTTTAAAATTTTCCTCCTGGCCCTCCTCCCATGTATATCTTTTATGCAATTATAAATTCAAAATTTAACATGCTAAATTGGTAAATATAATATAAAAATCAAATATATATTGATTTTACTTACTACAAATTCATTGTAATAAAATGTCTTCATCTCATGATCTACATGTCTCCATGTCGTAGATCTGCATGCTCGTTCCTTGAATTTGCTTGTGATATAATTAGAAACCCGATGACCATCAGGAGTAAAACTGCATAATCAAAAATAAACATATCAATATAAAATATAAAAATTAATATATGAACAATATTTTAAGCTATCTCATGAATATATAGTTGTTGTTCGTATAAGCTACGACAGAGAAATATTTTAAGTCAATTGGTATATCAAGCAAGCATTTAATATATATTAACAGGATTATTAGAGAAGTCAATTTACTTTATGTATGGTTTGACTTCATCGCAGTTTAACAGTATGTATGCTCTTGCAACATCATATTCATATTCAGTTAACCATCTAGTAACATATGTACCCATTGGCTTACCGGGAAAGTTGAAAATAGAAAGCAATGATGAGTCATTCTGTTGAGCATCATCAGAATTTCTAGGACACTTACGATGTCTAATTTTCACATTGTCAGCAAAATAATAAGAGCAGAAAGAAGATGCTTCTTCAACCAGATAGGCATTATATATTGACCCCTCAACTCTTGCTTTGTTACAAACATTGTTCTTTAATTTTCTCAAAAATCGTTTGAATGGATACATCCATCTATACTGCACTGGACCAGTTATTTTTGCCTCATATGGTAAATGTATTGGTAAATATTCCATTGAATCAAAAAAGCTGGGTGGAAATATACGCTCCAGCTTGCATAGTATGAGAGGAATGTCTATTTTTAGCCGAAGCATATCATCCATCATAATACACCTTGCCGTCAAATCTTAAAAAAAAAGACTTAATTCTGTAAGTGCTTGCCAAATATTTTGTGGAAGTAAGTCATGGAAAATTACTGGAATTAGTCTTTGCATGAACACATGACAATCATGACTCTTCATTCCAAACATCTTCAACTTATTCATATCCACGCATCGAGCCATATTTGAGGCATACCCATCAGGGAATTTTATTTCTCTTAACTAATTACATAAAATTTCTTTACCATCTTTGTCTAATGTATAACAAGCCTTTGGAAATCTATTGGTTGTTTGATTCATATGCAATTCTGGTCTGTTAACTAGTTCTTTTAATTCCACACGTGATTTTGCCATGTCTTTAGTTTTTCCAGGCACATTCATGACAGTGTTAAAGATAATATCAAAGAAATTTTTCTCAACATGCATGACATCTAAGTTATGTCGAATGAGAAGATACTTCCAATATGGCAACTCCCAAAAAATACTCCTTTTCTTCCATCCACACTTGCACATTCTAACAATGTATTTATTTATCTCATCAGAACCAGGTTGAGATACTGGTAGGAATCCATAACTGTTTATTTGATTAATAATCTCTTCCCCTGAAGCATAAATTGGAGAACATTTTCTGACTACAACATTTTTTAAGAAATTTTGTTTGTTTCGCCTGAAAGGGTGCTCGACTATAAAATACGGCAAGTAATTTTAAAATTTAAATCAAGAAATAACCTTGTAGAATATGATGGAAAATTTTTAGAAATTTTTCTAAACCCTTGGTGGAATTTACGAGGATAAATCGGATAAAGAAAATAATATAATTAGGTTATCTGATTTATTGGAGAAGCTTAATATATATATATATTTATATATATATATATATATTATATATATAGTTGATTAAAATCTAACCTAGGTTTTAATCGGCCGAGACCCTATCTATTCTCCTTTCTCTTCATTCGCGAGATCGCAACCAAAGCCGCAGCCGCAGCCGCCCGACCCGACTTCCTTCTTCCTCTCCCCTTCGCGCGTGCCCTAGCCGCAGCGCCGACTTCTTCCTTCTTCCTCTCCCCTTCGCGAGACCTAGCCGCAGCGAACGCCGTCGGGCCATCTTCTGAGCCGGCGATCCTCTGCCCCAGCGCAACTCTCCTTCTTCCCTTCCCCTCTTTTGTGGCTGAGATCTTGCCGAGTGGAGGTTGTGCCGATCATGTGATCGTTGGTGGTCGTCGTGTTCCTCCGGAGTTCGGATCGATCACCACTCCAGGCGGGTTGAAGGTGAGTGTGTTGTATGATGCATTCCTTCTCTCTTTTCTTTCCAATCGCGCCAAGGTATTGGCGATTGTTGTGGACTTGATTCCCCTGATCACGATTGTTCTTGGATGTGCCATGAATGATTTAGGGTTTGGGAGAGATGTTCAGCTCCGAGTTTGGGGGTCGATCGTGATGGAGCTCCTTGGTGAGGTTGATCTTGCTGGATGATAGTAGAATTATTCTTTCAGCGAATCTGGGTAAGAATTTGATAATGATGCTCTTGGATTTGGGTATGGTGATTGAATTGGATTTCTATTTTGATACCGTATGGAATTCAGATTTGGGAATGAGATGTGAGTTTAGCTCTGTGCTATGGGATTTTAGATTTGATATTTTCTAATCAAATTGCTTCTTGCGTGTGCTCTGTGTTGGTTAAGCTCTTAATCCTTCATGTGCGATTGCAGATCTTGTGATTAGGATCGTTAGTGTTGGATGTTGGATTGATCTTGGTTTTCGATTGGTGTTATGTGAACCTTGGGTTTAGTGTTGTGTTGTGTATGATCCTTGATCTTTTTGAGCTTGTAATAAGACTTGAGTAGTCCCTTTAAATTGGTAATGCATCCTACTGTGAGTTAAAATTCTTGTTGGTATTGATTATTATTCTGGGTTCAATGGTAACTTGGATGAATTGAAGTTGGATTATATGTAGCACAATTATCCTGTTTGGTTTCTCTCATCTTTGAAGGATTTGATAATGGATCGATTGAGAGTTTCATTGACTTATAATGATCCTAGCCATGTGAAATGGGGTAAAACAGTGATTAAAGGAGTTTTGTTATCTTAATTGAACTCGAATCAATTAATTTATTTCAAAGTGGGAATAAATCCATTCAGTTGTTAAAATCCTAATCTAGTAGTTTATGGCATGATTAGGGTTAATTGGGAGATTAAACCTAAACTTGATAATTTGGGTTTCGAAAACCTAACATGAATTTAATCTAGGTAACTTGGGGTAATTATGGTTACTCATTTAATTGTGATTAATTAAATGAAACAGGATAATTAGGACGATCCTAATTAATTGAGAAAACTCGTTTAGCTATAGATTATATATTATTGTAGCTAAACATTATGCCTTTGATACAGGGCATTGATTGGATTTAGCATTGCTGATTATCAGACGGGAGGTTCTTTCTGATACGAGTATCTTCAATTGAGGCGGGTACCTTTTGACTTATCTTTTCTGATATTGTCATATTGCTATGCATAGACTGTTATAGATAGCAGTAAGATTATACGCTATCCTTATTTATTATAACTGTCCTGGATACTTGTTAGTTATCCTTGAGTTATCATGTCTGTTCTGGATACTTATTAGTTATCCCTGAGTTATTATACCTGTCCTGGATTACTTGTTAGTTATCCTCGAGTTATCATGTCTGTTCTGGATACTTATTAGTTATCCCTGAGTTATTATGTCTGAACCGGATACTTGTTAGTTATCCCTGAGTTATATTGCCTGACCTGGATACTTGTTAGTTATCCCTGAGATATATTGCCTGACCTGGATACTTGTTAGTTATCCCTGAGTTATTATGTCTGTTCTGGATATTTATTAGTTATCCCTGAGTTATTATACCTGTCCTGGATACTTGTTAGTTATCCTTGAGTTATCATGTCTGTTCTGGATACTTATTAGTTATCCCTGAGTTATTATACCTGTCCTGGATACTTGTTAGTTATTCCTGAGTCATTATGTCTGTTCTGGATACTTGTTAGTTATCCCTGAGTTATTATGTTTGAACCGGATACTTGTTAGTTATCCCTGAGTTATATTGCCTGACCTGGATACTTGTTAGTTATCCCTGAGATATATTGCCTGACCTGGATACTTGTTAGTTATCCCTGAGTTATTATGTCTGTTCTGGATACTTGTTAATTATCCCTGAGTTATATTGCCTGACCTGGATACTTGTTAGCTATCCCTGAGTTATTATGCATGATCTGGATACTTGTTAGTTATCCCTGAGTTATTATGCCTGTCCTGGATACTTGTTAGTTATCTTTGAGTTATCATGTCTATACTGGATACTTGTTAGTTATCTCTGAGTTATTATATCTGAACTGGATACTTGTTAGTTATCCCTGAGTTATATTGCCTGACCTGGATACTTGTTAGTTATTCCTGAGTCATTATGTCTGTTCTGGATACTTGTTAGTTATCCCTGAGTTATTATGTCTGAACCGGATACTTGTTAGTTATCCCTGAGTTATATTGCCTGACCTGGATACTTGTTAGTTATCCCTGAGTTATATTGCCTGACCTGGATACTTGTTAGCTATCCCTGAGTTATTATGTCTGTTCTGGATACTTGTTAGTTATCCCTGAGTTATTATGTCTGTTCTGGATCCTTGTTAGTTATCCCTTAATTATTATGTCCGACCTGGATACTTGTTAGTTATCCCTGAGTTATTATGCTGTTAGTTCCATACAGTATCAGGTAGTGTCATATCTAGATGTATGCTTAGAGATCGTGATGTATCTCCTGCCTTTGACCTTGAGGGATCTGTAGTTTTCGGCCAGTATACCTTGTAGGTTAACTGTATTTCCTATTATAGGATTTCAGACTGAGACCTAGTATACTGAGTACTTGGGAGGGAGGTATGTGTATCTATCATACACCATCCTTGCATTGTTGCATGCCGGCGATCAGCGACTCCCTTGTGGTTGAGCCTAATCGTTTTCCGGCACATGATATGCACACACGGCCACTCATGGGTTAGTGGATACCGTAGCGTGTGTGCATTTGCTCTGTATTGCTCCGCTCAACCGCTCATGGGTAGTGGTTTTGGAGCGTGGTAGCAAGCAGGGATCCCTTCTCTTCCCATAGACCAGAGAAGATGAGAGAGATATCTCCCCCATATATATATGGGGCGGAGTGTTCACTCCACCAGCATCCTGTCCACTCGGTCACTCAGGAGCAGTGATAGCAGGGTGCGTACAGTGTCACAGCTCTACCCACTCGGCCGACACAGTATCGCCTGTCTCGGTGGCTTGACTGGTGTTAGGGGGTGACCATGACATTGCATCATATGCATACGATGCATTGTGCACTTGATTGTGTTTGCTGCATTTATTTGCTGCACTTGATTGACATGCATATATTGGATACCTGTATACCTTGGTTTATATGTTATACTTGTTCCATAGGGATTTATTTCACCCTCTGCAGGATAGATGGATTCTGGTATGTATCTTTATTCAGTATCTTCAGTATACCCTTTCTTCCTATTGTTCATATGAGGTAGTATCAGCGTAGACTTCTATTGTTATTATAACATACTATGCATATCTACTGGGTATTCGCTGAGTTTATGGACTCACACCGTTGCCATATGTTTTTATTTCAGGTTGAGATACTTGGAGTCGCCAGAAGAGCCCAACAGCCAGTCCCTACCCATCGCGACGTCAGAGTTTTGTTTGTTGTACTTGGCGATGTATTTTAGTTCATATTTCCTTTAGGACTTTGTATATGTCTTGTGTGGGTTG
The DNA here is from genome assembly GCA_024364735.1 of Boesenbergia rotunda. Taxonomy (NCBI): domain Eukaryota; kingdom Viridiplantae; phylum Streptophyta; class Magnoliopsida; order Zingiberales; family Zingiberaceae; genus Boesenbergia; species Boesenbergia rotunda. The sequence continues at coordinate 1,225,478 of JAGFNQ010001195.1, forward strand.
TAGTGTGCCCTAAGGGGTTATTGTGTATTGGTTGTTTCGTCGTAAGTCGGACCGGTCCGCAGTCAGGTATGATTTACTTAGTTGTCTTGTGCTTTTATATTGTGTCTATCTATATTTTGAGGCCTGAGGCCAATTAAACTGCGTGGTCGTGTTCTGTGTATGTGTAAATTGTCCGCCGGACAGGGGAGGTGCTGTCCGATTTTATATTGGATCAGCGGCTCCTGGGTCTCGGGGCGTGACATCGACAGGTAAAAATTTTCGATGATTATCAAACTAAGATACCTTCCCACTATAAGGTAATGAAAATGCATCCGAATCTATCATGCAGTGTGGGCATGCTAATTTACCAGCTGTGCTCCATCCAGATAACATTGAGTATGCTGGAAAATCACTGATTGTCCATAATAATACAGCTTGCAAACGAAAATTTATTTTACTTGCAATATCATAAGTCATTGAGTCTACATTCCATAATTCATTCAACTCGGCAATTAGACGTTGAAGGAAAACATCTATCTTATCTTTAGGATTGGTTGGACCAGGAATCAGTACAGTAAGGAACATAAATTCGTCTTTCATGCACATCCATGGAGGTAAATTATAAGGTGTCAATATTACTAGCCAAGATGAATATTGCTGTCCCGACTGACCAAATGGCTGAAAACCATCTGCAGAAAGGCCCAATCTAACATTTCGAGGTTCTATTGCAAATGAAGGATATACAGTATCAAGATGTTTCCATGCAGGAGAATCACAGGGATGACACATAATACCCGCTTCGTGCTCATGCTCATGATGCCACACCATGTAGCTTGCTGTAGCTGCAGATGCATATAAGCGTTGAAGTCTAGCAATTAACGGAAAATAATACATGACTTTCCATGCAATATTTTTCTTCTTCTTCCCTGGTATACGAGTACGATGCTTATAACGCGGGTGACTATAAATTTTGCATTTATTCAGTTCACTGTCTTCATTCCAATATAGCATGCAGTTATTTAAACAACAATCAATCTTTTCTACAGGCAAACCTAATCCTCTAACCAATTTATTTGTATCGTAGAAACTATTAGTCATTATGTTATCAGCAGGGAGTAACTCTGACATTAATTGACATATTTCATCATAACATCTTTCTGAAAAATGATGTTCCGCTTTCATATTTAACAACCTTGCAGTAGCTGATAACTGAGAATGGCCAGAAGGAATGCCTTCCCATAATTCTCTTTCACTAGACTTTAACATTTCATGTAATTGCTGATATTCAGGTGCAGGTATTTCATCTATGTTGGAATAATCAGTTGCATTGATCGCATCTTGAACCATTGATTGCATTGCAATATCATTAGTTAATGGTTCGAGGAACGCAACAAAAGTATTAGATGATGAACCAACAGAAGGGTCAATTGATTCATATACATAAGGTTCTCCATGACAGTACCAATTATAGTAATTAGGCACAAACCCATTTCTATAAATATGTACTCTCACCGTATCTTCATCACGGTAGTCTATATTTCTGCATTTTCTATGATTACATGGACACTTTAACTTATCACCATCTATACATTCTGGATGACTCTTAGCAAAATTCATAAATTGTTCCAGATCAGTAATAAACTCATCTCTGATAAATCCATTATCTAATCGATTGTACATCCAAGCTTTGTTCATATACATTGTTACCTAATCATAATAAAATTAAAATAAATTAATTAAGATATACCTAAATTATTCTAATTAAAGGAAGTATCATGGTGTTTAGTAAGATATAGCTAAATTATTAATTCTAAATGTTATCTCATATAATAAGGTCTAGCATAACATGCTAAACTAACAAGTACGATAAAATCATATAATAACTAAAGTTACCTCATTATTAAAGACTAAAATAACAAGTAATTGCTAATTTAATAAAATTCTAACATTACATAAACATAAGAATAAATTTTACCTGAATATTAGATGAAAGTCGAAGAAGACCAGCAAAAGCAACAACCTAAGAAAAAATACATTATAGTTAAAAAGATAATGCAAAAATAAGATGAACTCATTCAAAAGTTGATTGGTTAGGATTGAAACCATAATTGAGTAGTCAGATCAACTCATTCAATAGTTGAATGCATACGGTTGGAACCCTAATTGAACAGCTAGCTTTGGCCCTAGCGCTGGGCGGGGGCGACCAGCCTGGCCGGCCGGGAGCGGCCGCGGCAAGACCTAGCCGGCCGCGCACCCGCGCTGGACGACTGCACACCCGCACTGTCCGGTCGAGTGCGGCAGCGGTAAGACCTAGAGGGCCGCGCGCGGGCGCGGCCACACCTGACCGGCCACGCGTGGATGCTGCCAGAACTGGCCGGCGGCTCGCGGCCGCGGCTAGACCTGGCCGCCGATGCGCGGCCGAGGCCAGATCTGGCCGGCCGCGATAGGCGAGAGGCGAAATCTGGCCGGCCGCGCCGGCGCGACGCCAGATCTGCCGTCGCGAAAATCCTACTGGAAATTTGGAGAAAAGAAAACCAAAACGGAGCTTACCGGAGAACGAGAACACAACGCGAGTGAGGGAGGAGACCAGAGGTGGCGACAGCCGGAGGCGACGACGAACAACACGTGAGATCGAGTGAAAAGAAGCAGTAGGAAGTAAGGAAAGTTCGGGCGAAAGCAAAATGAAGTAAGGATTCTGCCCTAATATAAGATTTTTCCGACGAAATCAATTTCCAACGGAATTATTATTCCGTCGGAATTTCCGTCGGTAATATATGATTTTCTTGTAGTGAAAGTCACAGTTCAAGGGTGTTCCACAAGTCTTCCCAATCGATTGGGACACCCCCAATCGATTGGGGAGACCCGTAATCGATTACGGACGCCCCTAATTGATTGGGGGATGTCATGTCATACGCGATGAACGTGTTTAAATATCTGAATGTGTTCATCGCGTCAGCATATTAATGTGCTCGCCGCAACGATTTTAATGCGGACGGTACGTTAATCGAGTGTTATAACGATCGATTAACGCATGTGCCCTAAGAAAATGGCGAGAGTTTCAATGTAAACAGCCAAAGCCAAAGATAAGTAATGATCCAGCAGATTAATTCGCGTAGATGGCTAACCTAATTTCGATAGGTTTGACCCAATGAAATAATAATAATAATAATAATAATCCACGCGGTGCGCGGGATACACGGAGAGGTTGGGAGTTGGTGGGAAATCAACTCATAATTACCTTCTGCTGCAAATTTAAATATCTGCACGGGTCAATATTAATTATTCATAAATTAAATTTACCGTCGTAGTTTAGTCGACACATTATTATCGTCGTCAAATTTGTAAAGTAGACACAATAATATTCTTGCATTAAATGTGTGTGTTTTCCTGTTCGTAGGCCACCTAATTGCAAAAGTTTATGAACCAGAAAACAATTAAATTTTGGTGTCGTTGATTCGGATCCACACAAATTTTGATCAGTACCAAATAAATCTAAAAATATTCATGACAGAGGGTCTAAGATCAACATTCTGTGATTGCGCACGTAGCTAGGATCGAACCATGAGTATCATCTGAGTAACAATTTGACATTCTTCTATTGTACCATAGCTCTGAGTGCTCTACCTAATTATAAAAGTAGACTTGCAATTGGTAGAGAATTTAATAGGATTGTAAATGAATCAAACGTTCATGAACAAATTTAAAATATTCATCTTGGTAAAAATTTATTTATATTCATTCAATATACACAAAATTAATTAAATAAATAAGATTGAATAACTCGTTAAACTAAACAGATAAGCTTCAACACATGTTAAGTTTATATTAATGTTTGTGAATAAGATTGATGAATATATTCGTAAACAATATTTATCAATAAAATTCTAATCAATGAACAAAATATATATATATATATATATATATATATAAATTAAATAAATAAGTTTATATTATCAAGCATAGTAACCAAATAAAGAAGCTTAATAGGTAAAAATTGTAAATAATCAAATAAATTTGAATTGAGAGTTCAATAATACTCAAACAAACCAAGCTTAAGCCAAATTCGAACCAAACTCAAGTTCATAAAAAATAAATCAAGTTAAGCTTAAACAATTATTTCAAAAATTTGATTCATTTTGAGTTTAGCTTAATTTAACTCAGTTATCTTATTAAACAAACTTGAACACTATAACATTTAGCTCGGCCTGACCCATCTAAGGATTGTTTGAGAGAGCTTCTGCTAGCTGCTTTTTAGATTCTAACTACACAGAAATACTTTTAAGTGTATGTGAATGTCAAATTCTGCTTTTTCTGTAACTTTTACTCAAAAGTTGGAAGCATGAATTTGATGTTTTTTCTGCTGCTTCTTTTTTTACAAATGGTCTAGAATTAAAAGTTGATATTTATACCCTTAATAAATTTATCATTTTACAAAATTATCATCACACTTTTAAATAAAATTTCATATTTTTATATAATTTATATTTTCATATTTTTATACATATTTTAATAAATTTATATAAATTTTGTCCTTTTTATATTTTTTATTTTTATTAATCTTTTTTAAACGTATATATTATTAAAAAATTAATTTTGATATAATATTTTAAATATAATAATAAATATATAAAATATTATTGATGGTATATCAAAATTATATTTAGATAATTTAAAAAAAATAATTTGTATAGTTTAAGAATATTGTTGTCATTAACTAAAAATTAACACACACAAAAAAAAACAAGCATTTGCGATGAACTATTTCCGTCGCTATTCCATCGCTAAATGATAATAGCGACGGAAACAACACCGTCGACTGCCGCACCGTCGTAGCTATGGATAGCGACGAAACATTTTTATCTGTCACTAATACTGACGGATATTAAATAAATAATCTGTCGCTATTTGCGACGAATACATAAAAACCAAGGTTCTGAAAACTGGACCAGACATTGAACCGGTCGAGGCAAGGGTTCAGAGGTTTAGAGGTTCAACCGGGATATAACCGATATATAATAAAGCATGAATTTATATAAATATATGAAACTAACAATTTATCCAACTACTTTCTTCAAGATTGGATCAACAAGGTCGAGCATGTGATATGTTTTTGTTAGCAACTCAGCACGGTATTCTTGAAAAAATGTTTAGTTTCAAAGAAAAATTCAAGTTTAAAACCATTGGGTTCAAGAAATCTGGATACGAATTGAAGAATCTTATTAGAAGTTAAAATTATATCACGATAGTATTTGTTCACCAATAAACACTTAAATAGAGGACACTAGCAAAACACATGCAAAATCACTGTTCCAAATATGTCATATACTACTGCCTTCGTATGCCAGCACGATGACGCAACGAGGTTGGCAGCGGGACGAGGCTAGCGGAGACAGGGCGATGCGACGAGGCTGGTGGAGGCGGGGCGACGCGGCGAGGCTAGTGGAGGCGGGGTGACGCGGCAAGAGGCTAGCGGTGGTGGCTCTCTTGCAAACAAACAACAGATCTGTTCGTTTGGGACTTTGGGTGAAAGCAAACTAGGTTTTTGACATTTTATTTTTTAATTTTATTTTTTCAGTAAGAAAACAAAACTGCAAAAGGGAAAAAATTCAAAAAATGAAAAATAAAATAAACCAAGCCGGTTTGATCGGTTTTTTCGGTTTACCCGGTTCACCAGTTCTCGGCCGGTTCAAAACGGTTCGCATCCGGTTCTTGAATAGCCGATTGCTAGAGTCAACTCGGATCGAAAATCTGGCCGGTTCCCGGTTCAACCGGTCCGAACGGCCGGTCCGGTCCGATTTTTAGAACACTGATAAAAACTCCATTGCTAAATAACGAAAATCGGTGGTCGTCTTCGGTATAATAGCGATGGAATCTAAAAGTTCCGTCGGTATATTATTGTAACTAGTGACGGATATCATAAATATCCATCGCTAATTGCGATGGAATATTGACTATTCCGTCGCTATTGGATAGGTAGAGGACTCAGTTTAAAAATGATAGCGACGGAAAGTCAAATATCCGTCGCTAATAGCGATGGAATAGTTATTAATCCGTCGCTAATAGCGACGGAATAGTCAACTATCGGTCGTAAATTGTGACGGATTTGGTAAATATCCGCCGCTAATTTTAGTTAATTTTACAGCAGCCATTCCCCAATTTTTCCACTTAACATATTTACATTCAATACATACAAACATATTCAAATAACAACACATATCCAAGTAAAACACATATCCAAATAACAACACATACATTCATATCCAAATAACAACACATATCCGAATACATACAAAACAATTTAATGATAGACAAAATACATATCCAAACACATGTATCAAATTCATGTATCCAAAATGCTGGATCAAGTCATAGCCATATCTAAAAAATAGTAATGAATACATACATGAACATAGAATCTAGTAGAAAACAAACACATCAAAACTGGATCAAAAAGAACACCATTCCTGCAAAAAAAAAAAGAGACAATATAAATAAAAGTGAAATACAATGATAAAACAATATTAATAAAAACATAACTAGTTATCATAACTGATATAGAAAATCTAAATAACATTTAATAATATGTAAAATATCCAATAAACAAACCTTTCAACTAAACGAATGTCTGAATTTAACTCTGAAAAATGTAGAATCTGTAAACGAAAATGAAAAAATAATATATATTTAGTGATACATATAATAACAAACCAGATAATATAATAATTTGATTTTGTAAACGCAGAGAAAAAATATAGCATACCACAAAAATGTCTCTACTCATCTGGGGTATTCTCAGGATCCTGCGTCTCCTGAGACTTAAAACAAGGAGGGGCAGACATCTGTGACATTAGCGATAGGGTTGCTGCAAAAGCTTGCATGTGACACACTAATGCCTCAGTGTGCGCCTGGCGGGCCCGTAGTTCCCTCAGCTCTGCATCCCATCTCTGCGTCCTTCTTGGCCCACGTCATCTCCATTGTCGTGAGTCGAGTCCGCAGAATATCATTCTCCTCTCGCAATTGATGAACCTCACTAGAGGAGGAGGAGGAGGAACTTGGACGTCCCCTAACCCTGGAGCTCTCATCTGATCATATGTAACTTTTGCCTAAGAGCCAAGGTCGTATAAGGCAGTCTTCCTCCTTCCACCTATGACATCATAGTAAACGTCATTCACCTAGTCAGTGGAAAGAGGTTGTGTATCCTCCCCCTCTGCAAAAGGCTGAGACGCCTATGCAACTCTAATGATCATTGCTTCCTGTGAAATAAAAATTAAATTAATTTCTATTAAATGTCAAAACAGATATACTAAAGTTAATATACTTACATAGATTGCTAAGGACGTCGATCAACAAATGACCTATCTCTTTTTTTATGGGTTTTGTTGAATACCTCCCAACTAGTGGGAGGTCTCTGCAACTCAACAGTCTGTATACAGAAATACAGTATTTAAATATATCCAAAAAACATAATGAATGTTTATTATAACTTAAATAAAAACTTTCCAAGTAAGTGGCATGCTAGACAATCGAACGGGATCCTGCAGTGTGTTTCGTGGATCCGATGCTGAGGTCAACAAGCTCCGAGTTGTGATTGGCTCGAGTAATCGCAGCATTATCTTTCCAATGCTGGGCATCCCAGACGACTCTCCATGTGCCCCAAACTATCTCAGGGATCTCAGAAGGTCTAATTTTCTTCTTTCTCCATTTGTATAGCATGTCCCTGTACAGTTTGAGCAATAGGTGTTCCAGGTTTTCTTGAATTCCTCCTCTTGACCCTCCACCCAAATATATCTCTTATGTAAAAAAAATATATGTTCAATATCATGTTAGTTTTAACATTAAATAAAATATATATCTAAACTACTTACCAAACATTCACCATAATAAAAATTTTCACATCTTGTTCTATATGACCCCATGTAGTAGTCGAGGATAATTGTTCTTTGAATTTCATTGTAATTAAGCTGAGACCTGGTGATCGTCTGGGAGAAAGCTGTAGTAAAAATATCACACATTAGTAAAATTTGACCTGAAATATATAAAAATTACATATTTACTTATCAATCACCCACTACTCTCAAAGTAATCTGATCACCATGTGGGCTTTGTCCTGACTGTATAATTATAAAATTTCAAAATCATAATATTAGATATACACATTTACAATAGTTAATCCAACGAAGATGAAATACAAATGATCTCGGCCTAGCTCACATGTAGCTTGGCCTGCTAGCCTGGCGCCCCATCGGAGTAAGTCAGGGCCAAGGGTCTCATTGGGACGAGCGGGCCAAACGGCCCAAGCCGGTAGATGATTGTCCCTACCCATTCCATTCAGGAGCGTTGAGAAGCCGACTCCAATTGGGGGGCCGGATGCTGGAACGTAGGAGCCTTAACTGGGGAGGTCCCAAGCCAGATCATCCCCGAGCCTGGGAATCCCCGGGTCCTTAGCCATCAGACCTTCGGCGAGGTCAGGATAACTAAGCCCGAGCCCCCTTCGTGTCTCGGAGGACACAAATGTCTGATCTTTGGGATGGTAGTTATTTGACCCGGGTTCCCTCGGCATCACAGGTCAGCGCTCCTATTTGAGATTTGTCGTAACCCTCAGGAACACTCACTCTCTGACATCACACTAGAAGAAAGGGTACGGGGTCGACGCAGACCTGATACTCTTCAGGCCCAAATCGCGAGTATCTCTTTGACACCATGATCCTCCTGCCATAACCTCGCATCCCATACCACTACTACCTATGTTCGTGTTAGGCCAAGTGGCGCTTGACGATGCTTGCCAGCGGGCTGACAGTGCCCCTTACCTTATTCCAGTATGCAACACCTTACCCAGCCACCACTGTCTATGCCTTGCCTTGTTCCCGCATACGACAAGAGGTGGCAGGCCGGGCAGAAGCTGTAGGCTCCCTCGGCTATATAAGCCCCTCTGCTCCCCTTTGCAGAGGTATGCGCAATAGTATTTTTTCCACTGTTCCATTACTTTCTTGCTTTTCCACCGGGGACTGACTTAACCGTCGGAGGGCCTTGCCGGGGAATTTTTTCGGCGGGTTTGCTAACGGTCATTCTCTTGTAGGTCGGAGCCCCGACATCAGCAGCTCGTGGCACTCGGGGGGCTGCTTCGCTCTTGGGAGTTCACCTAACTTCATTCGCGACAGGATCAACAAACAACTAGTATCAATGAAGATGAAATAGAAACAACTAGTAACATTCAATATTTAATCACCTGATCTTATTCCAATGGAACTAAATTAACATGTAAGTTTTTATCGCTTGACTCCGTTGATACATCAACCTCCTCATTGCTAGATATCTCGCCATCATCGTTTTTGGGACATTATCTATTTGGTATTTAATGCTTGATTGGTATTTCTGAATAAACGAGTTCATTATGGCTTCTCTTATTGATAAGCTCGAGATTTTGGACAGTTGTCGTTTTGGGCATTCAATGCTGACCTAGGCTTATTTGACAAACAGCTAGCCATTCAAGTTGGGTTTTCAGGTTGTTATCTAATGAATCTGTTAAGCGTGCGGAAAGTCTTGGTATGCAGACACGAAGTTCTTAATGCAGGGTTACAATAAGTTCTGGTTGTGGACTGGCAAAGACTTGAGGGGTGGGAAATAAGTTCTAGTCGTGGACTGGGCACCGAAGTCCTGATCCGGAAGATCGAGCAGAAGTCTTAGCCGGGCGGGAGCTGCGGACAAAAGTAGAGACGAGTCGAGGAACGGACGTCTTGAGATCCGGCAGTCTCGGAGGCTGAGCAAAAGTCCAACTGGAGTAGCCGGTTGGCGAAAGGTAACTTCTCCAGAGTGGAGTAGGTGAGGGCGCGTTCCCCGAAAGAGGGAACAGTAGGCGTCGGTTCGACCTAGGGTTCCATTTGGAAATCCAAAGTCAGAACCAAGACAACACAAACTGTTATTTATACTTGATTTTATTATTACTGCTGTTTTGGAACTAACCCTGGTTGCAGGAGCAAGAGGTTCAAGTTTCTGCATCCCAGGCGCCTGAGAGGGCTCAAGCGCCCGAGAACACAGGCGCCTGTGTTGATACAGGCACCCCAAATGGGGTTTCTTCCTGTGGCTGCGAAGCAGAGCTAGCAGGTTGCCACGTCAGCATGTGAGGCGTCTATGAGCAGTCAGGCGCCCTAGAAGTCCCAGGCGCCCTGGACGGGGGATAGACGTCGGCTGAGTCTGCGGATAAGTTTGCGCCCAAACCGGCTGACGTGGCAGGCGTCCCATAGCAACACAGGCGCCCTGGACACTAGTATAAAAGGGGGTTCACCCCCTTCTTCCAAAACAAGATTTCTCTCAACTCAAGCACTCAAATGCTCAGTTCATTTCCTCCATGCTCGAGTTCCAAGCGTCAACAACGCTCAAGATCAACGACCTGCTGCTTCGTTCTTCAGATTTCTTTCCGGTCGTCGATATAATTTCAAGTTTCTTTCAATTCTGTATTCGTAAATTAAAATCTTGTAATATCTTTTTCGAAATATAGAATTGCCCAACGAAAACGGTCAAGGATCGTGGGCCTTGGAGTAGGAGCCGTTACAAACTCCGAACCAAGTAAAAACAAAAGGAGTTAGCATTTCTATATTTTCCGCTGTGCATTATTCTTACTTATTCGAATTTATTTTTATTAATATTCACCCCCCTCTATCGATTCTAAACGATCCCACAGCTTGTACTGCAATGATGAAAAGTTCATACTTGTTGAATCGTTTGGTTGAATTAACCTCAAATAAATTTTATAAATGATATTTTCTGGTGCCCGTCCTTGGAGTTGGATCATACTAAGAACATCTGAATAATACACATCTTTTGAAAGATAACGTTAGGTATTCAACCTCGATAATTTCCTCTAGTTTGTCATAATAGTCAAATTGATTATCATTGTTGTTTGTTGATCCTTTAACACAAACACCAAAATTATACGTTAACCTTTGTGAATCACGTTAGCCCACATGAAATCTGTATCCATTCATATAATAACCAGAGAAGACGGTCACAGAACGCAGAGGTCCAAATGCGAGATTTTTTATTCGTTCATCTTCTACATTTGAAATTCTATAATCATTCACCTATAATAGTGGTCGGTGATAAAATTAGATGAATATATAATAAAGAATTGTAAACAGAAAAATGCATACTAATTCACTTGCATATATTTGAAATTAAAATGCAAATTCATCCTCTATCTTCTGATCTACCTCATTTTCACTTATAGATGAATGTTGAATGTACAACTGTTGTTCGTACAATCTGACATATAAGGTAATTTAATATCATATTATATTTCTAATTATATTATCAGATAGTAATTTAATACAAATAAATATATAAACTGGAGGTATTACTTTAGGTATGGTTTGACCTCTTCACTGCTCAGGAGTATATATGTCCTGTCAGCATGATATTCTTGGTCATTTAACTGTTTAGATAGAGTTGTACCCATTGCTCTTCCAGGATACTTAAAAATAGAAAGCATGTCGGGGCCAAATGTTTGAATGTCATCTTAATTGCGTGGACACTTTCAATGTTTGATTTTCACATTATCAGCAAAGTAGTACGAGCAAAACGAACTTACTTCTTTAACCAGATATGCATTCCATATTGATACCTCAACTCTTGCCTTGTTACACACATTATTCTTTAATTTCCTAAGAAACCTTTCAAAAGGATACATCTATCTATATTATACAAAATCACCTATTTGTGTCTCACTAGGTAAATGAATAGGTAGATGTTCCATTGAATCAAAAAACTTAGTGGAAATATTTACTCAAGCTTACATATTATTAATGGAATCTCTGTCTGAAGGCGTAACATATCTGATACCGTAATAACCTTGGAAGTTAGATTTTTGAAATAAAGACTTAATTCTATAAGTGCTTGCCAAATATTATTAGGAAGTAATTCTTCGAAAACTATTGGAATTAATCTTTGCATGAATACATGACAATCATGACTCTTCATTCCAACCATTTTTAATCTGTTTGTATCCACGCAACGAGACATATTTGATATGTATCCATCTGAAAATTTGATTGCTTTCAATCAAGAACACATTGCTTGCTTACTTTCTTTGTCCAATGTATAACATACATTGGAATATTTACCAGTTGTTTCATTCTGATGCAACTCATGCCTGTTTACTAATCGTTTCAATTCTTCATATGATTTTGTTGTATCTATAGTTCCCATGAACATTTAACACAGTATTGATGATATCGTCAAAGAAATTTTTCTCAATATGCATCACATCCAAATTATGTCGAATGAGTAAATATTTTCAATATAGAAATTTCCAAAAAATACTTCTTTTCCTCCAATCGTATTTGTTGACTCTAACAATGTACTTATTGATATCATTCAAACCATCCTGATATACTGGTAGAAATCCATAACTAACAATTTCATTAAACATTTCTTCACCTAACATCCAAACTAGGGGTAGTTTCCTAACCACTTCATTTCTTGTGAAAAATTTCTTATTTCTTCTGAACGGATCACCAATAGGTAAAAATTTTCGATGATTATCAAACCAAGAAATCTTTCCACTGCAAGGCAAAGAAAATGCATCAGACTGACTCATATAATTTGGACATGCTAACATTTCAGCTGTGCTCCATCCTGATAACATTGAGTATGGGGGAAAATCACTAATGGTACATAACGATATTGCATGCATTGTAAAGTTTGATTTACTTGCGATGTCATACGTCTTTGACCCTATATTCCACAAATGGTTCAGCTCAGCAATCAAAGGTTGTAAAAATACATTTATTTGTCCTTTTGGATTATGAAGACCTGGAATTATCACGGTAAGATACATGAATTCATTTTTCATGCACATCCATGGTGGTAAGTTATACGGTGTTAAAATAACTGACCATGATGAATATTGTTGTGCATAACTTACAAATGGTTGAAATCCATCTGTAGAAAGTCCAAGTCTCACATTACGTGGTTCCATTGCAAAGGAAGAAAATGTTGAATCTAAATGTGTCTATGTAGGGGAATCACAAGGATCACACATTATGTCTCCTTCATGTTCATGGTTTTGATGTCAGATCATATGTCTTGCTGTTGCTGCTGATGCATACAAGCGTTGGAGTCTAGCAGTCAAAGGGAAGTAATACATGACTTTGTAGGAAATATTTTTCTTCTTCTTCCCAACCATGCGACTACTTTGCTTGTAACGAGGATGATTACACATTTTACATTCCATCAACTCACTATCTTTGTTCTAATAGATTATGCAATTATTGATACAACAATATATCTTCTCGACTGGCAAACCCAAGTTTCTAATTAATTTTTTAGTAGTGTAGAAACTATCTGTCATGCAGTTATCTGTTGGAAACAACTTTGACATCAATTGACATATGTTATCATAACATCGTTTTGAGAAATAATATTCGGTCTTCATATTCAATAATCTTGCAGTAGCAGACAATTGAGAATGACTAGAAGGAATACATTCTCATACTTCTCTTTCACTAGTCTTCAACATGTCATATATTTTTTGAACTTCACGAGTAGGTATTTGATCTACATTTGATTGATCAAATGCATTCATTGCATCATAAACCATTGATTGCATTGCATCAGCAGACCTATATGATGCATCTGGACCAATTTGGTTGGATGATGAAGCGACGGAAGGTCAACGGGTTTAAAGACATACGACTCTTTATGACAATATCGGTTGTAATAATCTGAAACAAACTCATACCTACAGATTTGTGTTTTCAATGTATCCTTATCACAGAAAGCTGTATTTCTATATCTGCGTTGATTACATGGACACTTTAACTCAACGTCATTCAAACACTCAGGATGACACTTTGCAAAGTTCATAAATTTTTCAACTCTAACAAAAAAATTCTTAGTAGATAAATCCATTATTTAACCTATTATACATCTGTGCCTTGTTCATATGCATTGTATCCTAATAACAATAAAATATTCAATATTAATACTCATGCAAACATCTATACCAAAAAGATTCAGCTTAACTACTTTAACAAATAATAAAATAGCTAAACTAATTTACAATTTGATTTGTCAATCACAAATAACAATCTAAATTATTCAACTTTATTTTTATTAAACAAACACAAATTAGTATCCTAAATTTAAAAAATTAAGGATATTAATTATCCTAATTAAGAATAATTAATTAGGATAAGTAATTATCCTAATTAATTAATTAGAATAATTTTAGCTCAGTGGCCGGTGGCGGCAGCTGAGGCCGCGCGTGGCTGCAGGAGTCCCCATGCAGCCACAGGAGGCCGCGCGCGCCGCCAGGAGGGAGGAAATCTTAGCTATTTGCGTACTTGTGATCGGAGGAGAAGATTGCCGGAGGAGGAGACGCCGGACGACGGAAACGCCGGGGAGAAATTTCCTAAACACGCGACGACGGGAGAGGGAGTCACGACAGGAATAAACCTAAAATAGCGACAGACAAGTCAAATCTGTCGCTATTAGCAAAGGAATTTAACTTTTCCGTCGCTATTTTAGGGAATTTGCCATGTAACCCTAAAATAACGACGGATTTATTTTATCCGTCGCTAATAACGACGGACGTTTAAGCAGTTCGTCGCTATTTAGGAAATTTTTGTAGTGTACTCTGGTGATCATGCAAAATTTTTATAAAGATCATCTGAGATTCGACGTTATTCAACCTCGTGAATCATTTTTTTCATATTAATTTTGAGCTGAATTAATAGGAGTGCTAAAATAAATGAATAGTCTTTTACCATTATTATCAACTAATTGAAAATAACGTTTCTAATTATTAATGAGAGAAAGAATAAAATTTTAAAATTGTTTTGAAGGTATTTTAATGATTTTAAAATTCTAAAATGAAAGTTTGGAAAATAAGTAACTTTTAAAGGGTAAAATGGAAAATAAAAAATAAAAAAGGCACGACGACTAAGAGTTAACGCGTAAACGGGCAATCCGTGTGCGCGAATCTTAAAGCAGCTTCGGAAGTGATGGTTTCTTGCCACGTTTTCGTTGGACCAAATTTTGGCCATAATTATTTTCGCCTTAATTAGAGAAATGATAGGCACAGTAAAAATAAATATCTCAGTGAAATCTTTAACCGTCACTTAACGGTACGTCCGATCGTCGATCGGATACTACCGGTGGCCTTTGATCGTCGTCCCAAATCAAATTATACCTTGGGAGGACAGTGAACCCGTTAGGATCACCGACAACGGTGTACCCGTCAAAATTTACGGTGAATAATGTGAGATTGCAATTGTGACGATCCCTGACGGGTTCACCGTGCCCACCAAGATATAGTTTGGTTCGGAGGCGGCGGTCGAAGGCCGCCGTATAGTGTCCGATCAACGATCGGACGTCGGACGTACCGTCGATTGATGGTCAAAATTTTCAGCGAGAGATTCACTTTCACTAGACGTATAATTACTCCCCTAATTATTCCTCTAGTAAACCCAATTCACTCATTTAAAACCAATTCCAGTCCACTCAAGTTTAATCGCGTTACGACGACGCAAATCTCTCTCCGCCCCTTCCTTTCCGCCGACGATTTCGAGCTCCAGATCCTGCAAAATGTCGGTGAGTATCGCCGGATCCACTGCTCCTACATTCTTTCTCCTTTATTGATTCTTCCGCCAGTTCCGGAATCTAGATCTCTCTTTCCCTTCTTGCTTTCTTCGTTTAGTTGTTTCTGGTGGCATTGATCAGATGTTTCTTGTCTTGGATCTGAAGTCCGGATTGTTCATGTCTCAATATTTGTCAAAGATTTCAACTTTGATAGTGCGAATCCATGGCTGAAGTTTCACTTGCGACTTCATTCCGACACGCCACTACTCCTTTCCACTGATTCGGTGTGTTTTAATCCGGTTGGATTGAAAAAGTTCATCTTGGTTTATGATGTCGAGATTGCGTGAATGTAGATCTGATTGTTCTGGATCTCAGGGTTCGTTTCTTGCTGTGCCTGTAATGGCGTATTATGGTTCATCAATGAACTAGTCAATCATTTGCTCTCATTGAGCTCCCTTTAATTTAGTCTGATGTTTGTGCTTTGCGAAAACTGAGGCAGAAGTTGAAATTTGTACTCTTCTGCTACTCGTTTAGCTCCCAATTACTCCAATTCTTCTCTGGTAGTTGCTTGTTTAGTTTAGCATACTAAATATAGCAACCGGTGCACGAAACTCCCGTCTTACATCTTGAGTAAGGTTAAGAAGGGTTGGATCATATTGAATATTGGATCTATGATACACAGTCTTATTCTACATTAGCTATTTTCACAACTTGAATCCATAATCACAAAGTCACAACTTATTAAGTTTAGCATGCTAATATACGAAATATAATTCCAACCTAGTTTATAGAGAGCGGGGTCAACATTATATTACATATTTTGGAAGACGACATTCTATTGAGAAACTTGAGAAGACGATAGATTTTTAATACCTGTTGAAGTCTTATTGATTATAAATTGTTTTGGGGATTCTGTTTCATGCTCTTTTATCTCTTATTGAATTATGTTAATATTATTGGTTCTTTAGTCAGACATTGAATTACAGGTTACATGAAGTGATGCAGAATGATTAGTATTAAATGGTAACTATCTTCTTTTTCCTCCAACTGGTGGGTTTTTAGAAAGATCTACGATAGAGAGCGTGAATTCACAACGTGAAATTTAACATGAATGACGTGACATTTTTCGTAAGCACGTCCGATTGTCACCTGGACATTGGCTGTAGCCTCCGATCGCCCTCCGGAATCAAACTATAACCTGAGAGGCACGATGAACCCATCGAGGATCGCTGCAATTAGAGTGTCACGTCATTCACGTTGAGTTTCATGCTGCGAATTCATGTTGTGTATCATTTTTGTTTTAGAAAACTTATTTATAGTTCAAACTCATTTTTTTTTTTTTCTCTTTAATGTGATTTATCATCTTCTTGTTAAATTTGCTTCTATATTTATTAAACTATGGAATTGATAAGGCTTTTTTTTTTTTGTTTAAAACTGAACATTGAACTCTTATTTTCCCCTTTTCCGCAAGCAAAGACAGTGAAGATAAGCAACATTTCTTCGTTAGCATCTCAAAGGGATGTACAAGAATTCTTTTCCTTCTCTGGGGATATTGATTACGTTGAATTGCAAAGGTAATTTTATATCCGTTGTTAGAACCTTTTTGGTATCTGTAAAGATTTTGAATTAGGGAACGATGTGACGAAATGAAATATTTCTTTTTGCAGTGAATCAGAAAATACTCAATGTGCATACGTTACTTTCAAAGAGTCACAGGGAGCAGAAACTGCAGTTCTTCTTACGGTGAATTAAACTCTCGATATAAACTCCTGTTTCTTTCCGCGATATCTTATAAGGATGCCTTTTGTTTTCTTTTCCCAATTGAAACAGCAAGATAGTAAATCCGTTTCTGCTCTATAACTACAGGGAGCAACCATTGTTGATCGGGCTGTTGCAGTTACACCAGCTCCAAATTACAAGTTGCCTCCTGAAGCATTCAGGCATTCTCTAGTAAGTTTGGTGTCTTTGTTACTCTTTGCTTTTTGTCATTTTATTAATTGCGTGACTTTTTGTGCTTGAAAGGATGGAAAATCATCAGCTACCAGTGTGGCTGTGCAGAGGGCAGAAGATGTGGTAAGTAGCATGTTGGCCAAGGGTTTTGTTCTGAGCAAGGATGCACTCCAGAAAGCCAAATCCTTTGATGAGCAGCACCAGCTTCTGTCGACTGCCTCAGCTACAGTCACATCTCTGGACAAGAGGATTGGTCTGAGTGAGAAGCTAAGCACAGGTATGGCCATGGTCAGTGGCAAGGTCAGGGAGGTGGATGAGCAATTCGGGGTATGGGGGATCACAAGGTCAGCCTTTGCTACTGCTGAGCAAACGGCCACGAATGCTGGATCAGCTATTTGGAGCAACCCCTATGTCTCAAATGGCGCATCCTGGTTCTCCAGTGCACTTGGCAAAGTAATGAAGGCAGCTGAGGATGTTAGCATGATGACTAGGGAGAAGGTTGAGAAGGCCGAAGAAGAAAGGAAAGAAATGTTCTGGAATGAGAAAGGTGGGATTGTGAGCCAGTATGCAAAGGTCCACCTTGACGAGCCATTGCTGAGTGAACCCGCGATTGTGCCTGTATATTCCATGGACGAGGAAGAGAAGCTGAGGGCCTTGTGAGTTTGTGTGCATTTGATAAATTTGTGTCATTGTTCCTTCTTTGTTTTGTACAGTCATTCTTTTGATGCTTGTACAATCCTTTGGCATTGCTGGGGCATGTCCAGCATGGAACTTGCACGCGACATTTGTGTTTTCAAATCAATAGTCAATGTTAAACCACTACGTCGCTGTTATTCTCTAGTTAATGCACAAGTGTTTTAGAAGCATCTTAAAAGAAGTCAAGCATCAACTTGTATGCCATCCCGTGTCTACACGTCATATCAAAGTTTAATTGTCTCATCTAGAGAATCATACTAATTTTGATTGCTTAAAAGTTACACAGACATGAATAAGAGCCACTTACTGATGCGATGTCACTCAAATCAACAACCATAACGGCCCATTTTTGGTGAAAACACTGTCAACTGTAACAATCTGGAGACAGAAACCGTTTTGTTATTCCGTAAAGAAAGAAAATGCTTGAATAAAATGATTACAAATGACATCAAAAGAGATCCTGCATAAAAATGGATTTATTCTTCATCTAAGTATCATGCACGTTATTCATCCAAATTGTTGCCTTAATAACAATAGTTTTACGACCACCTATTCAAAATATTCACTATAAATTTTGTTTGGTTAGAATACCTTTCTTTTTCCTGTAATGGAAGAGGGCAAGTCAGTTAGTTTCAGGCCTGTATCTTGTTCGAAAGATACATTCAATATTCGGTTTGGCAGCCGAAACTTAGCTAGATAGAAATAAATATTCTAAATGCATAGGTAGCTGCATTTGTCAGCTAAAGTTACAAATTGATCACTTCAGTTATTCACTACTAGGAAGGGTGTGGCACCACTGCCTTCAACATACTGCCAGTTAAGCTTTGTCACAGTCTGCTTCATATATCTTTTAACAACCATCTTATTACATACTCATAATGCAACAAAAATTAGCAGTATATAGTAGTATATAGAGTTAAATGACAAAGTAAAGCCGCTTAATTGGTGTGGTAGCAATAGTTTCTTGCTAATTTTAGGATTACAAGTCACACAACTGAAATCATGTGAACTTTACAGATGAACTAGTCAAAAGGAAAAGTATAATTGCATAAAAATAAAGTACAAGATATAGAATTACCTAAAGCCGCATAATTGCTTCCTTGAACCAAAAGAGTTGGTAAAATTATTTGTTTGCATATAGGATGACTATGACTGCATGTTAAGTTCAAAATGGTATATATTTACTAAACGAGCAAGATAATCAAACAGCAAAAGAAGTTGCATAAAGAATGAAAGAAAAGTATCCTACCAATCAATGAAACAGCAGCAATTGCCCAGAGAATAAGCTTGACGCGGTAACCATATCGAACATGATATTGCGACCTCTGTAGTAACCGCTGAAGAGCTCCAAGATACCCATAAAGATAATTAGCGTATGTTACTTGTCCATATTGGCTAAGGTTGCTCTTGCTTCGTTCATAATATGGATTGTATTCCTGTGGCAACAAAAACAGGTTTTCTAAAAATTCAAGATAATTTATGGAGCAATCAAATCTAGACAACTATGAATGTGGGGGGAAAATGGCAAGATACTACTCACTCGACGTAATTCATGATTTCGCAAGGGAACAGATTCTATCAGATCATTTTGGTTCTGAGCAGTCCATTTCTTAAATTCATATTTGCACCATGGCATCTTTGATTGTGAATCAAGTGCATTGGACAACACAGAAAAGCTGAATACTCGTGGAGTTGGGAGATTAGGCCGATCATCTGATGATTTCTCCGAAGTATCTTCACCTTCACTACGGATTGTAATTTTGCATGCACCAAGATCACCAGCACAGCTAGCTGATCTAGGGTATGCATGTACTTTGCCATCCTCCAAAGGATTCTTCGAACGGATAATCAACTTCTCTCTATCATTTATGGAAAAATCATTCCAGTCATTCCCGTTAGTAGCCGATGAAATGATTTCTTTCCTTTCCTTCCCGGTGGGACTAGATAAGAACTCAGCAAGTTCATCCCGCTCAGTTTCATCCAACTGGACCCATGTAAGTGTGTTCTTGCCAGTTTCCCGATGCCTTTCCCTGACAAAATCCTCAATTGCCAAGATCCTATTTCCAATAGCCGATACAAATTCACCATGCCGAGCTCTCACATCTTCCCCAGCCGACAAAGCCTCATCATTTAACTTCACGGCATGTTCAAGCTCCTCGAGCTGAGAATTAACACACACCAAAATCCGATTTTGTCCCATTTCCTCAAAATAAAACCCTCAGGACAGGTAAACAACAGGAAATACACAAACCCGAACCAATCGATCAAAGAATTCAACACATACCTGCCATTTCGCTGTCCCAAGAACTGTGTGAAGCTCCCGTTCCAGCTCGCCGGACGAGAATCGATCTCCACCAGCGGACTTCTTCTCCCGCTTGTGGACGCATTTCTTATAGACGGATTCCAACCTACCAATCGAGAAATCGAAGAGCCAACAATTAATCATCGGGAAAACCCGAAATAGATCTAAACGGCTCACCGATCAGCGGAATTCTGGACTTCCTCGGCGGCGGCGAAGAAAGGATCCTTCTCCCACCGTTCGAAGGTCGTCGCCATCTAAATAAGGGCGAATCCAGACGGAGAAGATCCCTATCGCCTGAAACGGTCGCCTCCCTTTCTCCTCCTCTAGCAATCGGGAGAGAGAAAAGCGCGACGATGATCGGATCGCGAACGTCGGCACGGCTCCTAAATCGATTTCATGATTCTGATCCCGACGGACACCAGCTCGTGGGAAATGAGCTTATTCCTTTTTAGGGAGTTAGTTACATAAAAGTTATTAAAATGAAAATATAATTTAAAAATAATTATTTTATTTTATTTTTAATTACAAAAATATAATAATATATTTATTGATGAAGGCTGATCAAAATGTATACTTATCCTCTAACTCAAACGTAAAAAAATAGCGCGAGCAATTCATGATACACGTGAAATAAATAAATTTAAAATGGATTCTTCTGAGATAGCTCCATACATTTTAAAAATAAATAAATTATTAAAAGTATTTTATCCTGACATAATAAATTTTTATATGTGAAAGATTAGATACTCAACTAGACATTTTTATATTTTTTATATGTGAAAGGTCAGATACCAACTATGTCAATAAACAAAAGGTGATAATCCTCATCCTAAGACCTCTCCAAGGTTGCACCATACGATCTGGAAGGAAGATAAATCATAAAACTTCGGTCAGCACAATGAGTATTTGCATAGGGAAGTAATTAAGGTGACTAGCAAAGCATTGCACACATGTTGAGATCAACACCGTAACCTATTACAACAATCATGTACATGTATCAACTATGTTAACCCATGGAAACTCTTCATCGTCATTGATCGGCAATAAAATTGTTACCTTGATAGTCCCTCATTGTCATTAATGATGATAAAAAGTGATAATGCTCATTTTAGATAGTCCCTCACAGCTTATCCTCAAGTATTATGAAGGAAGATAAATCACAGATAACTATTAACTTGAACAGTAACCAATATACAGTGGAGAATAATAACCTAGATACTAACTTCTAAATCTTATGATGATAATATTGTTAAATATTAAAATTTAAGAGGGTTTGAATATAAAATTCTAAAAACTTAATGGCTGGGTTGGGATTGGCAAAACATGGAGGGCATTTTTGTAAAAGTGCCATAGCTTATTAACCCTTTCTTCCTCTTCCTCTTCCTCTTCCTCTGATCGCGCGATTTTTTTTTCCTTATCCTCGTTGCAAACCACCGACCACCCCTCACGCGATCCCCTCCTCCACACGAGAAACCACAGCGTCGACGCCACCCTTCTTGTGCAAACAACTCCCTTGCGCCGGAGAGGAGGCTCGTGTGAGAAAGGAGGAGAGAACTTTGACGGTAACGGAGCAGATACCGAACGCGTCGACTTCCAAGGTTCCTCAATCGGACAGGTGGCCATGGTGGATTAGCAAATGCTGCTTTCATTAAAGAGATTTAGCTTTCATTTTTTCAACGCAGGCTGTCCTTTCCAATAAGCTGTTAATTTATTGTTCTGAAAGAAAAACGGGAGCAACCAGAATCACGACTTGGGACAACCTTTGTTATAAAAGGTTCTGTACAATTGCTGGTCCCTTATTAGTTCAAACTAACGAACCATCTCGAGTAGCTTTGGAGCTGAATTTGATTTGAATCACTAGGAGATAAGTTTTGCTTTTGAATCGGTGATGGTTCCTTGGATTAGTTTAGGAAGTTAACTTATAATAATACAATTGTAACAATTGGATTAAGAAGGAACGCATGATTATTTACGATTCGGTTAAATAGAGATTATAAATTAGGATTTATTCCAATTTTATTTATATATATATATAGTTTAGCTACATTAAATAATTTTTATAAATAACAAAATTATATCCTTGATATAAGACATTGATCGGTTGCGCGTGTTCGATCGCGGAGGTTTTTTGGATACACACCATATTACGAGACGTGTTTCTTGCTTGATTCCTTAGCTTCCTTTACCTTTAAATAGATGGTACCTGTCATTTGAGTAGGTTTATTTATCTTAACTCTATTGTGCTTGTTTCTTGCTTTATACTTTTCTTTGCTTGATGTTTGAGTTAAAAATTTAAATTTTCAATTATACAGTCTCGACTTTTATTTTCTTATACGAAGAGTATCGCTAGTACATGTATAATTTAAAAATATCATGTGACCTATTTAGGGTTTGGTCGACATTAAAAATACCCCACCCAATATATTAGATGCATATTTGCTTGTTATGGTCCTGAATTGGGTGTATGTATTTCTTATTTATTCCATGATAATTGACCTAGTTGGGTTTATGGGCATTGGTATAATGCACCATGTTACATTTGTTGCATGTTGGCAGTTATCGGCTTCCTTGTGATTAAGTCCGCTGTCAGTCATATAGTGGTTTGCCCACTCAACAACTCGGGATAGTGATAGTTATCAGAGTACGAGCAATCGTCCTATCGTGCTACTCTCATCCACTCATGGGTAGTAACACCCCCTCTATTATTTATGAGGGATAGGTAAAGCGGTTGTGCTCTTCTTTCTGGAGTTAGAGGTTGTTCCTCCTTGTTCTTGGGTATTAGAGTGGTTGTACTCCCCTAAGGTATTAATATCGAGCAGTTGTGCTCCCTCTTTTCTTGGGGTTTGGGATTAAGGTTGTTCTCCTAGCATCCTATCCACTCGGTCACTCATAGTAGATAGATGTGAGAATGCATACAGTTGTCACACCCTTGTCCAGTCGGTCATGCAAATATGTGTAATGGTTGTAGATTGGTGTATAGGGGTGACACATATCATTACATTATTTGCATACAATGCATCTTGTATTTGTTTGAGCTATGATTGTTGTATATGATTGACATGCATATATGGTTATTGATTTGCATTTATTGCTTGATTTGTATCTACTCAGTAGTAGAGCAGATTATTAATGTATCATAGGGTTTCTGATCATGCCTTACAGGTATGTTTTCGCATTTGATTTATATTCTATATTTCAGAGATTGTATGTCTTGTTTCTATCTACTTTAATTTACCTTAAAAATCGCTAGGCGATAGGCGAGCGGTCACCCGTTACCTTGGCACCTTGTTCTTGGGTATTAGAGCGGTTGTACTCCCCTAAGGTCATTAATATCGAGTGGTTGTGCTCCCTCTTTTCTCGGGGTTTGGGATTAAGGTTGTTCTCCCAGCATCCTATCCACTCGGTTAGTCATAGTAGATAGATGTGAGAATGCATACAGTTGTCACAACCCTTGCCCAGTCGGCCATGCAGATATGTGTGATGGTTGTAGATTGATGTATAGGGGTGACACATATCATTACATCATTTGTATACAATGCGTCTTGTATTTGTTTGAGCTATGATTGTTATATATGATTGACATACATATATGGTTATTGATTTGCATTTATTGCTTGATTTGTATCTACTCAGTAGTACGAGCAGATTATTGATGTATCATGATTATGCCCTGCAGGTATGTTTTCGCATTTAATTTATATTCTATATTTCAGAGATTCTATACCTTGTTTCTATCTGCTTTAATTTACCTTAAAAAGCGCTAGGCGATAGGCGGACGGTCACCCGTTGCCTTGGCGCCTTGTTCTTGGGTATTAGAGCGGTTGTACTCCCTAAGGTCATTAATATCGAGTGGTTGTGCTCCCTCTTTTCTTGGGGTTTGGGATTAAGATTGTTCTCCCAGCATCCTATCCACTCGGTCACTCATAATAGATAGATGTGAGAATGCATACAGTTGTCACAACCCTTGCCCAGTTGGCCATGCAGATATGTGTGATGGTTGTAGATTGATGTATAGGGGTGACACATATCATTACATCATTTGCATACAATGCATCTTGTATTTGTTTGACCTATGATTGTTGTATATGATTGACATGCATATATGGTTATTGATTTGCATTTATTGCTTGATTTGTATCTGCTGATCAGTAGTACGAGCAGATTATTGATGTATCATGATCATGCCCTGCAGGTATGTTTTCGCATTTGATTTATATTCTATATTTCAGAGATTGTATGACTTGTTTCTATATGCTTTAATTTACCTGAAAAAGCGCTAGGCGATAGGCGGGCGGTCACCCGTTGCCTTGTGCCTTGGCGCCTAGGTGGAACTGGGTCAATTGATTAGTCAATCGATTAACCACTGTCAATCGATCGGTTGATCGATTCAATAAGTTTTTTTTTTTTTTGCAAAAACTCATGCTAATCGATTAGCCAATTGATTGACAGTGTTCAATCCTGTCAATCGATCGGCTAATCGATTCGGCATGTTTCTGTTTGTCGCAAAAACCTCCCGAACCGATTGACCAATCGATTGACAATGTTCAATCGATCGGCTAATCTATTTGGCAGGTTTCTGTTTGTCGTGAAAACCTCCCGAATCGATTAGCCAATCGATTCAGGAGGGTTTCACGACAAAAAAAAAACTCGGCCGAATCGATCAGTCGATCGATTAAACACTGTCAATCAATTGGCTAATTGATTGGAAAGGCTTTTTCACAAGAAAAAAAATACGGTCACCTCATGACTAAGCGACGCTTAGCCGCCTAGACGGCCGACTAATTCGACGACGCCCATCGACGTCACCTTTGCAAAAGTCGAGGCTGCCCATCGCTTATGCGGTCATAGGCGCCGCCTTTTAGAACATTGTTGTTTATACCATGCAGTTCTCTATCTGCTATACCTGCAGAGTTCGAGCCCGGACTCACTACCACTTGCTTTTCTTTTTATTTCAGGTAGTAAATAGTTGTGTCTCGTGCCGCCGGAAGAGGATTCATCTGCCATCCCTTAGTGTTGAGTATTTCTGTTTTAAGTTGTTTCGTATTTTTTAGAGAAGTTAATTTTATTTCGTTAGTAGACTTGTACTTTACTACGTTAGACTTTCGGTTAATTTTGCATTTTGTTTACAGAGTTTATATTATATATTATTTGGACGTTATTAAACTGCATGGATATGGTTAATAATTTATGTTAAATACTGAATTTTTTTAGGGTCGAAAAGGTAAGTTTTCGAAAATAAGGGTCTAATTGAAAATTTTCGAACTTGGAGGGCCTTTTTGCAAAAAGCCAAAAAAACGTTATAAGCCCTAAAAACCACTCCCCGATTCAGTTCCACGCCTCTCCTCTGTCGTTTCTTTCTCTGCTTCGACGCCGAGCCCTAGCCGAAACAGCCCGACGCCGTCGCCGTCGCCGTCCTGAGCAAGCGATGCCGTTGTGCGGCTCCTCTCCACGCAACGCCCACGAGCAGGCTGACACCAACCTCTCTTCTCTGCGGAGTCTTCCATCTCTGCGCCGACTTCTCCGTCCCCGCTGCGATTCCTGTTCCTCGCCGCAAGCAAGTCGACGACCCACTCTTCTCCCCGTTTTTCTTCTTCTTCGTCTGGAGGAGCCGAGCGTCTGGTCATCCCAGACGGTGCCGGCAGTTGCCTTCCATCGCGTGGAAACCCTAGCCGATGTCGCGCCGACCATCTCAGGTAAGGGTTGATTGTTAACCTTAATTGTGAGTAGTTTTGGGTGTTGTGAATGTCAAGATTTAATCTCCGTATATTCCAATCAGTGGATGGGTGTTTTGTGTGATTTAGATTTAGGTTTGGTGTATTGGATCTGTTCTGTTCAGATTTTGTCGGCTACGATTTGTGTGTAGTTTGGGGTTTGATTCTGTGTGTTTGGATCAGAGTGTTGATGTTGTTTTGGGGATGAGCTGTGGTGGTGGGGATGATAAGGTGTTTGTGCTATTTGTCTTGTTTTTGGGTTGGCTAGTACTTCGGTTTGGTTGGGAGAAATTTATACCTTGCTGTGGGAATATTGTTGAATTTCAATTCGATGCTGATAGCAAAAGCTTGGGTGCTTTGTGGCTTTGATTTGGTGAATTCTTGCTTGGTTTTGGGTTTGCTTTCTTATGACATTACTAATTGTTCTACCTTGAGTTTAGGATTTGAATGGTAGGTCTCTGGTTTGAGTTTTAGCATAGCCTCAGTTTGAGATCATTCTACTTGTGAGGTAGATTGGATTTGGCTGGTTGTGTTTAGGTGAAGTCTATATTGAATCTTGAGTGGTTGATCATGATCTGGGTTTGGGTTGGCTTTGTAGGATTAAACCTAATTTTGATAGTCGGGTTAATCCTAATATAACATGGTCTTTAGTTTGTATTTCTTGTTGTGATAGCTAAATTCAGTCCTTGATACAGGACTTTGACGTTGGCCTCGCACGGTTGATCGTGGGAGATTTATTGGACACGTTCTATAAATAAAAGGCGGGTATTTCTCCTTTGTACTCGAGTAGTTTTCTTTACCTTAAAAGCATGGCTTGTTATGTCTGATAGGTTGCTTGACCTTGTTCTTTGTCGTTTGTTATTTAAACATCACCGTTGAGACTTACTCTTCGTTGATCTTCGAGTATTCCAAATTCGTTTCTGTACAGTCCTCTGTTGATTTTCTGTTTTGTAAAGTACCGCTTGTACGCGAGTACTTAGAAGTCCATTAAACACAGATAGGTTTATTTGGTATTAGAAATTCCCTACCCAGTAGTGTAGGTGCATAATCGTTGGTTTTCGATTTCTGGTTGGTTGTATCGATGCATGTTTTACTTGTTGGATTTTTATTGCATCGTTGTTTCTCCAGTTGTTCGTGCATCATATATCATGCACCATACTTGCACGTTGCATACTAACAACTATTGGCTTACGTTTGGTTAAGCCGTCGTTAGTCATATTGTTGCTCGATTCACTCAACCACATGTTGTCATGGTAGTGGTTAGAGTGCGAGTGTTTGTCCTGTCATGCCAGACAGTGACACCCTCACCGTTATTTTAGAGGGATGAGCTGTTGGTGGCTCACCCTCACTGTTGTTTATAGAGGGATATTTTGCAGCTGTATAGCTCCCCCTATGTATAGGGGTTGGAGTGTAGAATCCCCAGCATCCTGTCCACTCAACCACGCCTTATGTGGTATTATTGTTGTTGTTGGTTATTGTTGTTGTTGGAGTGGTACAGTTGTCACAGCCCTACCCACTCGGTCACACAGATGGGATGTGTTGACGGCTTGACTGGCGTCAGGGGTGACACATGTCATTGCATCATGTGCATACATATTTCTTTTATGCATTTGCTTGTGTTTGATGCACTTATATGAGCTATGATTGTTGCACATGTTTGACATGCATGTATATTTTGATATTATTGTTATTGAGTTGTTTTATACCTGCTTAGTCGTTATTCGGACTTTATACCATGTCGATTGATATATGTTATGCATGATTAGGTAAATTCTATAATTCTTATGGACTGTACACTGTTGAGTTCTCTACTCTGTTTATCCTTATTATGTCATGCTTATTTGTCTACTCATATACCCGCAGAGTCCGCCCGGACTCACCACCCCTGCTTCCCTTTTTGTTGTTTTAGGTAGCAGGTAAATGTTTTGCTTGGAGCCAGGAGATGATCCAGTTGCCAGTCCCTCAGTCCCAGTGTCGGTTTGTTCTAGTATCTGTTTTATTTCCGCAGTTAGTTTCCTTGTCAAGTATCGGTTTTGGATTTTGACGTTATTACTGGTATGTAGACTTTCTTTTATGTTTAAGATGGCTAAGCCATCCATTTATTTTGTTTCAATATAAACTGCGTGGTTGTGTTTATTTCCTATTGTTGTGATGACAGCCGCTTGTGGCTGAGCTATATTGGTGGAGATATTATGTATATTTGTCTCATATTGTCCGCCATACAGGGGAGATGCTGTCCGATTCTCGAGGAAGCATGTGCCTCTGGGGGCGTGACAATTTATTTCGATTGTTGTCCGTGTATGTGGTTGTATTTTATATGTATTTTATGTATCGGTCCCTATGAAAAGATATACTTGTTACCCTATTCAATATTATTGTCTTTTGTGATACTTATCAAATCCTGAATCAATTGATCAGTTATATAAACATGATAAATTTATATTATATATGATTGCTAAGAAATGATAGTTGTTATAATGTGAATATTATTAAATAAGACAAATTCGAATTGTAATAATCACGATTTATAATTGCTACAACGTGAGTGTTATTGAATCATAACAAGTCTCAATTTTAGCAGTTACGAAATTATAACTGTTAAAATATGAATATTAAGTGAACATGTCTAATCTATATTATAACAATTACAAAATTATAGTGGATAAAATGTGAATGTTTTTGAATAAGTTAAGTATATGTTGTAGTAGCTAAGAAACTATAGTTGCTATAATATTTGTAGGAGTTATATTTTATAATTGCTACAATCTAAATATGTTATATACTTTATGTTGCACACCTAGTATAATTCTTTTTTAGAACTTAGGGTTTAAGATATAGGAGAGAGAGCCGGACGCGAGCGGAGTCGGCGAGAGACAGCTGTGGGTTTTGCTTCGGCGATGGACGAGAGAGAACCGGACGCGAGAGGAGTCGGCGCGAGAGAGGGCTGCGTCTTGCTTCGGCGAGGGGGGAGGCAGGAGAGGAGTCGCAGCAAGAGAGAGCTGCGGTGTTTGCGAGAGAGGGAGGGAGGCGAGGGACACAAGAGAGGGAGGGAGGCGGGAGAGTGGCGCTGCCTTCGCGAGAGAGGGAGTCGGGTTGAGAAAGTGAGCTGTGGTGAGGGCTTATGCGATTTTTTTGCCACGCATGCAGCCACGCACGCCCCGCAAAACCGCAGCCACGCATGCAGTCCGCACGCAGTCCGCAAACAGCGTCCGCAGCAGATCACCTCTCTGTGTGTGTGTGTATATATATCCGCCTCCATACTTAATTATTTGAATACTGATATTCTATTATCTAATTATTTAATCGTGTCTAAAAAATCCCCTCCATATCCTCTTCCATTCAGATTAGATATTCGATCTTCCATCGAATTCGGACCAAGGGCGTAGCCAAGTGGGGACGAGGGATACGACCATCCTTTGAGTTTTTTTTTTAAAATAATACTATATCTCACTGCCATTTTGATCTACTGATTTACCATCATTTATTGTTAGAAAATTAAAATTGATTATATATTTAAAAAAACTCTCAACTAAGATATCTATTGATATCATTTTTACACGGAAATATTGAGAAAGTGAAAGGGACGCTCTTGTGATATCTACTAGATTTAGAAGGATAATATAATTATAGGAAAATTATAAAAGTAATTGATATTATAGTTGGTATTTTAAAAAGTCATTTATTTCATACATAAGGAATGAGATAGTGGATTTTTTTTAAAAAGTCAATTATTTAATAAATATGGATATTTTTATATATACAAAATGTTAGATAGGAATTTCAACTTATAACGGATATTTTAAAAAGTGATTTAATAAATACATTAATAAATAAATAAATAAATAAATAAGAAAGAAAGAAAGACGGTTTAACAGTGGGTATCGCAAGGTCAAGTGCGCTGTTTGGCTGGAAAGCGAAGCGCGAGGTCCGAACCATGGCGATGTCCGCAGCAGTCTCCCTCCTCCCGCTCTCTAGTCCCACTTCCCTGTCTTCCCGCCCCAAATCTTTCTACCTTCCGCTCCAGGGCTCGAACCTCCCC
This sequence comes from Boesenbergia rotunda, assembly GCA_024364735.1. NCBI lineage: Eukaryota > Viridiplantae > Streptophyta > Magnoliopsida > Zingiberales > Zingiberaceae > Boesenbergia > Boesenbergia rotunda. The sequence goes on from JAGFNQ010001195.1 coordinate 1,255,731, forward strand.
ATCTGCCTGTGCTTCCGTGCGCATCCACTGTCCCATGTCTTCCCCGCGGCCGCCGCCCTAGATGCAGCAGAGGTACTTCATCTTTCAATGAGCAAATTGGATTTTGTTTTTTTTTTCCTTTTTTCTCTAGTGAATTTTCTTTTGTGAAGGTTTTAGATGCTCAACTGATTAGTTAGGACCCTTTGTCAGTGATATGAAGGCGAGATGTTACCTTTTCCCCTTAAATTTCTAACATACAAAAGAAGGCAAAACTTTGATATTTAAAAAGGCCAGTACGAAGGCCGTAATTCTTTGTTCCTTGAAAAGTACGGAATTTCACACAGAAGAAACTTTCTTTTCTTGATATTCGACTCCTTGTCAGATTTTGTTACTTTTGGATGCTGTAATTACTGAGAATCATTAGCTTCGAAGGTCTTAAGGAACTAAGACAGCCAACTGATTTCTAAACCAGCATGGACTCTTGGCGAGTAGTATGAATGCGCTTTGGTTTGGATGGGTTTTACTCTTATTTCTAACACATTAGGAAATGCTACCTTTCCCTATTAAAGCCATTGAAGCTTGAACTTTGGTGCATATAGATTTCCTTTGACAGTAAAGACTAGAAAGCTTGGTAAAAGTTGGATATTTAAAAATACTAGTAAGGTGTCCATATTAATATTTTCCTAACAAGAAAATTATGGAACATTAAACACTAGAAACTCTATATTTTTTGAAGGTTTGTATTTGTTTGTTTGAATAGTAATTCTCTTGTCAACTAGTCTTGTTTGGAAAAGCAGTACATTAGAACAACGCCAAGTGATTTCGTTACGGTAATGCATAAAATATCATTTGGTATATGCATTGTAGAGTTTACACTTGTGGTTCAAATCAGCGAGACATGTAAAAGCAGTCCAATGGATCAGCTCAAAGTTAGTAACACTGACTAACTTTTAATGCATGTCATACAACGATTAAAATAAAATTTTTAATGATCTAACTAATCTCTATAGGGAGGGCATGGATTCAACCGTGTTCATATACCAATTTTCCACAAGGCTATTACTTTTCTGTTTTGAACATCATGATCATCTTATTTCCAAGGAACTTCTAGCAATGCTATGGGCTGCGGGTGAACCAAATCATTTGTAGGCCTCTTTTAGGAATGGCAATTGGTCGGGTATTTTCAGGTGTCCATGCCTACACAGGATGGACCCCTAATGGCTTATGGGAAGATCCTGATGATGGTAATGACAGTGGTACTGAAGAAATGGACTATGAAGAAGAGGAGGAAGGAAGTGATGTTGCAGGGGAAATGAAAGTCTCTGCTGTTAAGGATGATAAATGTGCCATGGCTCAATATGAGGATCTTATGACAGGTTTTCTTCTTTTATCTTTATTAGTGTTTGAATGTGTATATCTTTTCATCAATTCTTTTTTGTATTTCTATTTGGTTCTGAAGCCCATTTTATTGTTCTTTATTATGATTACATATCTTGGTAGTTGAAAAATTATATCTTGTCATGGTCGCCATAGAGTTCGATTTCCTATTTCTTGTAGGGTACTTCTCGCTTTTTTCTCTTATATATACGGTGCTTGGCTTGATTCTTGCATGGGAATTCCTATGTCAACACGATTCAGAATGACAATGTTAAGTTGTGAATAAGATAACTTGTGATTCACATGTTAGCTCTCTTGGTTCATTTATGATATCTGAACTGTCTCCTTATGTACACATCTGAATGGACTTCACAAGCATCTTAATGTGAGAGATTGATTCAGTCATCCATATGGATTATCCCACTAGATCCTTCATCATGAAAGAATGGGCATGTTAAAATCCTCTGTGTGGTTCCTTGATTTTTGTTCCAACACATCATGAAGAGAAATCAAAAACTGGTTGACATCAAATTTATGTTAAACTGCCTTGCATCCTTTAGATGTTAGACCCAATTGCAAATCGAAAATCCTCTGATTTGTGCTGATCAATACTGGTATTTGAAACCAAGATATATAAAGGAAAGAAAAAATATTCATTAAAGATTAAATGCTTGATAAATTCTCAGCCCTGATGATGCAGATGCATATGACATTTTATTGTAATCTGCAAAACCTGTCTCAAGACTATTTCTTTATGATTAATTTGTATTTGGGAGAACAATCATTCTCCAAATTGGTGTAGTTTTGTTTTTTCACTGTTTTTCTGATTTGTGGATGACTATCCCAAATGTAAAATGATGATAGAAATTCAGAGTTACACAATATTATGTGGTTTGGAGTCTAGGTGTTGAGCTGAAAACACAATCTCTTCACTAATAGAGAGGTAGAGTTGTCAAACAGGCCAATCCATTGCGGGATCGGCCGACCAATCAAAAACCCAACATTTGACGGGTTGAGGTGGGCCGACCCACCATCTCGGCAGATTGCAAAATTCCCAACCAACTCAAGGTAGGTTGTGGGTTAGGTAGGCTAGCCCACGGGCCCCACATGTTTAATCACCATTTAGGGTTCATCGTTAGGGCCGTCAATTTTGGTTAGACCTGTCAAGTTGACACGCCCTGTCAAACAATTTAAGTGGGTTGGGTTGGGTTGAAATTTTATCAACTCATTTAAATGCTAACCTAGGCGGGCCAACCCGCGCAAGTTGCGGCCCAGGCGAGCTTGATTAGGCTTGCGGGTTGGGGAAAAAAATTCAACAGGAAATTTAAAACATTAAATAAGTAACAACTTGTCGATTAAACGAAAGCCCTTCTCAAAAGTCAAATTTCTTTCTCTCAAAGTTGTAAAACCCTTCGTCGCCAATCCCTACGCCATATTCCCAAATCCCAATTTCCCATTCCCATTCCCATCCGCGATCTGCCTCGCTGCCCTCCTCGTGAATCGCCTACAGAGAACACCTTGTCGCCTCCATGCCTCCTGTGAATCGTCTACAGAGAATGTCTTGCCACCTCCTCGCCTCTTATTGAATCGCCTGCAGAGAAACACCTCACCGCCTCCCCGTGAATCACATACAAAGAAACTCAGAGAGCGGTAGTCCGATAGACGGCATTCCCTCTCTCTGATCTCCAAGATTTTAGGTGAGATTTTTGCTTCCTTTCCTAATTTCCTTCTATTTCCGTTCTTTTTCTACGATTGCGGTTTGCACGACCTTTTGCTCCTTGTCCCAAGCTCGTGTCTTGCATGATTTGTGCACGGTCACCGAGCATGGCAAGACAAACAAAGGAATAAAAAATCTCACTTCAAATAGGAGCTTCAAGCTTGGAGATGGGTTGTCGCCTGTTGGACTGCTTTTCTCTCAGTTTCTTTGTAGGCGATTCACGGGGAGGCGGCGAGGTGTTCTTTGCAGGCTATTCACGGGGAGGGCGGCGAGGCAGATGGGAAATTGGGATTTAGGAATATGGGATAGGGACAAAAGACAAAGGGTTTTACTATTTTTGAAAAGACTTTCGTTTAACCAGGAAGTTGTAACTTGTTTAATGTTTTAAATTTTCCATTGAATTTTTTTCCTCAACCGCCGGCCAACCTAAGCCCCCCATGGGCTGGCCTGCATGGGCCCGCAACTTGTGCGGGTTGGCTTGCCTGGGCCCGCCTTTAAATGGGTTGATAAAATTTCAACTTAACCTACTTAAATTGTTTAGTGGGCCGGGCCAACCAGACAACCCTAACTCAAATTGACTGCTCTAGATTTAATTCAGTTTATAGAGGTAAGGCACATACATTGACCTGTATGTTCTGCATATGGGAGTTTCGTGAATCTATAGGCATTCAACATACATCTCCAATGGTTCACAGTTCTGCTGAAAATCTTATTACATGCCCTGAGATTTTCTGTTTAGTCATTTATTTAATCACTATAACTTTTTTCTTGATTCTCTTGCAGAAGTAGAACTCTTGATAAAACCTAAAGAGAAGGCAATTTTGCAAGAGAATGAATTCCCAAACGTTAAGAAAATCTCTACTGTTAAGTTCTCCCAACTTTAGTACCTATCATATATAAATCATCTGCTAGATCTTCAGAACTTCTTGTTACTATTAATCTGTATTATGTTTCTTTTCTAACTTGCTGTTTGATAACAAAGAAGTTTTTTTTTCTTCACAGTGACGTCATGATGCTGTTATTTTGTATATTACACTCTATGACATAGATAGTAATAAACTTCTACTGATAACTACCATATTTTTGATACAGGTGAAGTGGAACATATTTCATAAGTTTTGCGTTGTCTGGTCAGATACCACTCATGACAGACTAATTGAGCAAGGTACAGAAATTGATTGTCTTGACAAGGTAAGATTACCATTGTTTTGGTCAATGGGGATAACTATTTGACTTTTCAAAAGTATTAGACTCAAGTTGATTTTTAACACAGGGTGGTTTTACAGCTCTTCACAAAGCAGTTATTGGCAAAAAAGGAGGCTGTTATCAGTCATCTTCTTAGAAAGGTGCAAACCCTCATGTCAGAGATAGAGTAAGGATAAGTAGCATAAATTTACTTTATTTTTGTGGTATAAAAGTCAGACTGACATTGTTCTTCCCTGTGGTAGAATGGTGCCACACCCCTTCATTGTGCAGTTCAGGTTTGGTGCAAATGCAGGACTGTGAAGTTGCTTATAAAATTTAAAGTCGATGTAAATGTTGCAGATAATGTGAGTAGCAATGAATTGTAATACTTCCTGTTTACAGATTCAACAACTCATCTTATATCCTATCTCGAATCATCTGGCAGGATGGCTGGGACACCTTACATGTTGCAATGCAAACAAGATGTAGAGATATAACGAAGGTATTGCTGATAAATGGCGCTGATAAGACCAGAAGAAACAAGGTAGTACATGTACCAGTTG
>JAGFNQ010001196.1:0-57150 GCA_024364735.1 Boesenbergia rotunda
AGTGAAGCCGGATCTCGGTGAGTGAAGCCGGGTGATGAAAACCCCGGTGAGTGAAGCCGGGTCCCGGTGAGTGAAGTCGGGTGACGGAAATCCCTGTGAGTGAAGCCGGGTGATGGAAACCCCGGTGAGTGAAGCCGAGTCCCGGTGAGTGAAGCCGAGTGATGGAAACCCCGGTGAGTGAAGCCGGGTCGAGGTGAGTGAAGCCAGGTGACTGAAATCCCGGTGAGTGAAGTCGGGTCGTGGTGAGTGAAGCCGGGTCCTGGTCAGTGAATCCGGGTGATGGAAACCCCGGTGAGTGAAGTCGATTCCTAGCGGGTGAAGCTAGGTGACTGAGCATGAGTCAGCCAAGTGACTGGATCGGTCTGGAGTCCGATCAGGAGTTGGCACCAGCTCACATGTTAATTGATCGGTCTGGTGACCGATCCAGGGAGTCTGATCGTTCTGGTGAACGATCAGAAAAAGAACAGAATGTTTCTGTTTGACTTCTGATCGTTCTGGTGAACGATCAGAGAGAGATCAAAATGGTTCTATGGGAAACCCTGATCGGTTTATCTGATCGATCAGGGATCGGACTGTGGACATCCTGACCGATCAGGATGGCTCCTGATCGGTCAGGGAGTGACATGATTGGTCACCAGACCGATCAGGGCACAACCTGATCGGTCAGGTGACCGATCAGGGCATTTGGCTGGTGGGAGCTGGAGGAAACTCCAGCAAACTAGTGGACCTGACCGATCAGGGCATTTGGCTAGTGGGAGCTGGAGGAAACTCCAGCAAACTAGTGGATCGGTCTGGTGACCGATCCTCGATCGGTCAGTGTGACCGATCACAGGTTCAGATCCGCGATCCCTGATCGGTCAGTGTGACTGATCACAGCTTCCCTGGATTGATCAGGAGTGAGCCTGATCGATCAGGGTCATCACTGATCGGTCTGGTGATCGATCAGTGTCTGATAACTTTAATTTGAATCGTTGTCAGACGTCTGATTTCGCTTTGATCTCTTCTGTTACTCTGCTGATTCCTTTTGATTTGCTGTGCTAAGCTTCTATTGAGTGTGCAGACGTTGCAGGGACGATACAAACCAAGGAGAAGAGTCAATGGCGATTTTCACCATGGCAGGTTTGTTTGTTTTCTGTTTCTAGGTTTCAACGACTTTTGGCACGGCTGGCGACTGACCGGAGGCTCAGCTGAAGAGGTCTTCAGTGGACTGAGCGCTCAGTGGAGTCAGTGGGTCAGGCTATAGTTCAGAGGGTGTTGATGGAGCCTGGCGATGGTAAGCAGAAGCTTATAAAGAAGATGGGAAGCAGAGGAGCGGAACAAGGAAGAACAGACAGAAAACTAGAGAAGGGTTTTGCTGGGTTGTTTGAGCTCTCTGTATAGTCTTTGTGCTTGAGTGTTCCTACTACATCTGTGTGAGCTATTCTTCTCATTGTCTGGTGCGCTTAACTGATATCATCTGGAGACTGTTTGTGGAGAGGTTTCTCCACCGAGAAGGAGGTTCTATTCTATCCGGAGTTCCGTGGCTTGATCTACCGACGATCAAGGGATCGCCCACCTTATGGGCTCGTTAAGGAGTAGGGGCAAGTTATCCCTGAACCTTGTAATCCCTTCTTGTTAGCGTCTGGTTTGTGTGTTTAGTTTCTGCATTTCTGTTCTGTTCTTTCTTTCTGTGTTTGTTTCCGCTGCTAACTCTAGTCGCAGAAAAAAAGATTTCAAAGAGCCGAATGATTTGAGTGTCTGGCTATTTACACCCCCTCTCTCTAGCCATCCAAGGTCCAACAAGTGGTATCAGAGTCTGGGGCTCTTTCAAATGGACTAACACCCGAGAGCAGACAACAATGAGGGAAGGCTTCAGCACCAACCAACCTTCTTTCTTCGATGGGGTCGATTTCAAATATTGGAGATCACGTATGGAGTATTACCTTATAGGTATGTGATTTTCTGTGAAGGAGGGATTCATCCCTCCAAAAGATGCTGAGGGAAAATAGTTGGAATCATCAAGATGGTCAGCTGAGCAAACCCGGAAAGGAGAAGCTGATGTAAAAGCTGTGATCACCCTGCAGTGCGGGATGACCAAGGAGCAGTTGATCAAAGTTGGCCCTTTCACCAGTGCCAAGGACCTATGGAACAAGCTCATCGAGCTTCATGAAGGCACTCGGGATTCAAGGATAGCCAAGAGGGATCTTTTCCTCAACCAACTTCAAAACCTCACCATGAAGGAGTCCGAAACGGTAAGTGAACTCCATGGTCGATTCAAAGAAATACTTAACGGTTTGCATTCCATTGATGAGAAGGTCAAGAATCGCGACCTTGTAAGCTATGTTCTTAAATCCTTTCCTCGGAATTCTTTGTGGTCATCCATGGTAGATGCCTACAAGGTATCCAAGGACTTGTCCATTGTTAAAATAGATGATCTATTTTGTGAAATGGAATTACATGAGATCGCTAACCAAAGCCCAAAGGAGAAGGGTGTGGCTTTTGTGGCAGGTGACAGAAGGAAGAAGAAGAAGGAGAAGAAGAAGGAAAAGGAGGAGGAGAAGAGCTTCTGTCACATGAGCTTCATGGCAATAGAGGATTCAAATGAAGAAAGGAGTGATAAAGAATCAAGTGACTCCTCAACCGCGGCTTCATCATCTTCGGATGATGAAGAGGTAATCTCTCCCGAGTTAGATAAATGCTATAGAACAATAGCTTGCCTGACAAACTTACTTAAGAAATCTAAGAACAACCGCGCTCACTTGGCTACCAGATTCAAGGAACTTTAGTACTTATCCTGGAGGTCTAGAGCTCAAATCTGGGGAAGGCAAAAATCCACTGCCAGGGGTGGGAAGGTCGTAGGGCATGGACCTAGAGAGCCGCCTGATGGGGCTAGAGGGGTCGTGTCGCTACATAAGCTTTTAGGGGGTTTTATAACTTAATTTTGGCTTTTTGCAAATAAACCCAACAACTTCAATAAATTCTAACTAAACCCCTAAATTTCAAATTAACCTCTAAAATTCCCCCGGCCCCTGTCTCTGCCCGACGCCGACGCTGCAGCGAGCACCCCATCGAACGCCGCCGCGCCTCTCTTCCCTCCTTCTCCTTTCTTCCCTTCGGCGCACACGAAGGAGAAGCCGACTTCCCCTCTCCTCCTCGACGCAAGTTGGACGCCATCGGTGGAGTTTCGATTTGCCGGCAACTTCTCCTTCCTTGATCCAAGCCGACGCAAGTCGGTGCCGGCGGGCGAACAGGAAACAGAAGGAACTTGTTCTGATGTTCTATCCATCGTCGTGAGTGTCGACCAAAAACCTCTTTTGCTTTTGATGTTCTTCCGATTTTGTAAAGCTTGACATTTTGCTTAATCTGGATCTTATTTGCCCTTGATTATGTGTTAGGTGTCGACTTTGCACCATAATTGCTTCTCCTTGCATAGAATACTTTGTATTGACAAGTCGATCAGTATAGACAGTTCTTCATCATCTTATGTCCCTTTTTAGCCAAACAATAGAAATGTGAAGACTACATGTAGTATTTCCACTTTGTTCCTGTTCTTATATACTAGGAGAAATGTCAGCAAGGCTAAGAAGACACAGTAGGAGTTTGGATTAAATGGTTGTTTGATTTCTTGGTATAGTTGGATCTTGGATCAGAGTTGGCAATGGAGTGTGAATTGAACAGTAGGTTGAATGTTGTTTAGGGGTTCTATTTGAAGCTTGTTTCATCTAATCTTGCAAACATTTTAATTATGTGGTACCTTGTAGTATTGGCGTAGGTTAGCCAGTAACAAATCCTTGGTTATATGGATGTAGGTTGATTTGGGTGAGGTATTGTCATAAGTTCCTTGATCTTGATACTTTACTGTGGGTAACCTAATTGTGATAAATTGGGTTAAGTAGAAACTGTCTGTTATTTAGGAATTAGTTAAATAGATGTTACAATTGGGATTTATCCTAATTTTTTACTTTTATGTAGTTTAACTAATTAATTAATTTTTATAATTAGTTAAACCATATCATGTATATAGGACCTTGATTCGAACTCATTCAGTTGATCGTGGAAGGTTCTCGTTTACGAAATTCTTCAATAAAAGGCGGGTACTTCTCCTTTGTACTCGAGTAGTTTCTTTTACCTTAAAAGCATGACTATATTATGTCTAGTAGGTTGCTTGACCTTATTCTTTGTTGTTTGATATTTTAACAATCGCCGTTGATACTTATTCTTCCTTGATCTTCGAGTATTCCAAATTCGTATCTATACAGTCCTCTGTTGGTTTTCTGTTCAGTAAAGTGCCGCTTGTACGTAGGTACTTAGAAGTCCATTAAATACAGATAGGTTTATTTTGTTGGGACCGGTAAGCGAGCTAGAGGGGGGTGATTAGCTTCGATTTGCTCCGTGATGATTTGTCGCGGCGGAAGACTCGAGCAAACACTAACACAAAGGATTTACTTGGTATCCACCCCGGTCGGGTGACTAATCCAAGGATCCACTCTCCTCACTCTCTCATACACTATGAAAGATCTCCTTCTTGAGGTGGAGAAACCTCTTACAAGCTTTCACAAAGATACAACAAGAATCAAAGCAAACACAAAATGAAATCTTACAAGATTTACAATGAATAAACTCTCTTTGCTTTCCTTGCTATCTTCAAGCTTGTGGTTGCCTCTAGAACCTTGGAAATGCAGCAGCAAAAACCTCCAAGACTTCCCTTGAGATGGCACCAATGAAGGAGGAAAAAGGGGAGAAGAGTTGTGGCTCAAAACCTGCGTGAAAACCCTTATACCCGACGCCTAGGGTTTCTTAATCGATTACCCAATCGATTACCACGTCATCTTAGTCGTTCAACGGCTAGTTTTTGAACCTGAATCGATTAGCCAATCGATTACCACTGCCCTTAATCGATTGACCAATCGATTAAGGGAAGGCTGAATCAATTACCCAATCGATTCAGCCACCTTCTGTTCTCGCAACAAAACTCTCTTAATCGATTACCCAATCGATTACCACTACTCTTAATCAATTACCCAATCGATTACCACTGCTCTTAATCAATTACCCAATTGATTAAGATCCTCCTTAATCAATTACCTAATTGATTACAGTCCTTCTTAATCAATTACCCAATTGATTAAGATCTTTCTTGTTCTCGCGAGACAACAACCCAATCGATCACCCAATCGATTGAGACCAACCTAACTTGTATTCACGGTCAACCCCTTTGACCAACCTCGATTTCACGGTCAACCCCTTTGACCAACCTGGATTTCTTCTGCCTAGTTCCCAACTAGGACTTAACCTGATTCCCCACCAGGTTTGCCTAATACTCGAGTTAGGTCTAGTCTCTCGGTAGACTTCCACCTTGCCAACATGCGATCTCCCCGATCCATCTGGACTTCACCTAGTCCCACTAGGTCTTCTCCCATGCCAGCGTGCGATCTCCCCGATCCACCTGGACTTCACCTAGTCCCACTAGGTGTGCCTAGTCCCACTAGGTCTTTTCCCATGCCAGCGTGCGATCTCCCCGATCCACCTGGACTTCACCTAGTCAAGTCTCCAGACAACCTTGACCCACTTGACACCATACAATATTCAAACATAATTATCAAACATCGAAATATCCAAACATAAGCTCACCAAGCTTACCAGACATCGGCTCACCCGAGCCTAGTCAACCTAGGTCAACCCTGACCTAACCAAGATTGCACCAACAATCTCCCCCTTTTTGATGTTTGACAATTTGTTTGAGAAAGACTAATCCCTATTAGCCTTTCACGCTTTTCTCCCCCTTTGACACACATCAAAAACTCTCCCTGAGAATTTATATGGTCAAAGGCATTCCTAATGAAAGTCTTCAACCTTTCATTAAACCTTATGCTCAACATTGAGCACTCATGGTGATGAAGATCCCAAATCTTCATCCTTTCCCTTTACTAAAAATAAAATTCGAACACATGCTTTTAAGGAAGACCTCCCCCTCAAAACATGCTCTAACTTCCATCATTGCACCAACAATGATTTTTGAATTCCTAAAGACCTTAGGAAATCTCAAAATGAAGTTTTGAGATTTTGAGATTCAAAACTTGAATCAAAATCTCTCATTAACCCTATAGTTTTCACCAAACCATCTCCCTTTTTGATTTCATATTAAAAGTTACCTAAATATACTTATAAAAGCATTTCAAAAGGCTAGGGATTGGTAGGTTACTCAAAACTAGGTTATTAGACTGAAAATAGACAGTTTTAGTCTCACCAATCATTGGCGTTGGGAACCAATCGATTAAGACATGCACTAATCGATCACCCGATCGATTACAGCTGCCTTGAATCGATTACCGGATCGATTACGAGAGCTTCTGTGCTCGCAGATAGGGCTAACAATCGATTGACCAATCGATTGAAGTAGCCTAATCGATCACCTGATCGATTGGAAGTTTCTGATTTCTGAAAATAGTTTCAGACCTAATTTCAGAAACCCCTAAATAATTCTACAAAATTTGAAAAATCTTAAAATTTTATGTAGACATTATTTATGACATATACTATCAAGGAAAAATAATTTTCTATGAAAATAACTTTCATTTCCAAAGATTGACACAAAATTTAAAACCATTGAAATAATTCAATGTTTCACTCTATTTTGTATCCAATTCATCATTGATGAGTGCTATCAAAAGATAGTCTTCATCAAGGTTTCACAAGATAGTTTTTAAATAGTTTTCAAAAACAATTTCCAACCATATTCTTTGGGCTAAATGCACATGACTTGTACATTAGCTTTCCCAATGATTGGAGATCATTTAAATTCAAGTTTTTGAAGAACCTTAAAACTCAATAGAATGCACTTTATCAACACCCTTGAGTTCAGTTCATCTTCCTAACACCTCACTTGTATCTAGAGTGTCTCCAAACATATACAAGTCAACTTATGATTTTAGTGAGGTGTGAAAGTCATGTTCTCTCTAAACTAAGGGTTCATGCATTTCTACCTAGGCATTATAAACTTTGATCATCCACCTAGGATGTCAATTAATGCCAATGTCCTTAATTTCAATAACAATTGAGTTAATGCATGATAATGACTTTGACATGTATCATATGAGGATTTTCAAAGGAAATTATAGCTAGATGATGCATGTATGACATGACATGTAATATTTTCATAATAAGATATGAATGATGAATTATGATGTCATGGCATGTGATAGGGCATACAAAACATGACATAATAGCACAAAAGAAAATACCTAGATTTAGTATCTAAGTATCAATAACTCATCGCTAAGCCATTGATAATCCTAACTTAGCCCCTAATTTCCAAGATAATGCCAAAACTCCCAACTTGACCTATCTTTGGATTCTAACCTAGTTGTGCCAACTTTTATTAAGTTCAATCTTCCAAAAATGTAGTGTGACACAAAAATTTACTCCTCCTAGAGTAAACAATTGATTCCTTTATTTTCAAGGGTAGTAACTCCTTGAAAATGTCCCAACGTGTCAACTTCATCAAGGTTAGGTTAACTACCCTTCCAATTTGAGTTGACACTCCCTAGACCTATCTAGGATGTGGCGAACACACTCTTAGGAACCCAAAACCTATTGGCGCTCCTTGGGTGTTCTAGGTATTCACTAGGGATAGCTTCCCTTGATACCTTCCTAATGACTTTTCTAGGCTTCTCCAAAGCCTTAGTCATGTGAGTCTTGTCTTAGTCAACTCTAGGGATGGCTTCCCTTGTGGCCTTGACTTGACTTCTTGACTTAGATTGAGTTCCATACCTATATGGAACTCTATGATAGGATGGACCATCATCCTTGGTTTTAGGTTTGTGTCCCAAACCTTTCTTACTCCTAGAGGGTCCTTGATTTCCAAAATCTAGGTTTTGAATTTTTGACCCCTTAAATAGATTTTCTATTTTCTTAAGGGATTTTTCTAATTTATCAAGTTTTGACCTCAAAACTTGATTTTCAATCATTACCTCATTAAGACTTGGTTTTCTAATATAGCCTTGGTGATTTTTCTTTTTGTCCTTGTTTTGGGTAGGTCTACCCTTAAATGATCTAAACTCTTCCCTATCCTTCGATGTGGTAGACCTAGCATTGAAGGCTCTATATTTTTCCTTAGTTTTTTCATACCTCCTATTTTCATGATAAATAGCATTAAAATGATAATAATTATTTCTAGCATGCATATTGTCATGATTTAAATAAGTATCATTACCTAATGGTACCTTAGTCTTGATCTTGGTGGCTCCCCCTTGATTTGAGCTCCTCCTTTTTGCCTTGGTCGAGTGCTTCCCCATTGGACATTGATTCCGATAATGTCCTCTTTGATTGCATGAGAAGCACACAATGTGCTTCTTATCCTTCTTTACTTTGGGGCCGACCTCCTTTGGCTTGTCCTTGGTCTTGGGTGCCACTTGCACCTTCTTCTTGACCAATTTGGGACACTTGCTCTTATAGTGCCCTTTCTCCCTACACTCAAAGCAAATGATGTGATCTTTATTTTTACAAATTGAAATGTTCATACCTTTGCTTGTAGGGGTGACACTTTCTTCCTCTTCATTGACATTGGAAAATGATGTTGAAACCTCTTCTTGTTCCGGCGTCAATGTCAAATTTTGCTCCTCTTCAACCCTTGAAGTGGAGGCTTCTTGAGCTTCATCTTCAGATGTTGAGAACCTCTCAACTTCCGAATCTTCATCCTCCGATGAATCTCCCTCTTCGGATTTGTCTTGAATTTGTACAGTGGAGGGATTTTCATGAAGCCTTGCCAATTTGCTCCAAAGCTCTTTGGCATCTTGAAATTCCCCAATTTTGTCCAAGATGGTGCTTGGCAATAGATTGACCAATAACTTGGTCATTTTGTCGTTGGCCTCGCATCTCTTGATTTGCTCCTCATCCCATTTGCTTTTCTTGAGGAGCTTTCTTTTGGTGCTTGTTGGAGCTTCAAAACCCTCCATTAGAGCAAACCATTGCTCTATCTCCATCATGAAGTAATTTTCAATCTTTGACTTCCAAAGATCGAAATTTGCCTTGTCGAATGGTGGAGGTGCTCGGGTGTCGTAGCCGAACTCCATTTTTGAAGTTGAACCCTCTTGATGATGACTTTTTGAAATTAGGGTTTCTTCAAACTTCTTCTTCTTCCTCTAGCTCTTGCCCTCTTGGCGATGAGTCCAAAGAAGAGCAACCTTGCTCTGATACCACTTGTTGGGACCGGTAGGCGAGCTAGAGGGGGGGTGATTAGCTCCGATTTGCTCCGTGATGATTTGTCGCGGCGGAAGACTCGAGCAAACGCTAACACAAAGGATTTACTTGGTATCCACCCCGGTCGGGTGACTAATCCAAGGATCCACTCTCCTCACTCTCTCATACACTATGAAAGATCTCCTTCTTGAGGTGGAGAAACCTCTTACAAGCTTTCACAAAGATACAACAAGAATCAAAGCAAACACAAAATGAAATCTTACAAGATTTACAATGAATAAACTCTCTTTGCTTTCCTTGCTATCTTCAAGCTTGTGGTTGCCTCTAGAACCTTGGAAATGTAGCAGCAAAAACCTCCAAGACTTCCCTTGAGATGGCACCAATGAAGGAGGAAAAAGGGGAGAAGAGTTGTGGCTCAAAACCTGCGTGAAAACCCTTATACCCGACGCCTAGGGTTTCTTAATCGATTACCCAATCGATTACCACGTCATCTTAGTCGTTCAACGGCTAGTTTTTGAACCTGAATCGATTAGCCAATCGATTACCACTGCCCTTAATCGATTGACCAATCGATTAAGGGAAGGTTGAATCAATTACCCAATCGATTCAGCCACCTTCTGTTCTCGCAACAAAACTCTCCTAATCGATTACCCAATCGATTACCACTACTCTTAATCAATTGCCCAATCGATTACCACTGCTCTTAATCAATTACCCAATTGATTAAGATCCTCCTTAATCAATTACCTAATTGATTACAGTCCTTCTTAATCAATTACCCAATTGATTAAGATCCTTCTTGTCCTCGCGAGACAACAACCCAATCGATCACCCAATCGATTGAGACCAACCTAACTTGTATTCACGGTCAACCCCTTTGACCAACCTTGATTTCACGGTCAACCCCTTTGACCAACCTGGATTTCTTCTGCCTAGTTCCCAATTAGGACTTAACCTGATTCCCCACCAGGTTTGCCTAACACTCGAGTTAGGTCTAGTCTCTCGGTAGACTTCCACCTTGCCAGCATACGATCTCCCCGATCCATCTGGACTTCACCTAGTCCCACTAGGTCTTCTCCCATGCCAGCGTGCGATCTCTCCGATCCACCTGTACTTCACCTAGTCCCACTAGGTGTGCCTAGTCTCACTAGGTCTTTTCCCATGCCAGCGTGCGATCTCCCCGATCCACCTGGACTTCACCTAGTCAAGTCTCCAGACAACCTTGACCCACTTGACACCATACAACATTCAAACATAATTATCAAACATCGAAATATCCAAACATAAGCTCACCAAGCTTACCAGACATCGGCTCACCCGAGCCTAGTCAACCTAGGTCAACTCTGACCTAACCAAGATTGCACCAACATATTTGGCATTAGAAATACCCTACCTAGTAGTGTAAGTGCATAATCGCTGGTTTTCGATTTCTGGTTGGTTGTATTGATGCATCGTGTACTTGTTGGATTTCGGTTGCATCGTTGATTTCTCCGGTTGTTCGTGCATCTTGTAGCATGCACCATACTTGCACGTTGCATACTAATGACTGTTGGGCTTCCATTTGGTTAAGCCGTCGTTAGTCATTTTATTGCTCGATTCACTCAACCACTTGTTATCGTGGTAGTTGTTAAAATGCGAGCAACTATCCTATTATGCCACACATGTTGCAGTTGTAGGCAAACTGTGACACCCTCACCATTGTTTTTCGAGGGATATTGTAGCTGTTGATAGCTCCCCGTCTGGAGTGTAGGCTCCTCAGCATCCTGTCCACTCAACCACACCTTCTGTGGTATTTGTTGTTGGAGGGCGTACAGTTGTCACAATCCTACCCACTCGGTCACACAGATGAGATGTGTTGGCGGCTTGACTGGCGTCAGGGGTGACACATGTCATTGCATCATATGCATACGTATTTCGTTTATGCATTTTCTTGTGATTGTTGCATTTATATGAACTATGGTTGTTGGACTTGATTGACATGCATCTATATCTTGGTTTTATTGTTGTTGTGTTGTTTTACACCTGTTTAATTGTTATTCGATTTTTATAACATGTTGTTCTACATATGTTATGCATGTTTAGGTGATTCTATATTTCTTATGGATTGTACTCTATTGACTTTCTACTTAGTTATTTTTTATTTTGTCATGCTTATTGTCTACTCATATACCCGCAGAGTCTACCCGGACTCACCACCGCTACCTCCCATTTTTGTTTCAGATAGCAGGTAGCCGTATTTCTTGGAGCCAGGAGAGGATCCAGTTGCCAGTCCCCAGTGTTGAGTTGAGTTATTTTTCCGTATTTGGTTTAGTTGTTTGTTTTCAGTACTTGAAGTTGCATTTTATTTATTATCGGGTTTTGTCGTTATCAGAGACTTTTGTGTTCTCTTTGGATTGTAGTTCTTTTATGTTTAAGGTAGCTGAGTCACCCGTTATCTTTTCTGTTGATATAAACTGCGTGGTGATATTTTATTTACTGTTATGATGGCTGAGCCATCTTCTATGATGAGAGTGTTATGTATTTATGTCCCAACTTGTCCGCCGTACAGGGGAGATGTGATAGGCTCAAATGGACTGTCACGAATGTGGGCCTCAAATTTAGAATTTATAAATGAATAACTGGAAACCCTTTTTACAATCAAAAAGTATGAAAATGTAATATAGGGGCCACAGGTCGTATTTTTCTCAGGGACTAGTTGAAGGTTTGTTTGATTCGCGCTTGTATTTAGGTGTCGTTTGTGTTTTCGGGTTTCGAATGTGAATTGGATTTGGGTTCCAATCAAGAATGAAATCACAATGAAAGAGATAAAAACTTAACCATGTGACTTAACCAAAGTAATGGAAATTGAAGATTCAACCAATTGGATCACTTACTCATCTAAAGCCCTATTGCAATTTGTTTAAAACTGATTTCTGATTTCAAAAGCAAATCAAAATGCCAAGCACTGAAATAAAAGCAGTGATTGAGTTTTCGGAAACAAACTAGCTTCATACAATGAAAAGTATGCAAAGGAGATTCGAAATTTACACAAGCAACAAACATCAATTCTCTACAAGACTTGGAAACAAACAAGGGCTGGGCACTGTTCAGAATTTGCACAAAGACAATGCTCGATTATTTCAGCTATAAAGCACACTCAAAATCATGGCCATTTGATACCAACAATTTCCACAGCTGCCTCTTGATACAAATTGCAGGAATTGACCCAATTTGGCACACAAACAAGCGAACCTCTATGCTGAAAATCATCCCAATTGCAACACTATCAGCTGATGTAAATCAAACGCAACTGAGGCAAACAAATCAAGTTCCAATTCCGAAACAATTGACTGGAAAGCAGTAACCCAGATCTCCAAATCGAATGAGCAGAAATAGAAATTTCAGACACAGAATTCTAAATGAAAAACAGGGCAGACTTGATACAAAAGGGTTTAAGTGAGGAGCAAATTGGAATTTCGAGTTATCAAAACTAAACAAAATTCAGGAATGAACTTAAAGTCTGGACAAACTTAAACCAACTGAATTAGCTCACTGAAAATGAAACAAACAGGAAAATTCTGAAACTGAATTGCTATTTCAGAAAGGAATCTAATACAAAGCTAATGGACTTGGCACGCAATGATTGGATTATGAAGAACTACAATCAAGTGTTGTTTTAACTAAACATTCTATTTATCTAATGGTAGGGCAAAAATTGGTAACTAAGAAACTCGAAACAACTCAGAAAACAAGAATTCTGAGACAAACTCAGAACTGAAAAGAATGCAGAAATAACATGGCACGCAAGGAATTAAATTGCAAACTACTGAAATTAAATCTAATTATCATCCAAACAAGCTCGTAAACTAACTAACTTAAAGATTGACAACCTAATTAAGCTAAACAAATCAGAAACTTGGAATTAAACTGCTGATACGAAAATGCAGAAACAGAACAGTGCCGAAATCCAATTACAGCTACAACAAAATGAAATCTAAGGAACTAAGCTACTCCTCAATGCTTCCCTAGCTCAAGGTTTCTTTGCTCGTCACGCAAAGGCTGGCCTCGAACCCCTAAGCTCAGCAATTCGCTGGAAAACAGCTCCGCTTGGTAAATTCTGCTCAAACTGCACAGTTGGGGAAATTTCCAATCCGAAAGCTTCGATCTCAGTTGTTGAGCTGCGATGGTGATTTGGGGAAGACCTGAGCTCACCTGAGAACCCCTACAAGTGGCCCAGGTCGTCGGAAATTGGTTGTGGCTGAGATTTAAGCTCCCGGACCACAAAGCTGTCGAAACCCTCAAACAAGCTCTGTCCGGCGCGAATTTGATCTGAAATCTCCAACAAAGTATCCTCCAGCGATCCAAACCTTGATCCCGATGAAGAATTAAGGGGTCGCGCCCCTTGAATGGAAGAAATCTAGCTAAACAGTGAAGAGAAAATGAAGAATGAAGAAGACGGCGAGGAAACGCGACAGGGAAGACTGCGCAGAAAATTTGATTAAATAGTTATCAACGGACTGCCCAGATTGATCGGAGGAGATCCAACGGCTGATCTTGCTCTGATCTGAGCCAATCTTTTATGATGACGATCTGGGGTCAGGATCTGCCTTGTGGTAGCTCGGATCCTCCAGATGTGCAACGGATGGTCCAGATCAACTCAATCAGTGAATGGATGCTCTAGAGCCCTCCTTGCTTGATCCAACGGTTGATTTAGCTTCGATTGGGATGAAACCTTCAGATCATGATCATAGAGCTTGATCAACCCTAACCCTAGCTCGGATTGCTTCAGATCGTCCCGGATAGCTCAGATCTAGCCGCTCTTGAATCGGACGGCCCGGATTAATCGTAGGCTTGATAATTCTATCCGGTTCACATCCGACTCAAGTTTGACCCAGTATGCCCTAGGTCCAGGATCCTTTCATGCCTACAAAAATATATCAGAAAATTAGTGGCCAAATAATCCAAAAATTGTGTAATTTTGCAATTAAGTCCAAAATAAGATAAAGTTCCAAAACCTAGGGTAAAATCATAATTAAGCAATAAAAACATGGGTCAAACATGGATTTAAGCAATTAAAATAATCAATAAAACGGTGCTTATCAAGATGCTGCCCTATTTTCGTGGAAGCATAAGCCTCTGGGGGTGTGACATGTTTAGCTACTTTTCTGCCATGCATATCTTTCTATATACCTGCGGAGTCCATTTGGACTTACCACCCGTTACGATGTTTTTGTATTCAGGTTGATAGCTCGTCGTAGGAGCCCAGTTGCCGATCTTGGTCCCTACGACCTCGTTGTTGAGTGCTTCCGCGTTTGTTTTCCTTTTTTATAGCATTCCTTATACATTGTATTCATTTTTATATGTCGTGGATTTGTATTCGCGATCCATTCGTACGGTATTATATTTTTGAGTCCTCTGTTTGACTGTGTGGTGGTTGTTTTGCTGCGCGTATACTCTGGGGCAGCTCAGGTGAGTATTACGGAGTTTAGTATTGTGATATGTTCATTTTTCATATATTATATATCTGTTTTGAGGCCTGAAGCCAAATTATAAACTGCGTGTGTTGTATGTATGTGTAAATTGTCCGCCGGATAGGGGAGGTACTATCCAATTTTATATTAAATCAGCGGCTTCGTTGATCTTGAGGCGTGAAAATTTATACTATGGTATTCTTGGCACTTCATGAATATGACTCATATAATCAGGATCATGAGCTTCTGATTACATGAAATTACTTCTTAATATCTTATAATTATAATAAAATTCAACAACGTATGTGTACTATTTCAAATTTGTATCTTCGTTGTGCAAACAAATAGTATAGAAGATAACCTTTATTAATGATAAGCAATATCTTGATTAACTAGCATATAAGGTTCATCTTTATTAACTTGCTATTACCATTTTTTTCTCACAGGCTCCCAAGCAACCAGATGAGCTCGGTGCAGTTTCTACTTCTTGCAATATATGTGAGAGATCGTTGAAGGCGCCACATTAATTAACAATAAATCTTTCCTACGCCCAATAGTAATATTAGACATTTTAACTCATTTATTGAACCCTGTTGAAATAATTTATCTTATTGAAACATGTTCACATAATTTATGCAACAAATATTTTCACTCATTTATTTACATGCACTTTACAAAAAGTGTGATTGCTACAAAAGAAATTGATGAAATACATTCAGAGTACGCAGATTGCTTACAAGACCACATTGATCATTAGGGGGTTTCGATATTAAAACTCTATGATTTGGTGTTGCAACCTATGAGTACTTTGATTATGAATTTTTGGTCCTGTTGTGACTATCTTATGTGTACAGATTTACTATAGCTATTATCAATTTTAAATTTATTACTAAATTTATATGACATTTTATTTTTATATTTCTGATCTACATAATACTTAATAAGAAATAATTACACATTTCAAACAAATTTAAAATATTTAAAACAATTAATTTTTAATGTCAAAGTATCATATAATTAACATTGAAAAAAAATAAATATTCACATCATCCAAATACATTTAACCATTAATCAAAATAAAGTAATTTAATTTTTATTTTGTCTATCACAACGCTCATAGGACCAGATCATTCCTAACTCTTCTTGTGCAAGCGATAATGCTGCTTTTTTAGTCAAATGAATTGATGTCCTATATCTTTCACTTGCATTTTCATTTTATACCTTTTTCAATTTTTTGTTCATAAAATTATTCCAATTATATCTCAACTGTATCCAATCCAATAAGTAATCAATAATTAGTAAATAAACAATCAATGGTTATTATACAGAAATGAAATAAAAGGAAAAGCTCATATAGTTGAATTGTTTCCTTACACATAATATGATTTGATAATAAATAATGATGCAAAGAGTATCTCTCATTGGAAATGGATCTTTTTACTCACACAGTTCCATTATCATACCCATATTTTTATTGGCAATAACTCTCATAGCGCAACCAATACATGCATGGGATGGGATTCATATTAAATCCCATCGAAAAAAAAATGAATCAGGCAGCAAATAAATTGAATTTAAGGTGACCGGCCCGGCCTCACGAAAGTTTCCCACCGATCACTAGAGTAAATCAGGAAGCGCTCGCGGTGGGCGGTCTAGAAGACCAGCATCCCAGGGTTCGCGCCCCATTTGGAGGAAAAATTCCTGCAAAATGCGCCGTAGCTAGGGATCGAACCGAGGATACTTAGTTTAGCGACTAGTCACCCTACCGCTGCACCATAGTCCTAGGAGAGTTAGCATATAAAATTAATAGCATATGATCGCAGGAGTGACAGATGCATAATGTGTCTTATTTAGATATTTTGGAACATATTAATTTTTGCATGTTTCTTTTTATCACAGTTCATATAATATAAACGGACACAATTAACTGAAAGTGATCGCAGTGATTCAATGACTACTTCAACAATTTTTTTCAGACTCCTTCAACAATTAACTGAAAGTGATCAGAAAGTTTTGACAAATTGTTGAAGTAGTCTGAAACCTCTAAATTAATTGCTTACACTCCTTTGTAGTCTTCCAAACAATAAAGTCTGAAACTTCCTGCTCTATCATCGTCTTTGAAAGGTTTTGGGGCGGGCTGGCGGGGGCCGCTGAGGTGGCGGATCCATCTTTTTTGAATGAGTCTTTGAAAGGTATTAAATGTTATAAGTTAGCTTGAAGCAACTCTGCGCAAAGAACAAAATAGTAAATTGCAGGTGCAGGCAATGTAAATCCTTAAACTTCCATGGCACGGATGCATCTCTAATTTCTTCTACAGTTCTTGGAAATAGTACTAGCAAGGACATCCTTTCTACTTGGCCAATCCTGGTTTGGAATGTTTAAGAAAGAAATCTTGGTCCAGAATTAAATTAAATTGTAAAACCGTAAGATTTTTGTCCATATTTTTATTTATTTATTTATTTGGCATCGTCAATGACTCTGGATCCATCGAAAGTTTCCCATAAAGCAATACTTTATTATCCTTCATTTCAAAACCATCCTAACGAATCAATATTTCAAGCTTATTAGAAGGCACATGTTTTTTTTTTTAAACATGCTATTTCAAGCTTATTAGAAGACACATGGTTTTTGTTTACATGCTATTGAGGCCCCGGAGCTATGAAACAGCGGTAAGGCGATTAATTACTATCTCATATATTCGTAGTTCGATCTCTGGCTACGGCGTATTTTGTAAGAATTTTTCCTCCAAATGGGATGCAAACCTTGGGGCGTTAGACTTCTAGACCGCCTACTGCGAGCGCTTCTCAATTTACCCTGGTGACCGGTGGGAAACTTCCGTGGGACCGGATCGATCACCCCAGGTTCGTTTGCTTCCTGGTCAATATTTTTTTTTAACGTGCTATTAAAAGTCTTCGAAGTTACGGTGCAGTGAAAGGGTGATTAGTTGCAAACGGGATCCTTTGTCCGGAGGATCCCGTGCCCCCGTGTCCCGGACTCGCTGGCGATGGCCGGTGAGTCCTCTGATCGCCGATCGGATACCATCATTAGTCTCCGATCGTCGTCCCGAATCAAACGATATCCTGAGAGAACAGTGAATTGGTGATCAAGATCGTCGCAATTGTGATCTCGTCGGATTCAACGATGAATCCGGCGAGATCACAATTGCGACGATCCCCGATGGGTTCACCGTACCTCCTAGGGTATAGTTTTGTTCGGGGCGGCGGCCGGAGGCCGCCGATGGTGTCCGATCGACGATCGGAGGACTCACCGGCCATCGCCGACGAATTGGGACACGGGGATAGAGGGTCATTGGGGGCAGAGAATTTGTTCTCGATTAATTGTCATCTTAAGCATCCCCAGTTCGATCCTTAGCTACGGTGTATTTTATAAAAAAAAAATTCTAAATGGGGTACGAACCCTGAGACGCTGAGTTTCTGGATTGCTCACCGTGAGTACTTCTCGATTTATTCTGGCAGTTGGTAGAAAATTTTCGTAGGGTTGAATCAGTCGTCCGAGGATAAAAAAATCTAGTTAATTTTTTTTTAATGTGCTACTGAAATGTAATTTCACTGTCCGTTTATATTATATGAATTGTGATAGAAAGAAATATGCAAAAGTTAATATGTTTCAAAATATCTAAATAAGCACATCATATGTAATTTACAAAGTAAATCTTCCCCTTACGTTTCCACTTTGCTAGAAATAAAAAAAAGTTTCCAAACAACAAATATATTACTTACCTTAAAATTTTCCCAAAATAAATCTTTAATATCATTAGGCATCTTTTTTCACGTTAGCCACGCTCCTTTAATCACTTTTGGCTAACGCTCCTTTAATCACTTCCTTGATATCATTTGTAATTTTACGAGGAGTTTTTTTTCAACAAATCTGGAGTACAAAATTAAGAATATTAAAATAAGAAAAAGAAGTTAATACAAAAATATTAAAACTCATTAAATTTAAAATGGCATATAACTTATTCATGACCATATTTATTTTAGCCCATTCATCATATTCGTTGGAATTTGGACCCTTAATTAACTCCTCTTCAAGAATCCTTTGACCCTTTCAATAAATTCAGGATGAAGATAACCTTTATCGTCTTTTGGATGCCACATCCAATTATGATTGGTAGATATATTATCTGCATTTTTAGAAAATATACAAATATTTTTTATAAACAAAATAAAAGTTAATCATTCTCCAAAAACATATATTATATTAAAAGACTAATCGGGTAGTAATGAAGTTATCCAGGAACATAGACAATCAGTTTCTAAAAAGACTATTTAAAAAATATATATATTGATGGGCATGTACTTACAGGTCTCATTGAGATCAGAAAACATAATAGTGGCCACTAAACATATCTATACTAACAACTGGAAGATATATATTGAATATTCATGGGAAATATGTATTCAGATAGGTTATTTGTCTTTGTACAAACAGCAGTTTCTATACATAAGAACATGAGAAATTTAATAAACAAACTATAGATAACTGATGAGAAACATACATTGGGTTTCATTGGCAATATTTCACTTTTCATTTTCATTGAAGACCAAGGAATTTAGTTCACTTCCTCTGGCTGGTCTGCAATTAACAAATCCTATGTGAACTATTTTACAATGGTATCTTCATAATGGTATGACATTATCCACTTTGAGCTTAAGCTCTCATGATTTTGCTCTTGGGCTCTCCCAAAAGGTCTCATGCCAATGAAGATATTTTTTTCCATATAAGTCTATGATCTGTCTCATGTGCTTTTGATATGGGACTGTATTTGCAACCTTGCAACCCCAACAATTCCTCTCTCAAACAAAGGACCACAAGCCCCCCCCTCGAGCGGAAACCCTTTCCATTTGATGTTCAATTCTCAACCCACCACGACTTTCTGCCCCCTCGGTCCACTCGACCTACTAGGACTTCAACGCCTAGCCGCAATTAGGACTTTTCTGTCTGATGTCTATTCCTCTTAATCAAGACACGAGAGCCCACACATTTTTTATTCAAGGCTTAACCCACATGTTAGATCTGGATCATGGCTCTAGCGTGTGCTTCTTTCGACGGTTAGTCCGGTGAAGAGCGACATATCTCTGATACCAATTGTAGTATCGAAAGGAATTTAGATATCTTCACAATGGTACGATATTATCCACTTTGGGCCTAAGCTCTCATGATTTTGCTCTTGGGCTCTCCCAAAAGACCTCATGCCAATGGAGATATTTTCTTTCCTTATAAGCATATGATCTTTCCCATGTATTTTCGATATGGGACTATATTTGCAACCTTAAAATCCTAACAGATGACGACACAAGCAACATAGGTAAAACCTAAATTAAACCTTTTGGAAAACACATTTGAACCACTTTGTCAAAGCTAGCCATCATCATAGCATCAATTGCACCAACACTTGGAAGTCTAGAATATGTTGTTTATGCTAGTGAAATCATGCTCCAAGTGGTTGAGTCTGACCATCTGATTTTAATGTTTTAGTTAAAGATTTTGTTAGTGTAATCATGCCCTTAGTTTTATATTATTGTGAATTTTAATATTTGAGCAAAGAATTTAAGTTAGGATTACTTATGTATCTATTTCAAAAGGTTGGAACCGCCAACCTAGCGGCCCCCTGGTCTCTGCCCCACAAGTATCCAGAGGGGGTAAATCACGGTAAATGCTGGGCAGGTTAAGACACCCAGGCGCGAAGGATTTTTTTTAAACAGCAGTCGAGGTTTTATCCCTCGTTCATACTGTCAATCCTCGAACCCACGCCCTCCATTTCAAATGTGAGTGCTTTAACTAGCTGATCCAGCCCGTGGGGGCTACTTATGTATCTAATATGTGAATGAAGTTGTGTAGGACTTAATTGATATATATATTCATGGAGTTTTAGTGTAGCCACGATTAATGACTCAAGATTCATTAAGAATTAGAGAAGCGTTGCATGAGATATTCAAGAGACCAGCCAAAGGACGTGAATTATATAGGTGAAACATGATGCTATAAGGGCAGCGACAGCAGCAAGGCGGCAGCCACCGTGCGAACGACCGCCGTCATGTGTGATTAGGTTGGGCAAACGATTGTTGTCGCGCGATTAGAACACCACTGCTGCAGCGCATTCCAAAACAGAGAAGAACTAGAGAAGTAGATAAGGATTACCTGAGCTTTTTCGGTGGAAAGAATAACGGAGAAATCACGTGCAAAAGAGGCGGAGCCGTGCGTGCCGTCGTCCGTGATTTGGGAGCACGGGGAAAAATACGGGTTAGGGCTTATATTAATTAAAATAAGATATATTTATAATTATTTAATAAATTTCTTTTTGAAATATATAAATTAAAAATAGAATATTTTTCTATTTCAAATATTTGAAACAAATTTATATACCCATAAAATATCGTATCAAATTTAATTGTTATTCTATATTTATTTTTTGTATATTATTTTTTTAAGTTAAACGGATTAGTAATTTTTTAGCAAATCCGTTTATAATTTATTAAAATTTAAAACAGATTTTATTTCCGTTTTAAAAATCTATTTCTGAAGCTCTGTTTTCTTATAGTGAAACCAGATGTCATATATGGTGTCCTTAAATGAAGTTAAGGGGAGGTTCGGAGAAGATTTGTGGAGAGGTCCAGAGCAGGTCAAGAGTAACCGAATGTTTGTAGGGATACCCGAAGTAGGTCAAGAGTGACCGAATGTGGATGTTTGCGGAGAGGCTCGGAGCAAGTCAAGAGTGACTAGATGCCTGCGGGGAGGCTTGAAGCAGATCAAGAGTGACTGGATACTTACGTGGAGGCTTAAAGCAGGTCAAAAGTGATTGAATGTTTGTGGGGAAGTTCAGAGCAGGTCAAGACTCACCAGATATTTGCAGAGAGATACTAGACCATGAGAATAATAGTAGTCCTTCATTTGAAGGGCCCGGATCAGGTGGCCCGAGCATCGGATCCGCTCGGCATACTTCTGGATCCCGATCCATTATAGAGAATGCTATGGATTTGATGAGTTTAATTTTAAGTTATATAATAAATTTTTAATTTATTACCAAACTTGTATAATTTTGATCATACTTTGTTTGTTTACGTAGGAATTTCTCTAGACTGACAATCCACTTATTTGGAAGTCTTTCTCAACGCTCATAAGAAAAAAGATGATACATTTGTAGAACCTCGATCCTGAGTCATTTACATAAGATTATTAATTTTATTACATTTAATCATTAACAATGATTAACTTTAGTAATTATGATCAAATTGACTATTAATTATATTTTTTTCACATAAAATGGTTGAGGCATTTCAACCACCAATAGAGGGGAGTCACAGGCTTTATCCATTGACACAATAAATAAGATATATTATGATGTCATTGGTAGAAGAAAAAAAATCCTACCTCTACGGCTCTTAGGCCAAAGTGGTATTTAATTGTTTGAGAACTCGTAACTAGGGGTTCATGCTAGTTCTTATTTTTCTTCTAAGGTGAAATCATTAAGATGTGAAAATCAAGAATTGCATTGACCTCAATGAATCAGAGGATGACTAATCAGGAGTAGAGGATGACTGATTGGGTGACAATAGATGATGCTGCTTTGGTTGAGATGCGAGCAGTCATTGCTCAATAGACCCAATCACTACATCATTTAGTGTTTGTATCACCATCGTTTATGAAGGTCTATAGTGATATGGAGATGGTAAACATGGTAATTCTAATTATAAAATTTTCATCACAATTTTTTTTAATTTATCAACTGATTTCCGATGGAAATCTCATTCCGTCAGTGATGTATCATATGGAATCAACGATATATCACCGACGGAATCAACGAATATTCCTTCGGTGAATTTCCTGATAGAATTGTTGATTTCGTTAGTGATCACTGATAGAATCGGTGATTCTAATCCGTCGATGATTGTCTAATAAACATAAATTTTCAGATCGCAAATTGTATTAGAAATTAATATTTCGTCGGTTAATAGTGACGGAAATAAATATTTCATCCATAATTTAACTACACAATACGATAAAATTTTTCTACAGAAATATCCATTTACGACCCAATATATTATGATATTTCAGATTCAATCGTTATTCCGTCGGTTGATCCAAATATCAACAGATATTTTTAATAATTTATATATATATATATATAAAGAGACTATGATCACCTGTGATAATTTTGAACTCAAATTATCTTAAAAAAACAAAATTTACTATCAAACTAATTATACATATTTGTCTCTGAAAATGTTAAACAATAAATATATTAAAAAAATAAAAAAATTTATAATAATATTATTATTAAAAAAATTGATAATGACTTCTTTTGGGTGGTCCCTAATATATATAAATCAGCTCTGATGCCTACGTGTGCGCCTAGCACGACAACAGCCGTAATCGAGGACCTCGTCCGGCAACGGCCAACTGTCGCGCACCGGTACCAAATGCATTGCGGCGGGTTGTGATTTGTTTTTTTCTTTCATTGTTTTTTTCTCTAATTTGTTCTTTTCTTTCCAGATTTACCTATCGCGTGTGTGTCTGTGTGACCATGAAATGCATTGCGGCGTGTTCTGATTTGTGATTGACTTAGCAACGTGGACCGAACTTGCCATATCACGCATGCATTGCGGCTGGTTGTGATTGGTTTATTCAAAAGTTAGTTTTTTTTTAAATCTAAATTTATTCTATTGGATTTCGATTTTAAAATTTAAAAACCAACCATCTCAATTTTGAGATCAAAATTGTAAACTAAAATTTCGATTTTTGCCCATGGGCGTAACCAACCATCTTTATATTAAAAAAAATAAATCGAAAAGCGCTCGCGGTCTAAAAGACAAAATTCTTGCAAAATATACTATAGCTAGGAATTGAACCACGAATGCATGAAAAAGCGCCTAATCACCCTACCACTGCACCATAACCCCAAGGGCATAACCAACAATCTTAAAAACAATATAAAAAGTTTTCATTATTATTTTGGAAAAAAATTCTTGCAAAATATATCATAGCTAAAAATCGAATCACAAATATATGAAATAACGACTAATCGTCCTACCACTGCACCATAACCCCAAGGGCATAACCAATAATCTTAAGAACGATATAAAAGTCTTCATTATTATTTTGATTAGTTGATTCATCGTTATTCGTTGTTAAAATTAATTTGAAATTAGTCAAGAACAATATAAAATATTAAGTATTGAATTTTAAGAAATAAAATATATAATAATAAATGGATGAACTAAATCGTAGGGCAAGAAATGATGGTGCTAAATTAAAATTGAATAGTTGATTTGTAGTTCAAACCAGGAAATAAAGATTACATTAGTTCAAATTAGGATTAATTTGTAGTTGATTTGGTCAAGTTATGGCTGAATTAAATTTAATATTTAAACGAGTTCGATCGATTTAAAACAAATTAAGATATTTTTGAGAAAATTTTTTATTTTTTCTCTTCCCTTCCTCCCTACACATGTTCAGCCTTACTGTACTATATGTCACCTCTTCATCCATTCCTCTATTTTATTTTTCTCTTTCTCTTCTTCCCCATTTACTTCCTTTTTTTTCTCCAATGATAGTAAATCTATAATTTTTTTCCTCTCATCTTCTAAGCACAAGAGCTTTCTTTTCTTCTCCTTTCTCTTATCCAACAAGCAAGAAATACAATATCAACTGCCTGCTTCCAGCAACAAGAATAGTCCTCAACCCTTGCATCTTCTTACTCTTCTCATATATTTAGGACTTTATTGGCACTGCGAGAATAGTAATGTTTTGACTTGCCATCCTCTCTTTGTGTAATTATCAAGCTCATTTAAACTAGTAAAGGTTCCTAACGAAGTACTCCTTTTTTAATTCTTCTTCACTATTTTCTTTCTCTATTCTTCTCAAAAGCAATGGTAGAGGAGTAAGCTATTCCTTTCTTTTTTCATGTTCATTAATTGAAGGAGAGTTGTAAAGTATAAACATTATTTTATTATTTATTGGGAGGTCAATCGCAGGTTGCCATGTGACATAGTAGCTCGCTACGTAACATAAGAGTTTCCACATGGACTCATCCAAATTGTCGCAGGTGGCTCCCGGCCGGGAATCACTTGGTCGTGGATTGCTTGGTCAGGCTTTTGCTTCACTCGACCCAACATGATAGAGTACTGTTAGCCTAGAGGAGATTTGAGTGCCTTTGGTCAAAAACCGACCCGACCGAGATGGACTACTCCCGGTCGGGAAAGGCCATCCTTGCTTGGTTGGGGCAAGTCTCCTTAGGGGTACTTGGAGGCATCATGTGATGACTATTCATTAAAGAAAATATTTAATACTTTTAGGGACGCTGAAAAAAACGTATTAAATGACTAAAAGAGAAAACGATTAAGGCTACGTTTGGTAGGGGGTAATGTAATCCGGTCTGTAATGTAATCAAGTTTGTAATGTAATGTAATGTAATGTAATCTTGATTACATTGTTATGTTTGGTAATGAGTTGTATGTAATCTTTGATAACCATTACAAGTTGGATTCTTTTGTTTGGTGAGGGGCAATCCATCCTGTAATGTAATCAAGATTGACGACCGACGACCGTCGTCGAACGGCTGGTGACCATTGATCGGCTGGCGGTCGCCGGCGGCGGCGGTCGCCGGCGGCCGGCCGGCGGCGGCGGTCGCCGGCGGCCGGCCGGCGGCGGTGGTCGCCGGCGGCAGGCCGGCGGAGGGCGCCGGCGGCCGCCAACGGCCTGCCGGCGGTGGTCGCCGGCGGCCAGCCGGCGGTGGTCGCCGGCGGCCGGCCGGCGGTGGTCGCCGGCGACCGGCCGGCGGTGGTCGCCGGCGGCCGGCCGGCGGTGGTCGCCGACGGTGGTCGCCGGCGGCCGGCTAGCGGCGACCAACGACTGTCACCGCCCGACTGACGACTGTAGCCGCCCGACCGACGACTTTCCAAGCTGTAATGTAATCCAGATTACGGAGGTTTTGGTTTGTAATCCAGATTACAAATTATCAACCTCTTTTGTAATCGAGATTACATTACATTACAATCTTAAAGTGATTCCAAACAAAGGAATCCAACTTGTAATGTAATCTCGATTACATTACAAGGTGGATTACACCCTACCAAACATAGCCAAGTGCTTTAATGATTGACTACGATAATTATTGGCTAATATAGAAATAATGATGTAACGATTGCATTGAATGTCATTATTGCTAAAATGAGAGGAATAATCATGGGCACAGAATATAATGTAATCAAGGACGTTTAGAAAATGTTTGGATTATCTAATCTCATACATTCTACTTCCCCTTTTCTGATC
This sequence comes from Boesenbergia rotunda, assembly GCA_024364735.1. NCBI lineage: Eukaryota > Viridiplantae > Streptophyta > Magnoliopsida > Zingiberales > Zingiberaceae > Boesenbergia > Boesenbergia rotunda. Next base: position 25,920 of record JAGFNQ010001196.1, read on the forward strand.
ATCTTCTGACTTAAGCATCGGAGTGGGATCGCCGAAACGTCTGCCTGCGCTCTTCTAACGTTCTTTTGCTAGTTTTCTTCTCAAGCGATCTTCTTTGCAGGAATACCCATAGTATCATCGGGAGTCTCCATCCCACACGTCAGCTACCGGATCAATTATATTGATAGTTAGGATGATTATTTATATCGCAATGAAGATTTGATATCTAGAAATGTTAAGTATTATAAGGAAGCGATATATCACAAATCACTATAAAAAATCAATTATTCAGGGACAAAATTTTGGGACAAATATTTTTCATCCCAGAATTGCAACAAATTTTGAGACAAAAAAAATATTTGTCGCAAATTAGGAACGAACTTAGCAACGAAATACGTTCGTCGCAATTTAGCAACAAAATATTTTTCGTCTAAAAAATTGTTGCAACTTAGCAACAAATTTAAATATTCGTTGCTAATTCTACGACGAATCTGCAACGAATTTATTATTTGCCGTAAAATTTGTGACTAATAATAAATTCGTCGTAGAATTCCCTAAAAATATAATTATAATTATAATTATAATTAAGTTTTATAAATTAGGGACAAATCTCGGTTTCGTCCCAGAATCAGAGACGAATATGTGGATTAGTCCCTGATTCTGGGACGAATCCGAGATTCGTCCTAGAATCATGGACGAATCAGTGTATACGTCCCTGAATATGGGATGAACCCTAGATTCGTCCCAGATTCAGGGACGAATCTGTGAATTCGTCCCCGAATAAAAAATAATTATAAAAATTTAATCAAGTCAGAAATCCTATCTAGAGATATCGAAATTACACGAAATCGATTCCTACGTGTTAGTTCCCTTATCTTGATAATATAGATATGCTCATACAACATATTTTGATCCAATTTACAATATTTTTTATTTCAAATTAACTTAATTAAGTTAACAATGCTTTAATTATAAATATAGTTGAGTTTAATATATGTTAGAGTTACAAATTAACGTTAAAGAGAGTTAGAATGATACAAAATTAGTTATATGTGTTTGTATAGATTTCCAGATTATAAAAATGGTATCAAACATTATTAAGGCCAAATATATTTATGGATGTTTTAATACCAAACTATTTTAAAAAAATCAAATTTGGATAAAAAAATCACTAGTTTGAATATATTATTTTAAATTAATATTTGAGAGCACTTATAAATTCAGGTGAAGTGGACGAACACGTAGAAACTAGTTTCATGTAATTCTGATATCTCTAGGTAGGGTTTCAGACTTAGTTTATTATTTATAATTAATTTTAATTCTGGGACGAATCTGTATATTCGTCCCAGATTTGGTGACGAATCTTTGGATTTGTCCCAGAATTAAAATTAATTATAAATATGTAAATTGAGTCCGAAATCTGACCTAGAGATGTCGGAATTACACGAAACCAGTTCCTACGTGTTCGTTCCCTTTTCTTGATAATATAGATATCCTCATACATCATAGTTTGATCAAATTAATATTTTTTGTTTTCAAAGTTAAGTTAAACATGTAAATGTTTTAATATAGGTTATATTTACAAATTAATATTAGAGAGTGTTCTGAATGATACGAAACTAGTTTTATGTATTTGTATAGCTCTCCTGATTATAAAAATGTTATCAAATATTATTAAGGTAAAATATATTTATAGATGCGATTTTTTTAGCACAAAAATATTTTAAAAATTAAATTCGGATAAAGAATCATTGGGTTCGATATATTATTTGAAATTTATATTTGAGAGCACTTATAAATTTAGGAGAAGTAGACAAACACGTAGGAATCAATTTCATGTAATTCCGATATCTCTAGGTAGGGTTTCGGACTTAGTTTACTTATTTATAATTAATTTTAATTCTAGGACAAATCCACCGATTCATCAGATTCTGGGACGAATCTATGAATTCATCCCAGATTTGGCGACGAATTTGTGGATTCGCCCCAGAATCTGGGACGAATAGACAAATTCGTTGCTAAATTAGGGATGAAATTTGGGACGAAAAAATTTCATCCCAAAATGACTTTTTATACAGCATCCCATCCCCTTCATTTGCCCTAGATCTGAACTTGGAGCGACGATGACGCGTGTGGGTTTGGAGCGATGATGATCGATGGTATCATTCTCTCCCCTCTCTTTTCTCACCCTCTACAACTCCGGTGAGCCATCGGCGGCTCACGTTGGCCGGTGGCTCACGCTTACTGGCGCCCACGAGCCGTGGCCAGCCCTGTGCGAGAGAGATGGCCCCTTGGCATCGCCCGCTGGCCGCTGGCGTTGGCCGCAGGCCGCTGGCATCGTTCGTGGGTCGCTGGCTGCTAGTGGGCGCCGGCAACGGGCCGCGGGGCCCTAGCAACGCCGGCAGCGGCCCGCAGGCACCGGCAGTGGTTTCTCTTCTTAAAGTTTCCTCCAAGCTTTCGCTATCTTTCTCCATTTAAAAAAATGAATCTTTTTAGCCAATTGATGGGAACTTAATAACATGAATTCAATATAAGTTTGGATTGTAATATGATGCTCACATAATCATGTAGGTCGTGATTGAACGAAGTCAATTCAGTAAAACCACTTTACCCGACACTGAAACTTGTGTCTGCAAGACGAGATATTGTACATGACCTAGAACATTTTGGTGGTTTTTGGCTCTTTTCTGTACCACAAGGTACCTGAACAGTTAAATTAAAGGAATATAAGTGCACAAAATAGTTACACTCTTTAGTTTTTACAAACATTCAATCCTTCAAGCAAACAATCTAAAGCTACTTTGTCATACAATCAGAATGATAGCACACAGCTATTACGTATGTTTAGAAAGAAAAAGTTTAGTCTGTGTTTATCTTTTTATTTTGTTGATAATTGCTATAGGAAAATAGAGAGATATTCATAGATTTAGAGGAAATGCACAATATTTACCATCATTTGTCATAATACAAGGAAATATTTAGTATCTCATAAAAGGAACATTCTCTTGAGTTTATCTGTTCATTTTGACTATGTTTTTCATCTATCATAGTTCCAACTTGACAATGAAATATTTAGCATCTCATAAACTGATAGAAAGTTACAAATACTAATTCTGATTGGTTTATGACAGTTCCTAGTCAAATATTCTTGGTGGGTTTAGCGAACATGGGTTTTAGAAAAAAAAAAGAAGAGGAAAGCATAGTGGGCATGTTAAAGTGTTTGAGACAAGCATTTTAATTTGTTCAATGAAAGAACTAAATGGATGTTAAACTTGGAAGAATAGACAGGTTCATTCATGATATTATCTCTACTTTACCTCCTAAAGAAGGCTTTCATAGTAACTAAATTTCCCAAACTTAGTATGTGTTGAAGTTCTCTTTCATGTATTTTCAATTTTATTTAATTCATAGGGAATTGGATTATCCACCTCTCCTCTTTAGTTTTTTCCTTCTTCACTTTTTCTCTCACAAGTTTCCACTAGAAAAAAGGAAACTTTAACCAATTAAGATTATCAAGTTCAGAATAATAATAGAGTATCACTGTTTTTAGAAAGCTAAACTGTTTGGCTTTGATCGCGTAGTACCTAAACTATTTGGCTCAGGATTTGTAGAAAGCTATGGCTTGGTAATGAGCTGAACCTGGATCAACATGCGTTTATACTTTATATTGATCTGCTTCACTTGACAACCTTAAGAAGAACATGATAGTGTCGTTCTTTCATTAACTCCCCGTTTTTTGTCTGATAGTGCAATTATGTCAAGCAGATGTTATCATATTTGAAGAACCATTGAAGAATTATCTAATCATATTTGAAGAAATATGATAGTTCTTTTACCTGTTGCTTATTTCTTTTACTTGCTGCTTATTATAATTAATCGTTAGTTTTATATATAGTTTTTTTAGTATTAGTTATTCATGTTATTATAAATTTGAAACAGAGAAAATGCAGAATGAAAGAATTTGGATGTATAAAAAGAATTTACCTAATCGCTAGGGGTTTAACTGATGAGTTTAAAATTGGGTTGACCCAATTTTTGAATTTTGCATCTAGTCAAGTTAAGTATATGGATGACAATAAAATAAGGTGTCCGTGTAAAAAGTGTCACAATGACAAATTCTTACTTAGCGATCAAGTTGAAGAACATCTTTGTCGATTTGGTTTTACCCCGACTTATTATAATTGGACATCCCATGGTGAACCATTTATATATGATGATGATTTTGAACGACATATACGAGTTTCAGTTGGTGGTGATCAGAGTTATTATAATCAATTAAATCCATATCAGAGGATGGTAATTGATGCAACGGGTCAGAATTTCAATCCTGACACACATGGTGCAAGTTCTAGTTATTTTGATTGTCATAGATAATTTTTATCACCAAATCATAATTTCAGAAAAAATAAAGATTAATTCACTAATAATAGAATTGAAAGAACTCTTCTGCCATTGAGATTAACAAGTGAACAGATTTGGTTCAGAATTTGTGACTTTCCATCAGTTATTGAAGAGTCATATGGTACACCAAATGAATATGGGAGTACACATAAATGGACTAAACGGAGTATATTTTGGGACTTATCGTATTGGCAAAATCGTTTGATTCATCATAATCATGATGTAATGCATATTGAGAAGAATGTTTTTGATAATCTGATAAATACAGTGATGGATATCAACGGAAAAAATAAAGGCAATTTGAATGCCAGAAAATATATACGACTTATTTGTTAAAGGCCCACTCTTGATGTCGATGAAAGTAGTAGGAGACCAAAGCCAAAGGCAGTTTATACATTGAATAAAGATCAGAGACGTGTTGTTGTGAATGGTTGAAATCATTGAAATTCCCTGATGAATATGTCTCTAATCTTGCAAGATGTGTTGAAATGAAGGAATACAAATTGATTGGTTTGAAAAGTTATGATTGCCATATAATTATGCAAAGGCTCATTCCTATTGCTTTTATGGAACTCTTACCAAATTTTATATGGGGTGTCATTACAGAGTTGAGCATTTTTTTACGTGATATTTGCTCAACAGTTTTGAGGCATTCACACATGGAGAAGTTAGAGAGCGACATTCCAATTATTTTATGGAATTTAGAAAGAATATTTCCACTCTCATTTTTTGATTCTGTGGAACATCTTTTGGTTCACTTGCCATACGAGGCCAAAGTTAGAGGACCTGTCCATTTTAGATGGATATATCCATTTGAAAGGTAAAATTTTTATCTATACGTTGACAATCTTAATACATAAAATATATGCAATTTATTATATATTAATATCTAATACAATGTGTTTTATTACCATCAGATTCTTATATCATTTGAAGAAAAAAGTGAAAAATAATGCACGAGTTGAAGCCTCAATTGTTAATGCATACATTGTGGAGGAAGTAACAACTTTTGCATCATACTATTTTGAGCCTCATGTTCATAGCAAAAGGCAAGTGCAAGAAGAAATGATGAGGGCCCTATTGATCTCAATCTAAAGTCCTTCTCAATTTTTCACTATCTTGGTCGACCAAGTGGACCATGTGAGCAGAGATACTTAACTGGCCAAGAATGGCGGGCATCCTAGACATATATTTTATTGAATTGTCCAGAAGAATCGTCATATTACGAGTTAGTATAAATATTTATTTATTATCTAATGTTGTAAATTGTTTGTGTGATAAGTTTTTTGTTTTTTTTGAAGGATTTTCCAAAAATTGTATTCAGAATTGTCGCCACAACAGTTTGATCGCTTATGCGATGAAGAATTTGCACCATGGTTTAAATCATATGTAAGTAGACAATCTAAATATGGTTTATACATATGCAGACTTTTAACACTTGGCGTATTTGATTTTAGGTTCATGATAATCAAGTTCACCTTGAACATGAGATGTTAATCTATCTGTCATGGGGTCCAAAAGCACTAGTACACACTTGGCCAACATACTTCATAAATAGATATAATTTTCATACTCAAGAATATGGAATGGAGAATAGTGCAATGAATAGTGGGGTTTGCATTCAATTATCCAATGACGGAGGTGCAAATACTGATATTTATGGTTAGTTGGAAGAAATTTTAGAGATAGAATACCCTGGCCCAGAAATGCGAGTTATCTTATTTATATGTCGTTGATTTGACCCTGTCAGAAGTATGAAGGTGCATCCACACTATAATTTAGTTGAAACAAATCATAAGAGATTCTATAAAAGATATGAACCATTTGTGTTGGCACAACAAGCGATTCAAGTTTTCTATTCTTCATATCCTAGTTTGAAACGTGATAAGATTTGATTGGTGGGTTGTTTGTAAAACCAAAGCAAGGAAAAAAATTTAGGAACGTTGGGAAAATATTGCATATCAACAGGAGGAAGTTGCAAACACATTTCAAACAACGGAAAATATTATTCCAACTTTACGAGATCCCAGTGGAATAGTCATAAACGTGGATGCAAGTGAAATAATTGAGGAAGAGGAAGAGGAGGAGGATGAGTATGAGGAGGAGGAGGAAGAGGGCGAGGACAACGACGATGATCAGGATGAGGATGTGGCTGAGAATGATAACGAGGATTTTGATGTTTGTTGATAGGTAATATTTTATAAAATGATATGAATTAATTTAATTTAATATCCAAATTTATAAAACTTATAAATCATTCTTAATTGTTTATATATGATATTTTTTTAAATTATATATTCTATCTGTTAATGCACTGTATTTTTTTATAGGTCATTACAGGTAACATACAGTCATTTTGTTGCTCACTCTCTAATTAGATAGCAAAAATGATAAGTTTTTTCATGTTTTTCTTTATGCATTGAAATTTTATTTATGCGTCGCCATACTTTTGTTTGGCAGTTTGGACGTCGTGGGCGTAGACGGTCTTCTCTAGGCCCTTCTGCTTCAGCACCCGATATAGGACCTTCACCTGCACCATCTCATTCGCCGTTGCCAGTATCAGGGGCAGGATCTTCACATGCACCTTCTCATTCAACGTCGCTAGTATCAGGTGCAGGACCTTCACATGCACCTTATCATTTGTCATCACTAGTACTGGCACATGCACCTTCTCATTCAGGTGTAGGACCTTCACACGTACCTTCTCATTCACCGTCACCAGTACCTTCACCAGTCCAATCTGCGGTACCTATGCAAAATTTTGAATCGATCGGCCAGAAACTCAGCCACTGAGTTGATAGACACTCGGGAGTTTATAGCTCTGATCAGAGATTCGTAAGTATTGTAACATATCTTATTTTTTCAACTATCTTAATTATTTAATGATAGGTTTGAAAACTCTATACGAAAATTCACGATATTAATAGAATCGTGAATAATCACTGGGAGGTGCTTCAATGTCATATTCAAGCACTCCAACTGCTAATAAGGAGTTATGGTGGAATGAGTTCAAGGTATATTGTCTTTTATTTATTTATGAAATTAAAGTTAGTATGTAATTAATTATTCTTTTTTCATTTCAACGAGCATTCAATTGGAAGTCGAGTGCAGAAATGGAAATAAAAAGAACATTTAAAAAAAATATGGTGATCACATTAGGCGTGTACTGAATCATGCCAAGACTCGGGGGAAAAAGCCACCATGCATCACTGATGAAAATTGGGTCAAGATCTGCAATGTTTGGGAAACAGATGAGAGCAAAAGCAGGAGTTATCAAAATAAGATAAATCAATCTTTTAATTTTGGAGACGCATCTGTTATATATGCGGGAGGGTCTATTAATATAGATGAGCACAGACGCAGATTGGTAATTTATTTAACTCTCTCATTAATTTTTAATTTATGTCAAATTATTTTATTATTTCTAATGGTGTTTTTAGACTAAGGAAATGGGGAAGGAGCCCACATTAATCATTGAAACTTTCACTCATGCTTTTACAAAAAAAAGATAAGACTTGGAGTGGGAATAGAGCCAAATTAATAAAGGTTAGGATAATTTTTATTTGATTTTAAAATATTATTATTGTCATTGTATTTTAATTTTTCTTATGACAATGCAGGACAAATATGATGAGTTAGAGCTAGCATTGATAAATTCGCAAGCTAGCAAAAATATTGGCGGTTCTGAACCTTCTGTTGGCAATAACATGAATTTATGGTTGGAGGCTAGTGGGGGACCCAAAGGGGGAAGAATATTAGGAATGGATTCCTTGAGCAGAACCCAAAGAGTTGCTAGCATATCTTCCTCTTCTACCCCACTAGTAGTTAGGACTCAGATAATTAGCTTGACTGAAGAGGTATCCCATTTGAAGGGAATAATATTACAAAGAGATGAAGAAATGTCGCAAAGGGATGAACAAATGTTACAAAGAGATCAGGAAATTAGAGGTTTACATTGGCAACAGGACATGAGCATGTGACATCTTCAGTTAAACTCCGCTCCAATGCAGAATCCTCCCTGTTCAGGTGATGATGGTGGCGACGATGATGTAGATCATGGTGCTGATTCTTCGTGACTTTATTATGTATGAATATTACTTATCTCATAATTACTATTTTTGAATATTAATATTTGTTTGTGAAATTTTTGTTATTGTTTGTTTTATTAATACCATTATTTTGTTTTAAACAGAGGTAGTAATTAAGGATGCTATTTACTTAACAATTCATGCTATGCTAGAAAGTTTAGCTATTAAGGATGCTATTATTTACGCTTGTATACTTGCAATGGATTGTATTTTTTGATTTATTTTTGATACCTAGTACTATTATATATGTTCATATTTTTTGATTACATGTATACAGCATCATAATGGAATGAAATAATTTATTAATTCTAAACCGCTTACAAGCGTTAACCATGCTATGTTAGAAAGTTTAGCTATTAAGGATTCTATTTATTTAATCATGCTATGTTAGAATATTTAGTTATTAAGATGCTATTTATTTAACCATGCATGCTATGTTAGAAAGTTCAGCTATTAAGGATGTTATTTATTTAACCATGCATGCTATGTTATTTAACCATGCTATGTTAGATAATTTAGCTATTATAGATGCTATTTATTTAATCATGCATGCTTTGTTAGAAAGTTTATCTATTAATGATGTTATTCTATGTAACCTTTTTGTATGTTTTATTAATACCATTATTCTATTTTGAACAAGGTTAGCAACGTCAACTAAACTGGTAAAAATATTAAGTTTTGTGTTAATTTACTTTTTTTTTGTCATTTCTTAATATAAATGATTCTATTTGTTATTAATATTCTTAATTTTTTTTGAACAGGATTGGCAACGATAAGTAAATTAATATAGTTGTTAAGTTTTGTATTAATTTAGTAGATGTTTTTATGTTACAAATGATTCATTTTGTTATTTGTTTGTTTATGTAGGTAAATAAGAAAATGAAAGAAGCATGATTATCAATGGAAGAGGTTGATATCTTGATGTTCTTGTAATTTTTTTCATGACTTTATGGATTTCTATGAATTGGATGTGATCACTTATCTTGTACTTTATTTGGATGTTATCTGTATCGGTATGGGGATATGATGATATGTTTCGTTTGGATGTTTTATATCTGTATGGAAATTTGGAAGATATGTTTCGTTTGGATGATATGTATCGATTGATTGTAATCACTTATCGTTTGGATGTTCTTGTTATTTGGATGTTTTATATCGATATGGATATGATGATATATATCGATTTGTAATGTTATATATCTGTATGGATATATTGAATGTAGTTAAATTGATAATATTAATTGTATTGGAAAAAATTTGAACAATTTGGGATGAATTATGCAACGGAAAAAATTCATCCCAAAGTTAAAGTAACCCTTTGACCTTTTAATTTTTACGACGAATTTTTGGATTCGTCCCTGAATCTGGGACGAATCAGTGAATTTGTACCAAAATCAGGGATGAATTTTTGGATTTGTCCCAAAATCAGGGACGAATTACTGATTCAACCCGGAATTTGGGATGAATTTTTGAATTCGTCCCAAAATCAAGGGTGAATTCACTGATTCGTCCATGAAACTGGGACAAATTCACTAATTCGTCGCTGAATCCGAGATGAATTTTTGGATTCGTCCCTGAATCTGGGACGAATTCACTAATTCGTCCCTGAATTCGGGATGAATTTTTTGATTCGTCCCTGAATCTGGGACGAATTCACTAATTCGTCTCTGAATCTGGGACAAATTTTTGTATTCGTCCCTAAATCAGGGAGGAATTCACTAATTCATCCCAAAATCTGGGACGAATTCACTGATTCGTCCCAGAATCTGGGTTGAAAAATGATTTATTACAAAATTAACTAAACTAAAATTTTGAGATGAATCTGTATTCGTCTCAGAATCAGGGACGAAAAAATTAATTCGTCCCAGAATCTGGGACGAATCTACAGATTCTGGGACGAATATATTTTTCATCCCAGATTCTGGGACGAATTAGTATATTTGACCCAGATTTTGGGATGAATTTATCTATTCGTCCCAGATTCAGTAACGAAATAGGTTCGTCGCAAAGTTTAATTTGTCATTTGGGTAACCAATTTTGGGACAAAGTTTTTTTTGTTGCAATTTGGCAACGAATTTGGGACATATTTTGGAATAGATTTTGGGACGAATTTTATTTTCGTTGTAATTTGGTAACGAATTTGGGGACGAAAAATTAATTTTGTCGCCAAATTCAGGGATGAATCTAGATTTTTGTCCCAGAATTTGGCAACGGCAAATCTGTAACGAAAATTTTTTTGTCGCCAAATTCGTCCCTAAATTTTCTAGGATGATTTTTTTTTTAAAATTCGTCCCAAAATGTATTCCTGAAACACTGATTTATAAATTTGAGGATATCATTGCTTCAATTAGAACAAAGGATTATTGTCGAATGTAATTTCATCTTTTTAAATTTGAAATTTAGATTTTTAAAAGATGAAAATTAATCTATATTAATATTTAAAATTTTTGAAAATTATCACTCCGGATAAAAAAATCCCATCAACGCTACGGTTCTTTACCATCCAAAAACAGATTTATATGCATTATCCGTCAATATTTCATATTCCAATTTATTTATATTTTCGTATTATCAAATACGAAAACAAACACAGAAAGACCGTCTCATTTTTTTTTCAGGAACCGCTGAATAGAAAAGATATAATATATATTTTCCCATGATATATATATATATATATATATATATATATATATATATATATATATATATATATATATATATATATATATATATATACACACGATTAATAATTAGTAGGGAGAAAAATACAAGAAAAATATACTGATTTTATTTTGGCAAACTATATATATATATGGCACGATTAATAATTAGTAGGGAGAAAAACACAAGAAGAATATACTGATTTTTTTTTTTTGCAAACTACAAATGGCTAGGCCCGACTAAGGGCCGGGTCCATCCCGGTCTTGGCCCGGGTCAATGGGCTGGGTTGCCCATTGACCCGGTTCACCGAGCTACACCGGAACTCGGCCGGCAGGATGCTGGGCTGGTTCCGGTTCCACCTCCAATGGAGCCGTCTAACGGTGGTTCGAACCGCCGGTTCCGGCGGTTCAGAGCCGTTGGAGAGGTTTTCTTTTTCTTTTTTTATTTTTTTTCAACGGTTAAGATTATTTGTCCGTTTTTTTATCAATGACTATGATTTAATGACCGTTATGATCCAAACTCTATAAATTGAGAGTTTATTTCAACATTTTCACATATATCTTCATTTTTCTCTACTCTCATTCTCAAATCTCAACTTCATATTCTCTACGCATTTTCGGCTTCATCTTTCGATGATAATGGAAGGTAGTCAAAAAGCTTCATCATCTCGATCTTGGAAGGAAAAAGAAATAACGCACGAGGATCCCGACATTCAAATTCAATTCACCGATAATGAGACCAAGGCTCAACCCCAGCACCTTTCGATGTCCGAAACACAAAAAGTACCGAAGCCATTACTTCTAAGGTACGGGAAAATCCTCCTTTAAAATCAACTATTTTCATTAAACATTTTGAGAAGGTCACACTTCCGTCGGGAGAATTGCGTGCAAAATTTAAGCATTGCAATGCTTCCTACAAATTCCAAGTCGGCGGTGGCTATGAGTCGTTAAAACGACATATAAAAATAAAGCACCCGACGGAATATGGACTTAACCGCTCTCAAGTATAATTATCAAGATTTTCTAGTGGTAGTAGTACTGATTCTGGTTTATTTTTATATTCTGATAATAAATTAAGAGAATCATTAGCTAAATTTGTTTCCGTAAAACATCTTTCTTTTAGTTTTGGATCTAAATACACATTTGATAATTTTTGTAAAGAATCGCTTAATTCATATGCTAAACATGTTACTAGGACTACACTTACTCATATAATTAAAAGATTAGTAAAACAAGAAAAAAAAAATTTAATTGATGAATTTAGTAAATTAAATAATATAGTTTCTTTATGTTCTGATATTTGGTGTGATCATTGGCAAACTCATTCTTATATGGGTGTGACTTGCCATTAGATTGATAACTCTTGGATCCTCCAAAAAAGATTGCTAACTTATAGAGTTTTTGATGAATCACATACTGCCCATAACATTGCACAATTATTATGTTTAATTTTAGAAGAATATGGATTGACTTATAAAATATTTTCAATATTATTAGATAATGCTAGTTCTAATATCGCTTCTATAGATGAACTAAAATTTGTTTGTCAATCTGTTATTGATGGTTTATTTTTTCATATTCGTTGTGTATGCCATGTTTTAAATTTATATGATCAAGATGGATTAAAACTTTTAGAAAATTATATTAAACCAATTAAAATCGCAATTTTATATTTACGGTCGCATCCATCTATGATGAAATAATAGGGCAGATTTTGTAAAGCTAATGGAATGAGACCTAAAATATTTCCATGTAATGTTATAACACGTTGGAATTTAACATATCAATTATCACAAGATTCATTTCAATATAAAAATTTATTATGTTTATTTTTTACACAAAATAGTAATATTAATATATATTTATTTTCACAATAATGGAATATTTGTAGTAATATTTGTGAAAATTTAAAAGTACTTAACGATACAACTAAGCAACTTTCCGGTGTTTATTATCCCACTGCTTATTTAGTTTTAGTAAATTTTTCTAGTATAGTATTAGTATTAAATGATCATATCAATAATGAAGCATTAACTTCTTGCATATTAGCTATAAAAACTAAATGGGAAAATTTTTTTTATTTTATTCTTGAAATTTATTTCATTGCATTTGCTTTAGATCCTAGATTTAAATTAGAAGTTTTACAAGAAATATTAACTTTATATTATGACGTTTTAATTCCTATTAAAGATTCTTTTCCTCCGGATCTAGTTAATATTATATATAATATTAGAAATTATTTATATAATCTTTATAATCAATATTATATTAAATATGAAATATAAATTAATATTTCTGAAACACAACAGCCTACTACTACTAATTTAAAACTTACAAAAGCACAACTTTTATTAAAATAATAGACGAAACATTCACGAGGGTCCTCAAGTTCCACACAGGAACTTGAGAGTTATTTTATGACTTCTTTTGATTTTAATGAAGCAGATAGCGAGGATTTCGATATCTTAAAGTGGTTGTTCACAGAAGACTCAAGGCTTTCTCGTTCTCTCTGTGATTGCAAAAGAAATTTTAGTTTGTCCAGTGTCAACTGTTGCTGTGGAGTAGATGTTCAGTACCGGCGGCAACATATTAGATGAACGGCGATCAACTATGTCTCCCGACTCATTAGAAGCTCAAGCATTACTAAACGATTGGACCATAGCCAAGAAAAGAATATAAGGAATGCAACTTTCAGAAGACGAAGTCGAAGAATTTGATATCGAAGGAACGAATACAACGGGAACGGGAAGGAATGGAAGTAAGTGATGAAAATTATAAAAGGGTAAAAATGTAAAAAAACTACGTGAACTTTGATTCCCCTACACCCTAAGGGGATAAGTAGGCAACTTAAATAAGTGTAAGCCCTTTTTTTAATAAATTTAATTTTTTAAATTTTAATTTTTTTAATATAATAATCTCAAACCGTGAACCGAATCGTAAACCGTAATCGTCTTAGGTGGTTAAGATTAAAGGTCAACTTCCCATGAACCGTCGAACCGACGATTCCAAATTGTCGTGGTCTACAAATGACTTTGTAAATGACCAAGTCAACCACATAATTTATTCCTTAACTAAATTCCTTTTTAGTTATTAAACAATTATTCTTTCGTTCGGAAAAAAACATACAACGAAAAATATGGGCAGAAATATCCATATTTTTTTAATAGGAATTTTAAAACCTTAAAAATATGCGGGATTTGTCAATCAAAATTCCACAGTTGAATCGAGCCCAAAATATCTCCGCCGTCATCGCCGCCGTCGCTCCAGTAATCCTGATCGGCTACGCTCCAGTGGGCGTCGTCCAATGACAAAGGATCGCCGTAGATAAACTCCGGCTGCAACACATCATCAATCCCCGAGCCACCCTCTCCGCCTCGGTCCTTCTCCGCAGCCTCGTCCTGGGCTCCGCCACCGCCGCCGCCGCCACTGTCCCCCCTCTGCGGCGCTGTCGCCTGCGATAACCTCCCGCATTCTCGCGCGTACCTCACTGCCTTTTCCTTTATCTCGTGGTGGCTCAGCCCCTCGGGCGCCGCTATGTCCGGCAGCTGGTCCGGGAAGTTGAAGTAGTGCTGCTCGGCGGGGCCGCGGAGGCAGAGCATGGCGGTGTCGTAGGCCCTGGCGGCCATATCCGGTGACGGGAACGACCCAAGCCACAGTCGCTTCCGGCTGTTGGGGTACCGCACCTCCGCCACCCACTTGCCCCACTTCCGCAGCCGCACCCCCTTAAACTTTGCCGGCGCCTGCCCAGACCTCTCCCCGGAAGTCTCCCCCTCCCTGTCCATGTTTTCGCATACTTGCGGTGGCCCATATATTTATAGGGTACGCGACTATACGTGGCTACCTGCCATTCACATATCATTTGTCAAAATCATGCACGTAACACAGTTCTGGAATTAATAATCAAACAGAGATATATTAAAGCGGCGTTCAACTGGACGGTATATATATATAAATAAATTAATGTTCCGAAATTAAGCACCGTCCTCTCCGAGTCAACAACGGTTCTAGTCTACGGGGCCGCTTTATTGATTATGTACTTTTTGATTGGACTTAGAACCAATTAGAAAAAAAATGATGGAAAAGATTGTGGAGGGGGGACAATATCTAGTTAGATAAAAAAAATGAAGAATGTTTGTTGGTAAAGATTGTGGACGAAAAGTGTTTGATTGGCACTGTTATGGAAAAATATGGTAATTAAAGATGGTGGACGAAGAGTGTTTGAAGTTCTAAATATGGTATGAACGAGATTACGTGTATGATTTGATTTGGGGAGAGTCTTCCACTAAAAAATATATAGTAAACTCTGGACTAAATATGATTTGATCTGTGGAGAGTCACCGCGATCCGGCTTTCGAACCCCATCGCCGTCTCCGGCTTCCGCTCACACTCACTGTGCTCCGCCTCCTGAGACTTCCGGCTTTCTAGCCCTGTAGTGTATCCTCTGCTGAGCTCCGCCTCCGCAGCCAGCCATGCCTTCGTGCTGGTTGTTCCTTGGTCCCCCTCCCGCAGCCACAGTTGCCGCCATCTCTGGTGATGCTGTCGCAAAACGAGGTGGAAGTCCCCAGGCCAGGTGGTCTCCCGGGTGCCACGAGCTGCTGACCTGACACCGACCTGGAGCCGATCTGTGAGAAATTGACCGTTAGCAAACCCGCCGGAGAATTTCCCCGGTTAGGTCCTTCGACGATCAAGTCAGTATCCGTAGGAATATGGTGTCAAAAGAAAATAGTAGAGGGGAGCACAATTGCGCATATATGCGGAATGAGGAAGGGAGGGACTTATATAGTCGGGGGAGCTGACAACCCCTGTCTGTGCCAATGAGACAGGGGTATGATGTCTATCAGCTCGGGGGAGAGTACCTATAGGTACCGTGGCATAGCGCGAGATGCTCGGATAATACAACCGAACCGAGCCAGCGGGATATCCGCAACGTGTGTCATTAATGGGTAAGGCGTGCAATATCCCCGACGTCATAGTCGTACCAAAGATGTCTTGATGTAGGGGCGGCGTAAGGAGGAGCAGGTCTGGAGACCAAGTACCGACCGGCGGGCCCGAGTGGTAAGGACCAGGTCGGGTGTAGTATAGCCGAGAGACACGGGGTACACCATGAGTCGGGGGTTTGCCGGGTTGTATCTGTCTTGCTCTCTTTCAGATTTTCTGGTTGTCCGATCCATGGGGTGCAAAGAGCTGAACTACCTGACCTAGCCTTGGGTCGGGGAACTGACCTAGGGGGCCGAGTCGAGTGGCACTCAAGATCGGCCTGCCAACCTCGATCAGAGTCGGTCGACCAGCGGTTCGGGAGGGTTCCCGGCTCAGGGCTTCTCCGTGTGAGGCCTTCGTTGGCCCTTCCCCTGGGCCCTCATGGCGCTAGGCTGGATGACCGAACTACCCGTAAGTTGGGCCGGGATCATAAGCATCCCCCTCGAGTCTAGTCGAAGGAGGCGTTGAGTCCGACTGACTGGACTGTTACCTTCTGTAGCGAGCCTGGCACACCCAAGTGGCCTGTCTCTTTCCTACCGACCTCGGTGGATGCCAATACGCGTGCTGCACGACCGGCCTACCCGGTCATATCACTCTGTCCATCATTATGTTCGAGTATATTCATATCCCGCGCATTAATTACCGCAGTTAACCTATAAGCCACATGTCCTCTGCCTATTGTTTTCCCGAGCAACGAGGGGTCTGCCGCCTGCTTGGGCGAATGATTGGCGCACACGTGCGCCGTACCGCCTCGGGGACTCTTCTGGGCTTGATCGGACGGCTTGCGCTGTCTCTCCGGCCCATCATCGGATGGTTGGCGTTGCTCCTTAGGCCCTATAAATGCGTGTTTACCCTTCGGGGTTTTACCATTGCCTTTTACCTCCTGACACCGAACTGTTGCCCTTGCGTGCTCTGCTAGGGTTCCGGCGAGGTGTGAGATTCCGGTCATCCTCTCCAGCGAGCTTGTTTCTCCTATGGTTAGTCTCCTTTCTTCTTTTATGGCTTCTTCCTCCCTTCTCTCGGATCCCTGGTACTCCACCACAGTATCCGAGCTCGATCACCCGGATCTCGAGGAGATCCGGGCGGATTACCACGTTCCGCCTGACCATCTTTTTCGCTTGCCAACTTCCTCCGACCGACCTACGACCCCTCCCCATAATTACATCACCATCTCCTGGGACCATCTGCAGGCCGGGTTGCGTTTTCCAATTCACCATTTCATCGCCTCTGTCTGTCGCTTCTTTCGTATTTCTTTATCTCAACTGGCTCCGAATGCCATCCGACTCCTCTGCGGGTCGGTCATCATCTTTTCTCTATATAGAATTCCCCTTCGTCCTGAAGTCTTTTTCTACTTCTTCTACCCGAACAAGCAAGAGCCGGGCGACTTCTTTTTCCAAGCCCGTGCCCACACTTCTTTCCTGTCGAAGCTTCCAACCTCTAACAACGGTTAGAAGGAGCGATACTGTTGGGAACGAGATGGCTAGAGAGGGGGGGGGGGTGAATATAGCCAATCACTTCTTCTTTGAAGAGTTATCAAATTTCTGCACTTGAGGTTATTAATAGCACAGCGGAAGTATGGAAAAACAAAACTTGTAGAAACAACAAATCAAAACCTAACTAGCAAGATTAGCAAGATCGCTAACAAGGAGATTTTACAAGGTTCGGGGATAACTTGCCCCTACTCCTTGGCGTGCCCTTAAGGTGGGCGATCCTTTGATCGTCGGCAGATCAAGCCCCGGTGATCACCGGATATGAAGCAACTTCCTTCTCGGTGGAGAAACCTCCCCACAGTGTGTTTCAAATAATGATATAGAATGAGCACAAAGAAACAACAATAAGAAGGATCTTACTCAACCACTTAGCAAGGACAAAACACAGCAAGCTTCCCTGAGCTCCACCCAGTGGCGATCTCACGCAGACCCCTTCTCCGTGTCTTCCCACTGTCGGACTCCAAGCCTCTTGTTTTCTCCTTCAAGCACTCAAGTATGATGATTGCTTCTCAATAGCTTGCTTAGAAAGATTGAAGAACTCAAGAACAGCAAGCGTGTAACGCAGGAACTCAAGAGCACAAAAACTGAAGCACTGTTGAACTCAACTTCTCTCGTTCCTTTTTGTTTCTCCGCTAAGCGACAGATGATCTCATCTCCAGCAGCCTACAGCTGCCTCACTGCCAACGCGCCAGCTACACTGAACCCTAACTGAACTTCCTGAGCTCCCTCAGCCAAGCTTCAGTCAGCAGCTTCAGTCCTACATCCAGCCGTTGCAACCCGTGTGGAGAAAGGGACAAACCTGCTCCAAGGAAAGCTCTCTTTGACTTCTCCTTGAGTGTTTGAATCCTCCCTTGTCACCTGAAACTCAATCAGAGTATTAGAGCAGCAAATCAAGTAGCATATCAAATATCAGAGGAAAGTGGCAGCGAATCGGTTGTGTTCAGACGCGATCAGAGCGTCTGTCAGTGCAGTTTGAATTAAAGTGATCGGTCACCTGACCGATCAGAGAGCCTCTTGATCGGTCACCAGACCGATCAGGCTGGTGCCAGACCGATCAGGCTCCGTCCTGATCGATCCCCAACGCTCAATCAGAAATCGCGATTTCTTTGAGATTCTCCTGGACCGATCACCAGACCGATCCCAGGTCGTGGATCGTTCACCTGACCAATCCACCCTTATATTGAGGCGATTTCTGAGTTTCGCAGGCTAACCCTCCTGATCGGTCACCTGACCGATCAGGGTGTCACCTGATCGGTCAGCTGTCCGATCAGGTCATCACCTGATCGATCAGGAACCGTCCTGATCGATCTTAGTGAGGAGCCTGCGAAGCTGGATCGTTCACCAGAACGATCTGCACAGTGATCCTGATCGGTCAGCAGACCGATCAGGAGCTTGTTCAGCAAGTGAACTCAACCTCACTGCTTGCTCCCTGATCGGTCACTAGACCGATCAGGAGCCAGTCAATGGGTGAAACGCATACTCCCTGATCGGTCACCAGATCGATCAGGAGCAGCACAGTAGGTTCCCAACCTCACTGTGTGCTCCCTGATCGGTCACCCGACCGATCAGTCATCGCTGGATCGGTCACCAGACCGATCCACGAAGGAGCAGCGTGCCAGAATCCCTGATCGGTCACCAGACCGATCCAGGGACTTAAACTCAGCCCTCCAAGCTAAGTTTCCATCTACCTTAGCCCTCCAAGCTAAGGATTTTCCATCTAACTCTCCACGTTGGGAATTTGCACCTTACCCTCCAAGTTAGGACTTTTCACCTAGCCCTCCAAGCTAGGACTTTTCACCCAACCCTTCCGAGTTAGAACTTCATCCAACCTAGCCCTCCAAGCTAGGCACCTGACCCTCCAAGCCAGGACTTTTTCACCTAATTCTCCAGGATGGGAATTTGCACCTAACCTTCCAAGTTAGGACTTTTCACCTAGCCCTTCAAGCTAGGACTTTTCACCCAACCTTTCCGAATTAGGACTTTTCCAACACCTAGCCCTCCAAGCTAGGATTTTTCACACCTAACCCTCCAGGTTAGGATTTTCCAACACCTAGCCCTCCAGGCTAGAATTTTTCACACCTAACCCTCCAGGTTAGGATTTTCCAACACCTAGCCCTCCAGGCTAGGATTTTTCACACCTAACCCTCCAGGTTAGGATTTTCCAAATCATGCCTAATCCTTGATCAGGACTTAATCATAATCACCATCATCGTCATCAACCTAAACTAAAATCGTTGTCAACATCAAAACAACAATCAGGGCCAGACTGCATCAACAATCTCCCCCTTTTTGTTGTTTGACAACCCGATTTTAAGTTTAGGGATTCTCAATCAATATTCCAACTTTAGAATCATAGGGGAATCCAGATCCTTCCCTTACAACTTGGTCATTCTAAACTTAACCAATCCACACTCTCCCTCTTTGTCGAACACCGAAAAGGGACAAGAGGGACTGTTAAGATTAAGATAAACTCCCCCTCAATCCTAGAGGTATCCCAACTCAACAAAAATGTGATAGTTTGTGGAATGATCATATGAACACATGTGAAAAATTATAGCAAGATATAGCAGTCACATGCATCATATGAGTATGAAATTTAAACCATGTCGTAATATTCATAAGTATCAAATAGACATGGCAATGTAAGCATGAATATGACAATCGAACAATCATGCAGATAACAGGTACATAATCAACATGGCATCAACAATAAATAAACTCAAGGTAGAAAGGCATGTCAGCTAAAAATAGATAAGTCAAAGCATAAAAACATCCGAACAAGTAGCAAAATACGTGTGGCACAAGGCCACAACAATCAAGTCACAGGGCATACAACCCAAAAGTCATACAACACAGTCAAGTAAGACAGCAGACATCCTAGCTCAAGTGTCAGTGGGAGGGTCGTCATCGCGCATGAGGTCATCCATCGTGGCATCAATAGGAGCTAGAGACCCTGGTGCAGTACTCGAGGAAGCTGCACCTCCAGGAAATGTGTGGCTGCGCCACTCATCATAATCTGCAGCAACAGTTGGTGCACCCTCGGCATGAACCGCTAGCGGCAGCTCCCCCACTCGGTTGCGATCTTTCCACTGTAGCCCCTCGGTCCCGAGAACAATGCCGAACTGAGCAAGCATATGACGATCCAGGCGGCAGTCCTGTCGCACCATAGGTTCAATACGACCCTGTGAGACATTGATCCCAGCAGACTGCAGCCAGGCAGTGATGATATGACCGAATGACATATAGATCGTCTGACCAGACCTCAGACCATGAACAATGATGGAGGAATAGATGGACGGTGCTATGTCAAAATCTAACTGCAAATGCATCCCGTAAAGCATCAGGCAGTGAAATGGATGGATTGCATCAAGATGCTTTGACGTGGTTGGAAGAAGACAATTTGCGATAATTTGAAACAGAACATAATCAATGGGAGATAGATGACCAGCAGGAAATGTGGGAAATGTACAGATGTGCGCACCAGAACCCTGTGGCCTGGGATGGCCTAAAAATGCTCATATATGGAGTCAGGAGTGACTCCAGTAAAGGGGACCGGAAGAGGATCAGGAAGATATGGATAAAGTGAAAAATCATTCTTGGAGCGACGACAACCCAGAAATACTGTGAAGGATGACAGGGTAAAGTCAAGATCGACACCGATGACACGGGTCCGCCACCCTGTGCCCTCCCCATTGGCCAGATTATTGCAGAATTCAAAGATCAAATCAACATTGATCGGCCTCTCTAAGAAAAGGATGTTTTGAAGCCCATAGTACTCAATGATTCCTCTCACCGTAGGACAATGTTCATAAACAAAAGTTTGGTCCACCGATCGACATGGTATTAGTTCGAAGTTGTGCCAATGAAAGTCTAGGGCATAGAGAATGTTCTGAAATCTAGGATGCGGGGGAGATAGAGGCCTCGGAGGAGGTGTAGATGACAAAGGAGTTTTCCCCCTTGAACTGTCCTCTAAGACCGCTTTTCCTTTGGAAGGCTTTCTAAAGGGTTTGAATACACATAGGTTGAATCATAACGAAACAAGAATGATCATCATAGATAATACCCAATCAAAGGATAGATATGAAACAAGGAGAAATTTGATGAAAAAGTGGGGTTACGGCAAAACATAGGGGTCACGGCGAGAATCAAGACACCACAGCAAGAACAAGAACAAAAATCATAAGATGATTAGCTTCACAAACAAGGTTTGATTGACAAGAAAATCAAAACTAACAACTTACTTAGGTGCCATTGAAGTTTGTTTGAAGAGATTGCAAGACTGAGAAAGAACTTGCGGTGGAGAAGACGCAAGAGCTGGCACGCAAGAACTTGTAGTTTGGAGAAGACGCCCGTGGAAGCCTTCGCGCGTGAAGAAGAGAGACGCAGGAACTCTCTCGTTCGCACAAGGTTGCGCAGACGAGGGTGTTTCGGCGCTAGGGTTCGGGAAAACGAGGGTTCGGAGAGAGTTAATCGGTTGGTGGATCGGTCCACCAACCAAAATTTAATGCGTTTGAACGGATCACCGTTCGATCTGATCTCGTCCAGACCGATCAGGATACAGCCTGATCGGACTGACATGGTCCTGATCGGTCGTATGACCGATCAGACGCGCTCCTGATCGGTCGGGTGACCGATCAGGATTCGATCAGTAGGGTCCGGAGAGAAACCTCTGAGCTCCCTGATCGGTCTGTGGACCGATCCCCATAGGGTGTCAGATCGGTCCGGAGACCGATCCAGGCTAGCTCAGTACACTTAGTCAGATTCCGGGAGATCACGGCTTGCCTCGCAGATCGGTCTGTGGACCGAACACCACAGGAAGAAGCCAGATCGGTCCAGGGACCGATCAGCCCGATGCCTGATCGGTCCGGTGACCGATCAGGGTTCCTGATACGAACTGAAATGTTCAGTTTCAGAATTTCTGAATTTTCCAGACGAGATTTGATGGACTTTGTCGAACTTGTGCATGATTTTATGACTAAGATTGATTCCTGAACAAGAAGCAAAAGTCCTTATAGGTTCATCAAACACTTTGACCCATCTAAATGGAAACAAACTCAAGCAATAATCAATCAAGCAAATTCAACCAAGTTTTTACTCCAACTTCAAGTTTCCAATCAAGTTGCCTTGATTGGAATGTCCAAGTATGATCATGGAGCCATATACACATATGTTATGCAATGGTTTTCCCCATACTTGGTCACCACCGTGATTATTATCTCGTCAACTTAATTTCTCAAGTGATGCAATGACATTTTGAGAAATTGAGTTGAACCTAACATCTCACCCCATATCTAGCAAACAAAAACATTTTGGTAACCTTTATAGTTTGTGTGAGATGTTCCCAAAGTTACCCAATTGTTCCCTAACAATTTGAAATAATCATGAAGGGTTTTGAATACAATTTGAGGATCATGAAGCGCGACACATTCTCAATTCCCGTCTTAGGAAACTAAATTCACTCTCGGGAAGTGGTTTAGTGAAAATGTCAGCTAGGTTTGACTTTGACTCTACATGTGAGAGTATGATGTTCCCCCTAGCTACATGATCTCTAATGAAGTGGTGTCTTACCTCAATATGTTTTGTCCTAGAATGATGGACCGGATTCGTGGTTAAGTTAATTGTGCTAATGTTATCACATAACACTTGCACACCCTTGTAACTCAAACCATAATCCTCTAAGGTGTGGATCATCCACAACAATTGTGATATACACTCTCCCATGGCGATATATTCTGCCTCGGTAGTGGAAAGAGCAACACAATGTTACTTCCGACTCGACCAACTTACTAAGGATGATCCTAAGAATTGGCAGCCCCCACTAGTGCTTTTCCGGTCCAACTTACATCCAGCGTAGTCGGAATCCGTATAGCCCATCAAATCAAAAGATTCGATACGGGGATACCAAAGACCTACACCAATTGTGCCCTTGAGATATCTCAAAATTCGCTTAACAGCAATTAGGTGAGATTCCTTGGCACAGACTTGATACCTAGCGCACATACCTACAGCAAATAGTATATCTGGTCGACTAGCTGTGAGGTATAGCAAACTACCTATCATGCTTCGATATTGAGTTAGATCAATGGGTTTACCACTCTCATCATTATCTAATCTTGTGTTTGTAGCCATGGGAGTGGTTACCTCTTTCGAATCACTCATATTGAATTTTCGAAGCATTTCATGTGTATACATTGATTGGTGCACATGGATACCATCGCGAGTTTGCTTGATTTCAAGTCCGAGGAAGAAAGTCAACTCTCCCACTAGACTCATTTCAAACTCACTCTCCATGTGTCCGATAAATTCACGTAAATAGCCCTTGTTGTTTGAGCCACAAATTATGTCATCGACATATACTTGGGCTACAAATATATTGTCACCATCTCTTCGTAGAAATAGTGTAGGGTCTATTTGACCTCTAACGAACCCCTTTCCAATCAAGAATGTCGACAACCGCTCATACCAAGCCCGGGGTGCTTGTTTAAGGTCATAGAGTGCCTTCTTGAGCTTGAACATGTGGTTCGGATATTCGGTACTCTCAAACCCCGGAGGTTGTTCGACATAGACCTCCTCCCTAATCAACCCATTTAGGAAGGCCGATTTGACGTCCATTTGAAATAATTTGAAGCCACGGTGTGCTGCAAATGCAAGCATCAATCGGATGGACTCTAATCGTGCCACGGGAGTATAAGTCTCATCATAATCAAGACCTTCAACTTGACTATAGCCCTTGGCTACCAAGCGTGCCTTGTTTCTAATGATTTCTCCCTTGTGGTTTAATTTGTTTTTGAAGACCCATTTGGTTCCAATAATGATGGTCTTCTTAGGCCTAGGGACTAAGTCCCAAACCTGACTCCTCTCAAATTGACCTAGTTCATCTTGCATCGCGATAATCCAATCGGGATCATTTAATGCTTCATCAATTTTTCTAGGTTCAATTTCGGAAATTAGAGCAACTTCATTAGCCTCATTCCGGAAGAATGATCTAGTCCTAACCCCTTGATGGATGTCTCCAACAATTTGGTCTTGGGGATGACTAGAGGCTAGTCTCGTTTGCCTTGGTGTTGGTGGTGCTTCTTGAATAGGTTCACTAGACACAAATTCAGCCTCAGGATCCGGCTGATCAATGAGTTGTCTAGGCTCACCGTCATCAGACTCATCACCATCAACAACACTTGGAGTTTCTTTCAAACTTAGTCTCCTAAGTTCAAGTTGAGCTCCTCCTACATTTTCTGATTGGTCAATTAATTTTGGAATTTCCTCAAAAACCACATCAGAAGACTCTTCAACTAGTCTAGTTCTCTTGTTGTAGACTCGGTAGGCTTTACTAACGAGGGAGTACCCGACTAGTATCCCTTCATCAGCTTTTGCCGTGAACTTTCCAAGATGATCCTTGGTGTTTAGGATGAACACCTTACATCCAAACACCCTAAGGTGTTTAACCGTAGGTGGTTTCCCAAACCAAAGTTCATGGGGAGTCTTTTCTAAAAACCTATGGATGAGAACTCGATTTTGCACATAGCAAGCTGTATTTACAGCTTCAGCCCATAAGTAACTCGGGAGTGAGTACTCATTAAGCATGCTCCGTGCAGCCTCTTGAAGTGCACGGTTTTTCCTCTCTACAACACCATTTTGTTGTGGTGTCCTAGGAGTAGAGAACTCATGTCTATAACCCTTATCTTGACAAAATTCTAGAAACCTTTGGTTTTGAAATTCACCTCCATGATCACTTCTTATTGTCCTAATTGTTGATGATTTTTCATTTTCAATTCTTCTACAAAAAGAAATAAAAATATCTAAGGTTTGGTCTTTATGTTTTAAAAAGAAAGTCCATGTATATCTAGTGAAATCATCAATGATAACAAAACAATATCTACTTCCATTCAATGATATGATAGTACTACAATCAAATAGATCCATGTGAAGTAAGTCTAGTGCATTGGAAGTACTTACAGCGCTTTTACCTTTATGTGCAGATTTTGTTTGCTTACCCATTTGACACGCATCACATAATTTATCTTTTCCATACTTGATGCTCGGTAAGCCTCGAACTAGTCCCTTGTTGGCCAACTTCCGGATGTTCTTCATGTTCACATGTGCTAGTCTCCGGTGCCAAAGAGTGGACTCTTCTTCTCTTGACATGAAACACTTAGCAAAAGCATTAGTAGCACTTTTAAATGAAACTTGATAAATATTGTCTACTCTTGCTCCTACTAGTACCGTGTCCAAGGTGTCATTTCGTCTAACTAGACATTGACTTGGTTGGAAGTCAATTGTGTAACCCGTGTCACACAATTGACTGACACTTAGGAGATTAAACTTCATCCCCTTGACTAGAAGGACATTTGAGATTCTAAGACATTCGGATATTTGAATGTCTCCTATTCCTATGACCTTAAGGCTACCATTGTTACCAAAAGATACATTACCTCTACTCTTCTTGTGAAATGTGGTAAACAATGATCTATCCCCGATCATGTGTTTGGAGCATCCACTATCAACGAATCAAGTTGATAGATGCTCCCCCTCAATCATAACCTACACAATTCGAAAAATAGAGGTCTTAGGTACCCAAACCTTGGGACCTAAAGCATCAACTAAGCATGACTTTGGCACCCATGCCTTAACAATTTTCTTTTGGATTTTGGGTGTCCTAGATTGTCTCATGTCAGTCTTAGACATGAGAGATACAAATGAGGGTTCCTTAGGGCGGTAACCAATACCGGCCCTATTGTAAACCGCTCTTTGGGCATTTAATATCATATCTATGGTCTTAGAGCTATTTGAGAATTTCCCAAGAATATTCTTGAGTTTCTCAACTTCACTCTTCAATGATTAGTTTTCCTCCACTAACTCATTATCATGCTGCAAGTCAAAGGACCAAGATGTTAAAGTATAAGTCTCCATGACCAAGATGACTTGAACACCGCAAGTCAAAGGAATATCGCACTTAAGCTGCAGTAAGAACTTCATTGACATATCTACATGTAGATTCTCATATGAAGTCTTACAGTTAGTCACTCCAATGAACTAGTTCCCTTAACTAGCATCCATGTTTATCTCCGGACATCCCAATGTCACCAGCCAGTGAGAATCAGCTGATTAGAGAATAACCAATGCTAGTCTCAACAGAATTGATAGTGTCCGTTTTTATCAATTCATCGACTAGGGATATTTTCAATACTTCACATTTGCACATTTAGAGATAATCACTAGTTGTGATCCCATCACAAATTCTCTTATGCTGTGAGTTGTATTGCGGACATTCAGTAGATGAGTTTAAGATCCCAATCAAATACACAAACATGTATACTCAAATAGTGAATTATCATTTATTAAAATAAATATTTACAATCATAAGGCGATTGCCTTAGAACACTTCTCTCATATCACTAACAAACTCCCACTTGGCCTAATGTCAATCGCTACGGTATCCAATACCACAGGCTCTAACATGACCCTCAAACTTGTTTTGAGGCAAGGCCTTAGTTAAATGATCCGCTATGTTCCTTTCAGTGGGAACTCTCTCAATTTATATGTCATTCCTACTTATAATCTCTCTGATCAGATGATAGCGTCGAAGCACGTGTTTGGATCGCTGATGAGACCTTGGTTCCTTCGCTTGTGCAATAGCTCCATTGTTGTCGCAGTAAACCGGCACTGCTTCATCAATGGTTGGAACCACGCCAAGTTCGGAGACAAACTTCTTGATCCAGACTGCTTCCTTTGCTGCTTCCGAAGCTGCGATATATTCCGCTTTCGTGGTAGAATCCGCTACGGTGTCTTGTTTGGAACTCTTCCAACTAACTGCGCCTCCATTCAAAGTAAATACGTATCCAGACTGCGATTTGGAGTCATCCTTATCTGTCTGGAAACTGGCATCTGTATACCCACGTATTATTAAATCTCCTTCTCCATATATTAGAAATACATCCTTAGTTCTTCTTAAGTACTTAAGGATTGTCTTAACAGCCACCCAATGATCCATTCCTGGATCCGACTGGTATCTGCTTGTGACGCTCAAAGCATACGATACATCGGGCCTAGTACATAACATAGCATACATGATAGATCCTATTGCGGATGCATAGGGAATCTTATTCATGCTAATCCTCTCGTCTTCTGTGCGCGGACACATAGACTTCGAAAGGTTGATCCCATGCCTGATGGGAAGGTAACATTTCTTGGATTCCGACATGCTAAACCTTTTTAGCACTCGGTCTATATATGTAGACTGCGAAAGACCAAGCAACCGTTTTGATCTATCTCTATAGATTCTAATCCCAAGGATATAGGTTGCTTCTCCCAGGTCTTTCATGGAGAAAGTTTTGGACAACCAAATCTTAACTGTCTGTAAGACTGATATATCGTTTCCTATAAGTAATATGTCATCGACATATAATACTAAGAATACGACTGCACTCCCACTAACCTTCTTGTACACACAAGGTTCGTCAGGATTTTGTGAGAAATCAAACTTTTTGATTGTCTCATCAAAACGGATGTTCCAGCTCCTAGATGCTTGCTTCAGTCCATATATGGATCGTCGAAGCTTGCATACTTTGGTTTTATCAACCGATGTGAAACCTTCAGGTTGTATCATGTATACATCCTTAAGCAGGTTTCCATTAAGGAAAGTTGTTTTCACATCCATTTGCCATATCTCATAATCATAATGAGCTGCTATGGCTAGGAGTATCCGAATGGATTTAAGCATAGCTACTGGCGAATAGGTTTCGTCATAATCAATTCCTTGTTTTTGACGATATCCTTTTGCCACTAATCTAGCCTTAAAGGTAACAACATTACCTTCCATGTCGGTTTTCTTCTTGAAAACCCACTTGCACCCTATGGGCTTAATCCCTTCAGGTGGGTTAACCAAGTCCCATACTTGATTTTCGTACATGGAATCCATTTCCGACTTCATGGCCTCAAGCCACTTGTCCCTTTCTGAACTTTTCAGAACATCTTCATAACTGATAGGTTCATCATCACTTATGAGTAACACGTCGTTCGATTCACTTACGAGAAATCCGTATCTCTCTGGAATATTGCGTGTCCTATCAGACCTACGAAGAGGTGGTGTTGTTTTAGGTTCAACTGATAGCTCATCACTATGAATTATCGGTTGTGGGCCTAGACTAGGTGTCTCTGTAATGTCTATTGGAGTTTCTTGAACTTCATCAAGTTCAATGCCACTCCCACTGTTTTCTTGTAAAAGAAATTCTTTTTCTAGAAATACAGCATGCCTTGAAACAAACACCTTTTGCTCCAAGGGATGATAGAATTGGTAACCCTTCATTTCCTTAGGGTATCCAATAAATAGACATTTATCAGACTTAGCATCCAATTTGTCTGATACAACCCGCTTCACATAAGCAGGACAACCCTATATCTTAAGGTGAGTTAAGTGAGGTTTCTTACTATTCCAAATCTCATATGGAGTAGTAGAGACTACCTTGGTCGGGACTCTGTTTAGCAAGTAAACAACTGTCTTTAGTGCATAGCCCCAAAAGGATTTTGGAAGAGTTGCATGATTCATCATAGACCTAACCATGTCCATCAAGGTTCGGTTGCGCCTCTCAGATACACCATTATGCTGTGGTGTATATGGCGGAGTCCATTGGGACAATATCCCATTGTCCCTAAGATAATCTTGAAACTCTTGACTTAAGTATTCACCACCCCGATCGGATCGAAGTATTTTAATAC
The DNA here is from genome assembly GCA_024364735.1 of Boesenbergia rotunda. Lineage (NCBI taxonomy): Eukaryota > Viridiplantae > Streptophyta > Magnoliopsida > Zingiberales > Zingiberaceae > Boesenbergia > Boesenbergia rotunda. Next base: position 55,227 of record JAGFNQ010001196.1, read on the forward strand.
TTTTGCCAAGTTGTTTCTCTACTTCATTTCTGAACTCTTTGAATTTCTCAAAGGCTTCAGATTTGTGTTTCATCAAGAACACATACCCGAATCGTGAGTGATCATCGATAAAGGTGATGAAGTAGCTATAGCCTCCTTGTGCAAGAGTTGACATTGGTCTACATACATCAGTATGTATTAGACCAAGCAATTCTCCCACTGGATTACCTTTTTCGGAAAAGGGTAATTTGGTCATCTTGCCTTTTAAGCATGATTCGCATGTATCAAATGAACCGGGTTCAAATGATTCCAAAATTCCACATCGGTGTAATTCGGTCATGCGTTTCTTACTTATATGGCCAAGACGGCAATGCCAAGTGTAGGAGTCTATTCGATTATCTATTCGAGCACGTTTGTTGCTAACTTCGATATTGAAAACGTCACCGGATAAATCTAACGTGTAGATACCATTGCACAAAGTTCCATTCCCATAAAGAACGCCATTTAAAGTTATGTAACAACAATTATTACTAAAAGTTAAATGATAACCCTTTTCATTCAAACATGAAATAGATACAATGTTCTTTATTAACGAAGGAACAAAATAACAATTATCCAATTCTAAGACACGTCCAGTGGGGAGCTTTAACAAATATGTTCCGATGGCAACAGCAGCAACCTTTGCTCCATTTCCAACTCGTAAATTCGCTTCTCCTTTGACGAGTCTTCTTCTATTCCTTAGCCCCTGTATGTCATTACATATATGAGAGCTACACCCAGTATCAAGTACCCAGGTGTTTGAGGAAATAGAGTGATATTCAATAACGAAGATACTTGAAGAGGATGGGGCATCGGATGCCTTCTCTTTCAAGGACTCAAGATAAACCTTGTAGTTTCTTCGCCAGTGACCCTCCTTGTCACAGTGATGACAAGTGCCTTTTAGGGTATTTTCAGTCTTTTTGGCCTTTTTCTTCTTTCCCTTATTCTGTTCATTGGCCTTCCTCTTAGAACCTTTCTTCGAGGAACCAACTAACAGTATCGTCTTTTGATCCTGCTTCACAGAAGGCTCTACAGTCTTCAGCAGGTTGAGCAACTCAGGAAACTGGTCTGGAGTTGTGTTTTCAGGAGGACGGTTGGGAAGTTGATCTTCAAGGACATAAGCAAGCTTCTCTACCTTGAGGACTATCCTCAGGTTTCGAAGCCAGTCCATGAAGTTTGGCCCAGTCAGTTTATTGGTGTCCAAAATGGAACGCAAGTTTAAAGAAGACATGATCGAGTGATTATCCTAGAAATTCAAATTAAACTTATGTGAGAAGATTGATTAAAGAATGTATCAACATACATTAATAAAAATCCTATTCATTTTTCAAATTGAATAACCCTTTTTATCAATTCGGGAGATCGTAGGAACATCTCCAAATAGGTTGATATCCAACCATAGATAAGAACCACCATGGCTGTGGCCATCAAGTTATTCTTAGCTATGAAGGTAGGTAATTATACCGATTACATATCACATATATGTAACTATCACATTATGCTATCAACTAGTTGAATGTTTGCATAAAACATTGGGTTGTTAACTCATTAACAAGTATGCGACATTATCCATAGCACCCAACTGCACCTCTCTTTACATCGACCTTGGCTGTGGCACAACAAATCGATGCTCCAAGCTTAAGGCTGACCCATTAATCAAGAAATAGTTTTAACATGGTTGGAGCTCATTCAACCGTTTAGTCAGGCTTGGATGTGTCCAACAACCAAAACTAAGGATTGACCTCTGACTCCAACTATATTATTCATAAACTAATTCCATGGTTTGAACATGTTGAGGTTCAAGTCGGGCATGGATGTGTCCATCAACCCAAACGAGAAACAAAACTCCGATTCCTAACCATATAAGAAGGTGGCCTTAATATTTGTAAGGGGTTTGGGTTCTCAT
>JAGFNQ010001196.1:74821-232295 GCA_024364735.1 Boesenbergia rotunda
AAATCCGTATCTCTCTGGAATATTGCGTGTCCTATCAGACCTACGAAAGAGGTGGTGTTGTTTTAGGTTCAACTGATAGCTCATCATTATGAGGTGTTGGTTGCGGGTTTAGACTAGGTGTCTCTGTGATGTCTATTGGAGTTTCTTGAACTTCATCAAGTTCAATGTCACTCCCACTGTTTTCTTGTAAAAGAAACTCTTTCTCCAGAAATACAGCATGCCTTGAAACAAACACCTTTTGTTCCAAGGGATGACAGAATTGGTAACCCTTCGTTTTCTTAGGGTATCCAATAAATAGATATTTATCAGACTTAGCATCCAATTTGTCTGATACAACCCGCTTCACATAAGCAGGACAACCCCATATCTTAAGGTGAGTTAAGTGAGGTTTCTTACTATTCCAAATCTCATATGGAGTAGTAGAGACTACCTTGGTCGGGACTCTGTTTAATAAGTAAACAGCTGTCTTAAGTGCATAGCCCCAAAAGGATTTTGGAAGAGTTGCATGATTCATCATCGACCTAACCATGTCCATCAAGGTTCGGTTGCGCCTCTCAGATACACCATTATGCTGTGGTGTATACGGCGGAGTCCATTGGGACAGTATCCCATTGTCCCTAAGATAATCTTGAAACTCTTGACTTAAGTATTCACCACCCCGATCGGATCGAAGTATCTTAATACTTTTGCCAAGTTGTTTCTCTACTTCATTTCTGAACTCTTTGAATTTCTCAAAAGCTTCAGATTTGTGTTTCATCAAGAACACATACCCGAATCGTGAGTGATCATCGATAAAGGTGATGAAGTAGCTATAGCCTCCTTGTGCTAGAGTTGACATTGGTCCACATACATCGGTATGTATTAGACCAAGCAATTCTCCCACTGGATTACCTTTTCCGGAAAAGGGTGATTTGGTCATCTTGCCTTTTAAGCATGATTCGCATGTATCAAATGAACCGGGTTCAAATGATTCCAAAATTCCACATCGGTGTAATTCGGTCATGCGTTTCTTACTTACATGGCCAAGACGACAATGCCAAGTGTAGGAGTCTATTCGATTATCTATTCGAGCACGTTTGTTGCTAACTTCGATATTGAAAACGTCATTGGATAAATCTAACGTGTAGATGCCATTGCACAAAGTTCCATTCCCACAAAGAACGCCATTTAAAGTTATGTAACAACAATTGTTACTAAAAGTTAAATGATAACCCTTTTCATTCAAACATGAAATAGATACAATGTTCTTTATTAATGAAGGAACAAAATAACAATTATCCAATTCTAAGACACGTCCAGTGGGGAGCTTTAGCAAATATGTTCCGATGGCAACAGCAGCAATCTTTGCTCCGTTTCCAACTCGCAAATTCGCTTCTCCTTTGACGAGTCTTCTTCTATTCCTTAGCCCCAGTATGTCATTACATATATGTGAGCTACACCCAGTATCAAGTACCCAAGTGTTTGAGGAAATAGAGTGACATTCAATAACGAAGATACTTGAAGAGGATGGGGCATCGGATGCCTTCTCTTTCAAGGACTCAAGATAAATCTTGCAGTTTCTTCGCAAGTGACCCTCCTTGTCACAGTGATGGCAAGTGCCTTTTAGGGTATTTTCAGTCTTTTTGGCCTTTTTCTTCTTTCCCTTATTCTGTTCATTGGCCTTCCTCTTAGAACCTTTCTTCGAGGAACCAACTAACAGTACCGTCTTTTGATCCTGCTTCACAGAAGGCTCTACAGTCTTCAGCAGGTTGAGCAACTCAGGAAACTGGTCTGGAGTTGTGTTTTCAGGAGGACGGTTGGGAAGTTGATCTTCAAGGACATAAGCAAGCTTCTCTGCCTTGAGGACTATCCTCAGGTTTCGAAGCCAGTCCATGAAGTTTGGCCCAGTCAGTTTATTGGTGTCCAAAATGGAACGCAAGTTTAAAGAAGACATGATCGAGTGATTATCCTAGAAATACAAATTGAGATTATGTGAGAAGAATGATTAAAGAATGTATCAATATACATAAATTGAAATCCTATTTATTTTTCAAATTGAATAACCCTTATTATCAATTCGGGAGATCGTAGGAACATCTCCAAATAGGTTGATATCCAACCATAGATAAGAACCACCATGGCTGTGGCCATCAAGTTTTTCTTAGCTATGAAGGTAGGTAATTATACCGATTACATATCACATATATGTAACTATCACATTATGCTATCAACTAATTGAATGTTTGCATAAATCGTTGGGTTGTTAACTCATTAACAGGTATGCATCATATACATAGCACCCAACTGCACCTCTCTTTACATCGACCTTGGCTGTGGCACAACAAATCGATGCTCCAAGCTTAAGGCTGACCCATTAATCAAGAAATAGTTTTAATATGGTTGGAGCTCATTCAACCGTTTAGTCAGGCTTGGATGTGTCCAACAACCAAAACTAAGGATTGACCTCTGACTCCAACTATATTATTCATAAACTAATTCCATGGTTTGAACATGTTGAGGTTCAAGTCGGGCATGGATGTGTCCATCAACCCAATCGAGAAACAAAACTCCGATTCTAACCATATTAATGGAAGGTGTTTGCCTTAATATTTTGTAAGGGGTTTTTGGGTCTCATCTTTTCTAAGCACATTCATGACATAGAATTATGTCATGACTAACGATTTCCTTAATAAAGTATGTATGTGACTTAAGTTATCAAGTCTCATTAATTGAATTAGGAACCGGATTTCCTAATTCCAATTTCATACTTAATTAAAGGAATTGCTTTGGGAAACAATTTCCTAAATTGTCATAATTAATTTCGGAAATAATATGTTCAAGAATTTGATTTCTCTAAATCAAAACTTATTAAATTAAGAGACAATTCCCTTAATTCAACCACATATTATTTTCATGAAAATCTCATTTAAGAAACTCTATAGGAAACCATTTTCCTAATTAATTTTGGAGACAACAATATGTAAGAGCATCACCTCTTCAACATATTTTATTCATGGATTTAATTAATTACAACAAATTGTTTTCTAAGGGTGGCTCCCCGAGGCTCAGATACCCAAAGAAAAGTAATGTGTTGTAAATCTAATTGGACGGCTCCCCGAGACTCAATCCAAATCAAACATGACAATTTCAATTAAAATTGGGAAATTAAATTACAACATCTAACTTTAAATTGGACGGCTCCCCGAGGCTCAATCCAAAATAAAGAATTTTGTTGTCAATTTAAAAACCAATTCAAATTTAATTGTCAATTAACTGTCCATGAATTTGTCTAGACTTTCTCAAAAGAAAGTGCCCAAAATTGCGAGATTTCAAAATGATTTTTCAGAATAATTGTAAGTTTCTGGTAAAAAGAAAACTTACATATTTCCAAAAAATTGGAAAATTTCTAAAATAGAAAAATTTCCAAAATTTGGAAAGTTTCCAAAGATGGGAAGTTTTCACAATTATTATAAAATTTCAGAAACTAGAAAATTTCAAACGTTTGCGAAATTTCATGAGGATTTCCAAACTTTGAAATTCCTAAATCTAAAATTTATTATAATTTGAAAGTTTCCATAATAGAAAAATTTTTCCGAAATTGAGATCATGACAAAGTTTTCCACAAAACAATTATATGATTAAGTCGAACACTAACCGGCTCTGATACCACTGTTGGGACCGGGTGCATGTTGACAAGGATACGAGTTCGTAAAATTTAAAATTTTTACGTGCAGCGGAAGAGTTTGCATAAAATAATTTTCTAAATTATTTTAACTTCGTATCTAGCATGCAACCTTATAGTGTGTTGACATAATCATAAAATAAAACTTTGCGGAAAAGTAAACTAATTTACTAAGTACCTCGCGTAACTCGAAGAAAGGGACGAGATCCAACCGTAGCGTCCCTTGGAAGCTTCGCCTCTATTCGCGTCCACGCCGAGTTCTCTTCGGGATGACTTCGCAAAGTCACGAGTTTTGTGCCGACGAGAACTACTAGATTCTCGGAAGGCACAACTAGAAGAACAAGAGAAAAATTAGGAAACTAACCAATGAAGTAACGGAATCGAATTCCGAGAAGAGAGGAGTCGCTATCCGCTCCTTCTTCTTCTTGTTCGGGTTCTCCTTCTTCTTGATTGCTCACGCCAACTTCAAAAGGGGGAAGTTGTTTGGTGTGCCGGCCCTAAACCACTAGGGTGGGCGCCGGCCCTAGGCAAGAGAGGGAGAGGGAGAGGAGAAGAGATTAAGAGAGAGAGGGAGAGCTCTATGATAAGTTGATTGGGAATAAGGGCTAGCCTTTGGTTCCTTTATATAGTAGCAACTCCTTTGCTAAGTCTCCCTCTAAACCGAATTAACGGAATTAACGGAATTAGTTATAAGAAATTTATCTTATAAATTTTCTTATTAATTATTCCGTTTAAACCGAGTCTTTATTATAACTAATTTATAATAAAACAAATTTTTCTTCTCTTTAAATTATGGAATAAATTTTATAAGAAATTTATAAACTTTCTTATTATGGAAAAATCAATTCTTAATTGATTTTATAAAATTAAAATAAACCAATTCATGGATTATTTTAACTTCCATAAAAAGAATAAATTTCTACAAATTTATTTATATAAATTTCTTTATACAAATTTATTTATCCATAATTTATAAAACAAATCACACTAGATTTATTTTATTAATTAAACCAAATAAATTGATTTAATTCCCTTTAATGGCCGGCCACCACAAGGAGGGTTAGCACCCTCTTTGGCCGGCCAAACCAACCCGAACCGGTCGCGAATTAAACTCATTTAATTCGCCCAATAAGCCTTCAAAAGACTTAGCCATTTTAGCTTCCATTGCGCCTCTGATTAACTCAGATTCGACTTATTTCTCTTGATCGGAAAATCCAATTTTCAACTCGTTTTAAATCCCTCGGATTACTCGTAGTGCGTGTGACTAAATAGGCTTTCGATTTATGTTGGCCGTCTATAATTAACCCATTAATTATAGAACGATCATGAGTGTCACCTAGTAGTACATCATGATCCCCAATTAATCGAAAGATCAACGGTTTGACCTCAGAAGAAATTATTCTGAAACCCTTCAGCAACTCTACTAAATCGTGCCCCATTCCCTTCACCATCTTATACCCACTTGGTTCAGGACACGGTCTATTTGTGTAAGTCCCCACTAGGCTGACTACGTCACACCTAGCCCAAGTAATGTCTTTCTCGTCCTTTGGATTTCTAATTACTCTCATGTATTTAAGAGACTTGCACTCTTAACATGATATACTCTGGCCAGAGGTTTTGAGTAACAATCCGACGATAGGCCTGGGTATACATCTCCTCGCAAGGAGTGGTGAATCCTTTGTAGGCTGTTCAAACATCTTCGGGCACTTCGGCTCATACCCAATCATCCTGGGTCCACACCTCCTTGGAGATGCTTGCTTAAGATGTTAAAGTATAAGTCTCCATGACCAAGATGACTTGAACACCGCAAGTCAAAGGAACATCGCACTTAAGCTGCAGTAAGAACTTCATTGACATATCTTTATAGATAACCATATGAAGTTTTACAGCTAGTCACTCCAATGAACTAGTTCCCTTAACTAGCATCCATGTTTATCTCCGGACATCCCAATGTCACCAGCCAGTGAAAATCAGCTGATTAGAGAATAACCCATGCTAGTCTCAACAGAATTGATAGTGTCCGTTTTTATCAATTCATCGACTAGGGATAATTTCAATACTTCACAATTGCACATTAGAGATAATCACTAGATGTGATCCCATCACAAATTCTCTTATGTTGTGAGTTGTATTGCGGACATTCAATAGATGAGTTTAAGATCCCAATCAAATACACAAAACATGTATACTCAAATAGTGAATTATCATTTATTAATATAAATGTTTACATCATAAGGCGATTGCCTTAGGACACTTCTCTCATATCACTAACAACAAGAACACAAGCAGCGCTTCACTCGAGCTCCACCTAGCGACGATCTCATGCAAGAACTCCCTTCTTCGTGTCTTCTCACTGATGGACTCACCAAGCCTCTTGTTTCTTCCTCCAAGTGCTCAAGTAAGGGATGGTTGCTTCAAATATTGCAGCTGCTTGCTCAAGAACGATGGAACAGCAGAGAACACAAGCACGCAGCGTTACTGATCAGAGTTGTGGAGACTTGTTCGCCACCAAGCGCTTAAATCCTTCCACTATTATCAGGTCACCACCTCACTGCAACCTCCATCTACTCTCCTGCAACCCCCAGCCACTACTGAGCTCTTCTGGACTCCCTGAGCCTCCCTCAGACCAGCCCCAATCAGCAGCTCCAGCCAACGCCAGCGTCCATTGCAACCTGAGATGGAAAATGGACAAACCTGGCTGGAGCCACTACTGAGCTCTTCTGGACTCCCTGAGCCTCCCTCAGACCAGCCCCAGTCAGCAGCTCCAGCCAGCGCCAGCGTCCGTTGCAACCTGAGATGGAAAACGGACAAACCTGCTCCAAGGAAAGGCCTCCATTGACTCTTCTTGAGTGTTTGAATCCTTCCCTGTCACCTGCAGCTTAATCAGAGCATTAGCACAACATATCAAGCAGAAAATTGAGTATCAGAGGTTAACCGCAGAGAATCAGATACGTTCAGACGCGATCAGAGCGTCTGACAGTGCATTTTGAATTAAAGTGATCGGTCACCGGACCGATCCAGGGCTCGTGGGTCGGTCACCAGACCGATCCACCGCTTTGCTGGGACTACCAGCTTTCGCGGTGACACAGGCCTGATCGGTCACTAGACCGATCAGAGTGAAGCCTGATCGGTCACCAGACCGATCAGGATAGCCTCTGACCGATCAGGCTCAAGCCTGATCGGTCAACTTCTGAGTGAACAGTAATCGTGGATATCAGATCCTAAGTCGTGGATCGGTCACCAGACCGTTCAGGAGCTGATCAACGGTGGAACTCAACTCACTGAGTGCTCCCTGATCGGTCACCAGACCGATCAGGAGCAATGTAGTGAGGAAGCTGCCTGCTCCCTGATCGATCACCGAACCGATCAGAAGCCAAGCAGTGAGGCAACTGCCTGCTCCTTGATCGGTCACCAGACCGATCAGGAGCCGCACAGTAGGTTCCCAACCTCACTATGTGCTCCATGATCGGTCACCAGACCGATCAATCATCGCTGGATCGGTCACCGGACTGATCTACGAAGGAGCAGCGTGCCAACTTCCCTGATTGGTCACCAGACCGATCCAGAGACTCAAACCTAGCCCTCCAAGCTAAGATTTCATCCAACCTAGCCCTCCAAGCTAGGACTTTTTCACCTAACCCTCCAAGTTGGGAATTTTCACCTAACCCTCCAAGTTAGGACTTTTCACCTAGCCCTCCAAGCTAGGACTTTTCACCCAACCCTTCCAAGTTAAGACTTTTCCAACCTAGCCCTCCAAGCTAGGATTTTTCACCTAACCCTCCAAGTTGGGACTTTCAACACCTAGCCCTCCAGGCTAGGATTTTCCATACCATGCCTAATCCCCGATCAGAACTTAATCATAATCATAATCATCAACCTAAACTAAAATCGATGTCAATACCAAAACAACAATCAGGGTCAGACTGCATCAACAATTTGTACCCTGTATAGAATGTAGTCCTGTACTATAAGGGATAATGGCCTAAACTCAGTCATAGTGGGAGTTTGCTCTACCCCAATGAAATATGTATGGATAGTATCCAATGTGATGTGAGAGTAGGTCTCGCCAAATGGCAACTCCATAATGGGATAACAAAGAAAATGACAAGTAGAGGCTCTGAGTGCTAAATGATTAGTCAGGACTATAGAAGAGAATATATAGTCTCTTCCAACAACTCTAGTGGAGTAAATGAAATCATTTACCCTAACCAAGTTGTTATAAAATTGAGAACATAGGGTTAGTTTATAAGACTGCTACAATAGAGTAGTTTGTACAAATGATAGTAATAAAAAATTTCAATAAGCTCTAAACAATAGCTACTAAAATATCCATGATTCAGACATCTAGTCTTTAAGAGTACAAATGTATGCCCCTAAAACCTAAGTCTAAAGTGCTTAGTAGGGAATCTGTTGTTAGTAGAGGGTGAATCCCCCATGATAGAAGCAAGCGGATTTCAAATCCACTTTTTCCTAAACAATCACAATGTCATAATAATGGTAAGAACAACAAAAATAGCAAAAAAAAATCTAGAAATGATAAGTTATAGGTGTAGGGTATACCTATAAGGGATATTGTGAGTCGGATGGTTGAGATTTGGCATATTCGAGGCTTGGAAGGTGCTTTCATCATTAGTTTGAGGAGGAAAATGAGGTTTTAATGAAACAGAGAAAGGTTTCGTTTGTTGATAAAATTTCGTAAACTGAGGCACCTTAGTTTTTAAGTGAGGCACCATAGTTCGGTCCTCAGACACCTCAGTTTTTGAGTAAGACACCTTGGGTTCATTTGGAGGTGCCTTCAATCGGATGGAAGGCATCTTAGGTTGGTTTGGGCAGGATTTCTGTCGCCACTTTTGTGAGGCGCCTTCGACTTATGTCGAGGTGGCTTGGTCCATTTTTTCAAAATTAAAAGACTAATTTTTGAAAAATAAATTTAGGAAAACTAAGTCTTTGAGAAAAAAATTAAAAAACAAAGTTTAAAAAAATAAATTTTGGAAAACTAAGGGGGCGTTTGGTTTGCTCCATTTTCGATTTTCATTTTTCATTTTCCCATTTTCTAGAAAATGACTTTATTTCATTCTTTAGTTTTCCAGAAAACGTTATATCTTTTTCTGGAAAACAAGTCTGGAAAATGTAAACCAAATGTGTTTTCCAGAAAACCGCATTTTCTACAGAAAATAAAAATTAAAAATAAGCATACCAAACGAAGCCTGTTTTTGAGAAAAAATTAAATAAAACTAAGTTTTGAAAAATAAATTTTGGAAAACTTAGGTTGCATTTGGTAGGCTTGATTTCCATTTTCATTTTCTGTAGAAAATGCGGTTTTTCAGAAAACATATTTGGTTTGCATTTTTCAGACTTATTTTCCAGAAAAAGATATAACATTTTCTAGAAAACTAGAGAATGAAATAAATTCATTTTTCAGAAAATGAGAAAATGTAGTTTTCTGAAAATTAAAATAAAAAATGAAACAAACCAAATACTCCCTTAGTTTTTGAGAAACAAATTTTAAAATAAAACTACATTTTGAAAAATAAATTTTGGAAAACTAAGGGAGCATTTGGATTGCTCCGTTTTCTAGAAAATGACTCTATTTTATTCTCTAATTTTTCAGAAAATGCTATATCTTTTTTTGAAAAATCAAGTCTGGAAAATGCAAACCAAACATATTTTCTAGAAAATCACATTTTCTATGGAAAATGAAAATAGAAAACAAAGCGTACCAAAAACAATTTATGTTTTTGAGAAAATATTTTAAAAACTAAGTTTTGAAAAACAAAGTTTAGGAAACTAAGTTTTTGAGATTTCTTTTTTAAAACTAAGATTTGAAAAATAAATTTTGGAAAAGTAATTTTTTGAAAAAAAATTTAAAAACTTTGTTTTGAAAAATAAATTTTGAAAAACAAATTTTGAAAAACTAAATTTTGACAAAAAAATTAAGTTTTGAAAATAGAATTTTAGTTTTGACAAAAAGAAAAACTAAATTTTGAAAATAAAAATCTGAAAAACAAAGTATTGACAAAGAGAAAAACTAAGTTTTGAAAAAAAAGAAAATCTAAGTTTTGAAATAGAATATTGAAAAATGATGTTTTGAAAAAAGAAAAACTAAGTTTTGAAAATAGAGTTTTGAAAAATGAAGTTTTGAAAATAGAAATTAGCGTTAAAATTGAATTAAGATTAAATTTTAATTAGAGTTATAATTGAATTAAAGTTAAATTTTAAGTAGGGTTAAAATTAAATTAATGTTAAATTTTAAATAGGGCTAAAATTGAATTAAAGTTAAATTTTGGATACAATCAATAATTTTGAATTGCGTTATCCTTATTTATCTCACCCAGTCTAGTTTTTCATCCAAGGTAGACCTATAGTTTTGTGAGATAAGTCAGTTTCTTATTCAGGGATTTTTCTTAGCTTGATTTGGATTAAGTATAGCTTTGGATCCCCAAGAGAGCTTCCTTGGATAAGTTCTTATGCTGTGATGAGTCTCCTGGACATCATTAGAGTAACCATATGCCTTAATCAAAACTTTCCAATTAGGCTATACCTAGTGGACTTAGTACTAGTCCTTAATCTTTATCAAGTTAACATTAGGCCCTAATTTATCTAGCCCTAGATATTTTTATGGGTAAGGTTAACTTTTGATGCGCCAACTATTTTAGTGTCTCTCTCTGAATCATATATTCGGTGTTTTGGGTTATTGTAGTGAATGTCTCTTTTTGGTAAATAATATTATTTTGCTCTACTTGCTTCGTTAGATAAGCTTTCGGGACCCATGCTTTGTGTGGACCCATGGTTGTACTCAAATTCTTCATCTTGATCCGACTCTAACAAGGGTCTAGTTGTCATTAGCACGAGGTAACTAGCTTGCTTTATGTTCTCGGTGTCTGAATCTTCCGAGGAGGACTCATCCCAGGTTGTTTTAAGTGTCTTCTTCTTCATTGTCTTCTTGGGTTGGTCTTCCTTCCAGATTGGGCATTCATGCTTGAAATGCCCCTTCTTGTTGCATCCAAAACATGTGATATTGCTTTTGTGGTCTTAGATGTGGGCTTCATCACCTTATACAGGTCCTTTTTGGTGAACCTCTTCTTCTTTCTGGCGAACATCTTCCCTACTAGGTTCACCAGTTGCTCTTCTTCATTAGATTTTGAGTCTAACTCACTTTTTGACTCAGCATTGGATATATTCCTTAAAATAAACTCCTTTGGAGAACCTGCAAATATAGCTACACCTTTCTCGACCAGTTTGGTGTTAATTTGTTCATGTAGTTCCAATTCACAAAAACGTTCTTCCAACTTAGGTTTAGACAAGTTCCTTGAAATTTTATAAGAATATATAATTGATGCCTATAGTGTATTTTGAGGGAACACATATTGGGCATACTTTATTACGTCTCGATTTTTTGGTTGGTGTCCGATTAGGTGCAGTTCATTCATGATGTCCTTGATTTGGCTATACAACTAGCTTCCAGTCTCTCTATCCTGTATTTTTTATGTTAAATAATTTATTTAACAGTAAGTCATATTTTGTTACCTTTGTTGTTTGTTCCTTCATGATGCTCGATTGATTTATCCCAGAGCTCTTTTGCACTTTTAGTTGGTCCAATCTGATTCAGTTCTTCCTTGGCCAGTCCGCACTGAAGAGTATTTTGAACTTTGAACTCTACTTGTCGCTTCTTCTTCATCTTCATGTTCCATTTGTCTGGTTTCAGAAGGAGATTAGTGTTGGTTTCGTTCAGTCATGGGATTCCTCTCCATATCCCCGAATTAAAATTCTATTGATTAGAACTAATCGGATGGAAAGAAAACTTTTCGAACAACCTACTTCGTCATCATGCTATTCAATTGAGTGATCGCTTGAACAAACTTATTATTCAAACAATCTAACTCCTTTATCGATTAGTCACGGAATAGATGATGAATTATGGATCGTCGATTCTTGTGTTCAATTCTGGGTCCAAGATATAAAAATAGTTAATACAAGAATGAAACAAGAACAAGATTATAGCTCTTGTTTTACCTTTTGATCTTCTATTGTAATATTCCTATCATCTTCTTGGACGTCGTGTGGGCAACGATCTTCTAAGAAACAAAGCCACCAAAACACCACCTTCTTCTTCTCCTAGCTTTCATTGAAAACCTCCAAGAAAGGAGATCTTTCTCCTTTCTTCCTCCTTGCACCGCCGGCCCTAGACCTCCCTAGTGGTTGCGTCGGCCAAAGGAGAGAAGAGAAGAGGAAGAAGCAGAAGAAGAAGAAGAAGAAGAAGAGAAAGAATTCTCTCCTTCTCACCAAAACCTAGCCGCACACCCCTTCCCTTCTCTTGCTTGCTTGCGGCGCCGAACACCACCAAAGGGGGGGGGAGAGAGAGAGAGAGAGAGAGAGAAAAGAAGAGAGGCTTATTAGGTTTTGGTTTTATGGCTTATGAGAGTATATATAGGCTACAATAGGGACCATGAGAATGAGTTGGTTTTGGTCTCCTAACAGATCCTAAACCCGACCCGTTACTAATAACCCGCTCCACTAATGGGTTATTATTGCACTACCGCATCAATCCTATATTAATATATGGTCTCCACCCTATTATATGTACTTTTTCTCTCTGTGTTTAAGATATCACATGTCCATTAATTAATTAAATTATTGATAATTTAATTAATTAATATCTAACTCCATGAGTAGTGCCACTCAACCTTATCATCATGTCGGACCAAGTCCACCTGCAGGATTTACATGATAATCTTTATGAGCTCCTCAAGGGGACATCATCATTCTAAAATAATTAGGACACAGTTTCCTTCTATAATCAACGACACGCCATGTAAATAATATTATTTTCTAATTTACCGGGCCTATTGATTTAACGAATAAATCTCGCCCATTGGTAAATTAAAGAAATAAATATTAAGTACATGTGCCCGTTATTATATTGGGATTAAGAGTATGTACACCCATAATAACCTGAGGTCTTGTTTAATTATATAGTCAGTATAAATTGAATCACCTCAAATTGGTCCTGCTCAATACACACGAAGTGTACTAGTGTAATTCTATAGTCAAGATAGATTAATACCAAATTACACTACTACCATTCCAATGGTTTGTCCAACTCCATCTCGGTTGTGAGCCACTACTTATACTTTATAAGGAACTGAAAACATGATCTTTTGTATGGCATCACATACCATGTTATCTACAATGTAAAGTAACAGACAATTGCATACATATAACAAATATAGAATGCAAACACATGACCATTGTGGTTCTTATTCCAAAATATATGTTCATACAAAAGTTAGGCTTATAGTATACATCCTAACAATTAGTTCCTTCCTCAGTTGGAGGTGAGTATTCAAACTGGATAGCAAACCACTGGTCCTAGGTCAGTCTTGAGATAAACCTTCATTCTTCTTTTCATATATGGGAAGTATTCCCCATTGAACATTGGATAGCGAACTGTGCTGTATCCTTCCCCGTTGAACATTAAAGGGTGAACTGTGATGTATCCCCGTTGCATACACAAGAAAAAGAAAAAGAAATTTCAAGACTAGATCTTGGATTAGTAGTGTGGTAGAAAAGAGAAATAAAAACTACTTGAGTGGTGTTGTACCAACTTCGATTAAAGATCAAACAACGAAAAGGTCTATCTAAAAGAGGTGATTGCACTAATTTCAAACATATACGAAAATCTAAAAAAAAAAGAAATAGAAATCCCTTGGTGGTTGCACCGATTCAGAGCAAACAAAGCTCTAATATCACTTGTAGGATCATTGCATATCAGAGGGGGATGAATCACATGTATTTAAAAAACCTGTCTCTTCCGGATTTTCGAAATTGAGTGTGCAGCAGAAAATTAATCGAACAAAACACACATCGACACTGTTCGATTTTACCTCGTTTGGAGCCTTCGACGACTCTACTCCAAAACCCAGGTTCTCTGGACCTTGTTGAGGCAATCTGGGTCCAGAGTGACCATGTGTTTTGATGTTTGGGCAAAGGGTTTAAGTTAGGGTTACCCTTGTGTATTTGATATGTGTATGTGAGTGTGCAGGTTATGCAGGTTACACATATTGACTTGGCTGGACGGCCTCGGTACGGTGAAAGGTGGCATGGAGACAAGCTGGAGGCTTGTGTGCACCCGAGGAACCTTGGTGGAGCAGGGACGATGAGCTGAGGGGTGCGGATTTTGAGGCATACATGAAGGGTGGCATAGAGGCAAGTTGAAGGCTTGCGTGCACATCTGAGGGACGAGGGTCGAAGATGAAGAGGGCGTTAAGGCAATAGTCGAGGCTGCTGATGAGGAGTTAGTCGAGTCGTGAGGATACGAATGCTGTGTGATTGTACTCGAGAAATCCTAGGGTTCGAGTGAGGAGTGAAATGTACTCGGGAAAGGTAACCTTAGGTGTGTGAGTAGACCAGTCGACTGCCCTGGAAGGGAGTTGACTGATGAAACTCACAGAATATTTTTGGCTGGGGACCAGTCGACTACCCTGGGAGCAGTCGACTGGTAAAGTCAAAAACTAGCCGTTGCAACGAGTCGTTGGACTGTTGTTTGGATGGCACCAGCCGACTGGTAAAGGGGCAGTTAACTGGTGGCGAGGGTTTTCAGCCCGAGTCCTATTTAAGAGGACTTCGTGTTGGCTAAAAGTTTTTGACGAATTTGGTCTTGGTTAAAGGCCAAATAGTAGTCTTGGTGCTCAGGGATTGTCGAGGTGATTGTGACGAGGTTTCTCCACCCACAAGGAGCGACAAGGGCTAGCCGGAGGTTATCCGGGGAGTGATCGATTGAAGGATTCTTGGATTAGTCACCCTTCGGGATGGATACCAAGTAAATCGGTAGTGTTCGCATTGTTCTTTACATTGTTAGTTTTGTTTTATTGTATATTCTGCTTGCGCAACTAACCGTCTAGGAAGAAAGAATCGAAAAACGCTATTCACCACCCCTCTAGCGAACTGGAACAATCTAACAAGTGGTATCAGAGTGAAGGACCGCTCTTGATTGGAATAACCGCCAAGAAGAGCAAAAGTTAGAGGAAGAACAATGGAAGACCAATTTGGGGACGACATCTACACTCCACCGCCTTACGATCATGGAGATTTCGACTATTGGTGGGTATGAATGAAGACGTGATTTGGAATGGAGTGGGAATGTAGAATGGTGATTGAAGAGCCCTTCGAGATTCCAAAGGATAAGCATGGGAAGAAGCTTAGGCCTAGATATTGGAATCAAGAACAACAAGCACAATCAAAAGCCAATGAGAAGGTAATTAGTATTTTGATAAATATTTTGCCTAATAATATTTTGGGTAGTGTAGGGACATATACAAATGCCTACGAGTTATGGAATAAATTGGAAGAAGTTCATAAGAACCCTACACAAACTCAACTAGTAGAAGAGCTCGAAGAAATAAGTTCAAGTGTCCAAAAGGACCAAGAGAAGGAGACAAGTCAAACGGGTCAAGAAGAAGAAAAAGAAAAGGAGTTGTCAATTTCTTCAAGTGAGGTAGAGGAATTGAGTGAGAGATCATCAACCTCATCAAGGGAAGAGGAAGTATCAAGTTCAAGAATTGAGGGGGAGGAGAGACCCTCATTTATACCGGAACAAGAGGAAGCATCCACTTCATCCAAGGTTGAAGAAGAAGTCAACCTAGCCTCCACCTCCACCAAAGCAAGAACCAAAGACCACATATATGCTTTGGGTGCAACGAAAAGGAACACTACAAGGATAAATGTCCAAATGGTAAGAAAAAGGAGGTACACTCTAATCTCATCTCAAATCAATTAAATGCTAACATGAGTTGTAGGAATGAGGAAGCTCAAGCCAAAAAGAAGAAAATCTGATGCTTCACATGTGGAGAGCTAGGGCACTACCACACCAAGTGTCCAAGAAAAGGAGAACTAAAGAAAATGGAGCATCTAAGAAGATGGGAGAAGGAGGAGAGAAAGAGAAGAAGCTTTCAACAAGAAGGAGCTCCAAAGGTAAGGGAGGTAATTCCTAACCTTAGGTTAAAACATAATTCAAATTTAAATTCCTCTATGCATGATAAAACTAGTGGTAATTATTCATCCATGCATGCTAGAATTAAGGAAAAATATTTGATGGTGCATAATTTTGGATTTAAGTATAATGATAGGAATATGGTTAACAAGGTAGATAAAAACCCTAGGAAAAACATGCATCATGAACCCAAAACCTCTAGACCTAAGGATCAAGGCATTAACCCCAAGAATGGGAGACATGTGCCTAGGAACATGGGTAGGTCTAGGAATGTCCAAAGTGGACATATGGACTCTAAGGTTAAAGGTCTAGAAAGGGAAAATCAAGCCTTGAGGGCAAAGCTTGATAAATTAGAAAAGACCCTAGAAAGATTCAAGGTTGGATCTAAGGGTCTAGATATGGTGTTGGGTAGTTTAAAAACCAACTATGATAGATTGGGGTTGGGATACCGGTCTAGAGTCTCCAATGCCAATAAAAAGAAGTATGCTAGGGAAGCATGCAATCATGGCAAGAAGGAGAAGACCAAGAATGACAAGGGGGTGTCATTCAAAGGGAAAGAAAAGGACTTAATCAAACACAAGGTGTCCAAGGTTAAGAAGGTTAGGTTTGTAGGCCAAGAATCACCGGGAGCTCACCGATGTGGTCTAGTGTGGGTTGAGTCACCTAGGGAGGTGGCTAGGACTCATAGCTCAAGGGGGAGCTATAGGAGTCTTTGGGGTCCATGGTAAATAGATCCCAAGAAATGGTCTCTAGGAAGTCTAGGTGGACTAGGAAATGTGCCAAAAAGGGTTGGAAGACTTGGGAAATTCTTAATCCTAGGAAATTGACACATCAAAAGGAAATTTATGGAGAAAAAGATGAGAATGGAGTATATTTGGTAAAAATTAGGTTTTAATGGATAAATACCATATAATTCAGTGCTAGAAATGTATTGTGGTCGGAAATTAGAAGATACATCCAGGAGGAGCCTAAATTAGGACTTTTGGATGAGTTTAAATGATATAATTTAGGAAGAGTTGAGTTTCATGCCAATCTTGGGATCTGGAGTACATTTATTTGGAAACATATTTTTCCCAAGTGAACATTGACTTCACAAATCTCCCCACGAAATTTCAGATTTTTTGGAGATTTGTGAAATTAACTAGGCATTACTGAAATTGGACTGAAAACCTGAAATTCAGGTATTAGTCGACTGCCCCAGGGGCAGTCGATTGGTCTCAGCCCAGAAACCTTCTGTTCGTTTTGACAGTCGACTGCTCTGGGGGCAGTCGACTGATCCAAAGGTTTAGGAAGAAAAGGCCTATTGGATAATAAGAAATTGCAAAACTGGAAACATAGGAAAGTATCATGGTGAGATTTTATGGATTGACATTATATGATTTGAAGATTCATAGACTAATATTGAATGAAAAGTTTTGGTGAATGAAAGGATATAGAAGTTTCCCATATGAATCTAGGATTAAGAGATAAGAAGGGGAGGCTTTCATCATATTAAGGAAAAGGAAAGAGTTGAGGACAATTCCTTGTGTAAATTGGTAATGGTTAGAATTGGCAAACACAAGGAATCATGAATTGAGTTCGAAATTGATACAAAATGTCCATCTTTTAGGAAAGTAGAAGTGATACCAAAAGTCAAGCACATTTGACACGTTTCATGGAAACATATTTTTTAGGATAGAGTATATCCTAACAGATGCGCTTGCAAACCTTTTAGGGTGTGTTTAGTTCAAGTTATCATATATAACCTCGGTTATGTCATTACCAAGTAATCACATAACCAAGGATATGGGGAATGAAACATATCCTGAATTTGTTTGGTTCAATTTAGGTAATCAAATAAAATCTTATTTGTTTGGAGGTAATACTCTATAACCTAATATAACATTTTACCATATTACCCTTTAGAATTTTTTTAGATAATTTTATTTGTTTAGACTTAAGGGCGTCGACGTTGATCGTCGGTGTCCGCGTAGGTAGTCGGTGTCCAACATCGGCGGCCGACTGTCGGCGCCGACCGCCGACGATCGGCGCAGATCGTTGGCCGCAGGCGATCTTCGCCGGCGGTGGTGGTCACTGGTTGTGGTCGTCGGTCGCTGGTAGCCGGCGGTGATCGTCGATCGCTGGGCGTCGACGGTGGCTGCCGGTCGCCGGGCGTCGGCGGTGGTCGTCGATCGCCGGGCATTGACGGTGGCTGCCGGTCGTCGGGCGCCGGCGGTGGTCGTTGGTCGCCGGCGGCGGCCGCCGGTCGCCGGCGGTCGGCCGCCGGTCGCCTGCGGCGGCCGCCGGTCGCCTGCCGGCCGCCGGTGCGCGGCCCCGGTCGCCTGCGGCGGCCGCCGGTCGCCTGCGGCGGCCGCCGGTCGCCTGCGGCGGCCGCCGGTCGCTGCGGCGCCGCCGGTCGCCTGCGGCGGCCCGGTCGCCGCGCCCCCGTGGCCGCCGGTCGCCGGTCGCCGGAGGTGGCGGCCGGTCGCCGACGGTGGTCGCTGGGCGCCGGCCGCTGGCCGGGTCTCTGGCAGCCGGCGATGGTTGCCGGTCGCCGCAGTGGTCGCCGTCACGGGCCGACCGTGGTGGTGGCCGCCGACCGCGGTGGTGGCCGCCGGTCGCCGGCGGTGGCCGCGTCGCCGGCGGTGGTCGCCGGGCACCGGCCGCTGGCCGTGGTCTCTGGCAGCCGGCGATGGTTGCCGGTCGCCGCCAGTGGTCGCCGGTCACCGGTCGCCGACGGTGGTCGCCGGTCACCGGGGGCGGGTGGTGGTCGCCGGTCGCCGGCAGCGGTCACCGGTCGCCGGCCGTCGGCGGTGGTTGCCGGCCGTCGGCGGCGGTCAGCGGTCGCCGGCCGTCGGCGGCGGTCAGCGTCGCCGGCCGGCAGCGGCAGTCAGCAGTCGCCGGCCGCCGGCGGCGGTCAGCAGTCGCCGGCCACCGGCGGCGGTCGCCGGTCGCCGGTCGCGGGCGGTGGTCGCCGGCCACCGGCTGGGGTCGTTGGCCGTCGTTGTCAGTCGTCGATCACGAATAATGCTTTCGGAAGTTAATATATTCTAATGATTATTTTCATCTTAAATGTAAATGTTCGAGGATAATTTTGGAAAGATAAGTTTCATAACCCCGGAATCAAGAAAAACCTTACTTTCCTAATGTTTTCCGATTCCTGGTTGCATGCCCCTTTTGCTGACGTGTTGGGCATCGATCATTACTTGGGAATCGCTGATTATTTAAACCAAACAAGATTTTTGTTGATAACCTTGGATGGATAACCATGGTTATCAAGGATAACCCCCAACCAAATGCACCCTTAGAGTTTTTCAAGATTTTGTTGAGTTCTTTTTGGCACTAGGGATAAAGTTGCTTGGGAGCAATCCTTTAATGGTGTCCAAGGAGGAAAAACTTGAAAGTTGAGTAGGGTATAACTTGACTTCGTGTAAAGGTGTTAAGTTGGGTAGAACTTCACCTTTGTACATTGAAAATTGGGAGAATGCATAGGTTAAGGGGGAGGTTGCCTCCTAGGTGCCTTAATTTTCATAGGAATTTTTTTGGATTTTGTGTCAAACTTGGGAATGGTGATTAATACATGGTTGGATGTATTTTTCCCAAGTAGGTATAGGTACCACAATGTTCTCCACAAAATTTGGAAATTTTTGGAGATTTGTGGAATTTCTAGCGCAATTCTGAAATTGGCTAGAAAGACTGATTTTCAGAGTATCAGACGACTACCCTGGGGGCAGTCGTCTGGTCAGGGCTGATTTGTGTATCAGTAGCTGGTTTGGTGTTCAAGTGATGGAAAACAAGTGTATGGGAGGTTAGTACACTGTGTTTAGGATCATTAAGGACTAAAAGATCCAATAATTGGGATATTGTTGGGATCTTTTTGATGTATGGCAAAGGGGGAGAAGTGTTGGGTTTAATTTGGGAAACCAAACACGCCTTTGCGGGAAACCCTAGGTTTAGGGGGAGCTGAGATTTAGAGGGAGCATGGTTGCTCCATTCTTGGCGTAAGGGGAACCTTGGAGAGGTTCTTAAAAAGCCTTTATAAGTCCAGTGTAGGGGGAGCTTTGGAAAAGCTTTAAAAACCCGTTTTGTCGGAAATTCCTAACTTGGAGGGTTAGGTGTGGAAAAGTCCTAACTTGGAGGGTTAGGTGTGGAAAATTCCTAACTCGGAGGGTTATGTGTGGAAAATTCCTAACTTGGAGGGTTAGGTGTGGGATGCCTTGGGATAGGATCCATGTATGCATTGCATATGCATTGGCGGTGTAAGTCCAAGATGGAGTCTTGGCAATGTAAGTCCAGTTGTTTGTTTAGCATTGTTTTTGCTATTCTCTACTATTTGATTTCACTAACTTAAACGTATTGTCAAACATCAAAAAGGGGGAGATTGTTGAGGCAATCTGGGTCTGTAGTGACCATGTGTTTTGATGTTTGGGCAAAGGGTTTAAGTTAGGTTTACTCTTGTGTATTTGATATGTGTATGTGAGTGTGCAGGTTGTGCAGGTTATACATATTGACTTGGCTGGACGGCCTCGGTACGGTGAAGGGTGGCATGGAGACAAGCTGGAGGCTTGTGTGCACCCGAGGGACCTTGGTGGAGCAGGGACTTCGAGGCGTACGTGAAGGGTGGTATGGAGGCAAGCTGGAGGCTTGCGTGCACATCCGAGGGACGAGGGCCGAAGATGATGAGGGCGCGAAGGCAATAGTTGAGGCTGCTGATGAGGAGTCAGTCGAGTCGTGAGGATACGAGTGTTGTGTGATTGTACTCGGAAAATCCTAGGGTTCGAGTGCGGAGTGAAATGTACTCAGGAAGGGTAACCTTAGGTGTATGAGTAGACCAGTCGACTGCCCTGGAAGGGAGTCGACTGATGAAACTCACAAAATGTTTTTGGCTGGGGACCAGTCGACTGGTAAAGTCAAAAACTAGCCGTTGCAGCGAGCCGTTGAACTGTTGTTTGGCTGGCACCAGTCGACTGGTAAAGGGGCAGTCGACTGGTGGTGAGGGTTTTCAGCCCGAGTCTTATTTAAGAGGACTTCGTGTTGGCTGAAAGTTTTTGACGAATTTGGTCTTGGTTAAAGGCCAAATAGTAGTCTTAGTGCTCAGGGATTGTCGAGGTGATTGTGGCGAGATTTCTCCACCCACAAGGAGCGACAAGGGCTAGCTGGAGGTTATCCGGGGAGTGATCCACCGATGAATTCTTGGATTAGTCACCCTTCGGGGTGGATACCAAGTAAATCGGTAGTGTTAGCGTTGTTCTTTACATTGTTAGTTTTGTTTTATTGTATATTCCGCTTGCGCAACTAACCGTGTAGGAAAAAAGAATCGAAAAACGCTATTTGCCCCCTCTAGCGAACTAGAACGATCTAACAGGCCTATCTATGAATTATCCACTAATCTTTCTACTGGCAAAGCCCCAGGTAAGCAGTTGAACACAAGTGATGAAAAAGGAAATGTAACAACTCTACGCTTCCCTCTTGCAGTATTAAAAGAAGAACAATAAATGAAATTGTTACCAACACTTAGAAGAATAGAATTGATTGTTCTCATGTATCGGTGTCGGTCTTCCGACAGTGGTCAGTCATAGACTAGTAGTATCAGGGCGACAACACGAAAATAGAGTAACAGAAGGCTTGGAGTAACTTGAATAATAGTTGTTGTAGTTGTCTTTTATTTGCTGCTAGAGACCTCCTTTTATAGGCCATCTGAGGCACCTTAGTTCTAAAAACTTATCAGATCCGAAGCATATGCAATTTATCCTCTCTAAGGTGACTTAGATCCACTTCTAGGTGCCTCAGTTCCCAACTGAGACATCTTGGATTCAACTTGAGGTGCCTCAGATCACTTAACTCTTATCTCCAACGCCAGCCGTGCGGAGGCACCCTCAAGCACTCAGGGCACCTCGGGTCCCACTTGAGATGCCTCGGGTATTGTTCATCTAAGGTATTTTTTACAGTTTAGACCCTACATAAATTGTTAGTCCAAAAATAAAATATATCCTGTAAAACAGAGTTAGCATAAGTATAAAACAAGATAAAGGAATTTAGTATTAATTAGATCATCTCTTCTAAAGACCAAGATCTAGTCAAGGCCTCAATTTAGAACTCCCAAATGGTTGTAAGCTGGATTGCATCTAAAGTCCCACCAGGGACTCGTCCTCACTGAATTTCGCTCGTCTAATGACTTACCTTACTTACCATTGCAGATCTACTTAGCTTCTTAACCTACCAGGTCTTCGACCAACTGTCAGGTCCCGCGGACCCAGCTGGACTTCATGCTAGGTCTCCACCAACCTGGGCTTTGGCTAGTTGTCAGGCCTCACATATCCAAATAGACTTCCTTGCTAGGACTCAACCATACTGGACTTCAGCTTGGTGTCAGGTTGTAAGCCTTTCAATCATGCATACTTGGTAATAAGGTTAGACAACAACACACCTAACTTTAACCCATTTGTCATGCATCAAAACTTGAGATTGACCATTAGTGTAAACTGCACCAACAATATCTGCCATGCATATCATTATCTCTATACCCGTCGAGTCCGTCTGGAATCACCATCGTAACTTGTATTTTTTATTTTTGGGTTGATATAAATATACTTGAAGTCGCCAAGAGAGGACCCTGCAACCAATCCCTGCCTATCGAGTTTGTTTCGTTATTGTATCTCTTATGGTTCTCTTATATTTTTTTTATACTCGTGGACTTGTATTGTATTTTGTTTATGGTTTGGTGTGATTGTGTGATCCAGTAGACTCGTGGTGATATTTTGTAGTTATAAGTCACACCGGTACACAACTTTGATAAGTTTGATTATGTTTATGCTATTTTTACTTTCTTATTTATTATGGTTGCCAGCCGTGTGAGCTGTAGTTATTGTATTGGTCATGTTGGTCTTATATACAAGATTCAAATGTCCGTCATACAAGGGAAATATTGTCCGATTTTTATCAACATGCGGCTCATAGGGCGTGACACATCTATTAAAATTTGGAATCCATAAGATAAAACCTAATGCATCATCTATGACTACAACAACCATATAGCAACTCTCTCTGTCTTTGTTTTGCAAGCCAACCGTAAAGGAACTAGCGGATGCAAGAATTTTCCATCCACAATTTATTTGAAGATTCATTTGTTGGCGGCATCAGTGTAGTGAACTTCGTCCCAAATGATCATATTCGATGGATTTTGACATGTCTTCCCAACCAACACCCCTTTTTCATTTCCTATCACCTTCTCTCCGTATCCCATATTTTTATTGAAGTTGTACTTTCTTCCATGCCCGCAACAAGTTACTAGTGGTAATTCAAATCTACAAAACCATATTTGCAAGATTTTAAGGTTTAGTATTTGTTGTTTAGCTGTAATTTTTTGTATGCGCAGCTTAGGAGTTCACGGTTGACGGAGAAAACAACAACATAGGTGAATACACTGTGTGAGAGATCCTCTTAGTCGGCTCAAAATCTCATTGAGTCGAAAAAAATTTAATTAGTTAGATTTTAACAAATTCAATTCAATGAATATAGTAGTAAATATTCCGAACTCAATTGGACTCAATTGACAATGATTTATCATATAAATATTTATTTCTACAATTACTGTCAATATCTATATTATCTATCAAATTAATTGATTTTTTTATCGGTTCATTTTGTTCGATTTTAATAATTTGTTCGATTTTAATAATAAAAATTGATCGATTTTGTTGGCTAAAAAAATAATTAGTTAGATTTTAACAAATATCATATTGGAAACATATGCAATAACTTTTTTCAAAGAGTAATGTTTATAGTAGAAAGTTATCTAGCCATCTAGCCATATGACATCAAATACTTTACCTTGGACTGGTTTATAAAATTAATAGCATATATAACAAATTTCTGTATTATTCATAACAAATTGGATAGAAACTTCAATCGATACATTAATAAGCTTGATGACCTTAAACAATTTATTAATAATCAAGCTTCATCAACTAAAATTTGAAATCAATAAGCTAAAATCTAATGCGTCATCTATAACTATAGCAAGCACATGGCAGCTCACTCTGCCTTTGCTTTGCAAGCCAACCGTAGAGGAACCGGTGGATCCGAGAATTTTCCATCCACAATTTGTTCAAAGATCCATTTGTTGGCAGCGTCAGTGTAGTGAACTCCGTCCCAAATGATCCTCTTTCGTGGATTCTTACATGCCTTCCCAACCAACACCTCTTTTCCATTTCTTGTCACGTTCGCTCCGCATCCTATATCTTTATTATAGTTGTACTTTCCTCCATGCCCGCAACACGCTACGAGTGGCAACTCAAATCCTACAAAACCATATCCGTAAGAGTTTAAGATTTAGAATTTATGGTTTAGATGTAATTCTTACATACCATGCTTATACGCGTGTCTTAGGAGCTCAAGCTTGACAGAGAAAATATCCACATAGGTGAACACGCCGAGTGGGAGATCCTTCCTTAGTCGACTCAATGTCTCGTTGAGCTTTCTGTTGAAGAGTTGAGCCACTTGGTTGAAGGGGGACCCACAACCAAGGTGGTCCACCTCTGGCGCTCTAAGGGTGAGCCGATCCAAAACATAAGGCAGACAACCAAAAGGCCCGGTGTTATGAATCCAAAAGTATCTCCCTCCCTCCCAATAAATGCTCTACAAACACCATAAAAAATATAGACAAAACAAAACACTCTTAGCATTAGCATTAATCTCTCAAAAATGAATGAACAACAAAAGATTGAGAAATTAGATCCACCTGAATGGCGAGAACAAATTTATCTAAGATATCAGGAATGGCCGCTTTGACTTCATCGGTGGTCCAATTACTGAAGTAACTTTCTGTGAGATCATTCTGGCCAATGTCAATCGTATAGAGGGCTTGAGAGAAGTACTCTTCCTTTGGCAATTTATCTGTGAACAATCCTGCACAAAACGATGAGTTAATGTTGTATTATGAGGTTTATGTATTAGCTGGACTACAAATAAACTGTTTTTCTTTCTCCATTTATATTGGTAATTATTTTTTTAAAAACTAATGATTATGTAACAAAATCACTCATTAAAAGAGCTAAGTGTAATATATGAAACATATATTTCTTTCTCAATCTTTATCTTGCATTATATGGATTTACAAATATATATTTTAAATCATCTTTATTCTAGAAATCTGAGATATAAAAAGAAATGATATTATGATAATTCTCCTATTTTATTACCATACGACAATTCTAATGACGAAAATAAAAGATCTATTCTATCTAATTGTCAAAGAAAGAAAAACAACCCTGATAAATTCATAAGAGTATTTATAATAGCATCGAGCCCAGATTCCTGAATCAATTCCCATAATGTATTATGGAGTTAATGAACAAGTAATTAAGTTAAATATTAGCCTATATAAACAAATTCATAGAGTTTTTTTTTTTTGAGTTTTGATATTGTTGGTTACCTTTCTGGATGAGTGCTTGGGAGCGAGGTTTGAATTGAGAGAACTCCCAAGTCTGGACGTCCATGGAAATGGGGCTGAAACCTGACTGTGGTAGCGTCGCATATGGCGGCCTGATTGTTGACCCGGCCGTGGCAAAGTTTGCCCCGTGGGAGAAGTTGGTGCCAACAGAGTCAAGGTAGGCACTGAGGAACGGGAGACCTAGGCTGCTCGCTGTAATAATGTTGTGGTTTTGACTATGAGAGGGCGAAAGACATTCAATTGCCATAATTGAGATTGAGGTATAAGTGAACACACACATACCTATGAAGTCGATGAGGAGTCGGCCGTCGCAGTACCGGCCAGCCGGTTTGCCAAAGAAGGACTCACCGTGGGGTGGTCCTGCAGCGCCGAAGGCTGCCGAGAGCCCGCCGGTGTCGGAGTTGGAGTCGCCGAAGTTGAAGATGGCTGGGAAGTGGCAAGAATCAGAGGAGGCGGCGACAGTGAGAAGGGCTTGGATGAGGAGGAGCCATTGGAGGGAGCAACGAAAAGCCATGGTGAAAAAGAAGGGAAGTGATCGAATTAGAGTGGAATTATTCGGGTATAAATAGAGGGAAGTATGAATAGATAGATTCAACAAGATTGACTTTTTCATAATTTTTTGTTTGTAAATATCTTGATTATTTTTTTCTCCTAATTTTATCGTGTAAATCATTTATAGGGATCAAAAGTTTTTATCTTTAATTAGATGACTAATGATAAAGATTGCTCATTTTTTATTAGATAAGATTATTAATCTAATTTATTTATGTGATTGTCTGAATTAAATTGTATTAAATTTAAATATTTTTAAATTTATTTCTATTAAGGAGTTCATCTTTAATCTTTTCTATTCTCATATTTTTATTTTTTTCTTTTTGTTTACATATAGAATCATTAAATTTTGTTAAAAATTTATCTTTTTAAAATTATTTTCCCTGTGATATTTATTTCCTTATTTGCATTATCATTCTCTGATATCAAGCAATCGGTTTATAATTAACCCAAACAAATAAAAAATGATTAAATTGATTTTTTTTATAAACCTAATCAATCGAATTTTACCATCAAAATTGAATAACTCGAACTACAAACGCAAATAGGAGGGCTAAAACACAAATAGACCTTCACATAAGACCCCTCCTCATTTATTTCCCTTTCCCGTAGCCAACAGCCGACGCTAATCCACTCCCACCCGATCCCCTTTCCTCCCCCGTGCTCACGCTCTCCCTCTTCCTCTCTTGATCGGCGCCCTAGCGCCGACCATCACCTCCGATCGGCTCCTCCTCCTGATCTCCGCCTGATGCCGCCGATCCACCTGATCCACGCCGCCGTGTTTCTCCCCCGATCTCGTGACTGTTGGAGCAATTTAGATATATTGGGATTTAATGTTTGGGCAAAGGTTTATGTTAGGTTTATTGTTGTATTTGATATGTATTGTGAGTATGCAAGATATAGGTACAACAAGGGAATTCCAAGGGAGATCTTGGTAAAGGAGGAAAGTCCAAGTGGAAACTTGGCAAATAAAGAAAGTCAAAGATTTAGGCCGAAGAAAGCTCTAGAAGGCAAGCCGTCAAGGATGGTGAGGCATCCGAGGGATGTGAGGCTAATAGAGGAGGTTAGAAGGCTAAGTCATGGTAAAGGAAGACCAGACAACAAGGACCAAAGCTGAAGGAAACTCTAGAAGGCAAGTCGTAAAGGATGGAGAGACATCCGAGGGGCGTGAGGCTGATGGAGGACGCTAGAAGGCTAAGTCTAGGTTGGTCGGGAGAGGACGAGTGTTGAGAGATTGTACTCAGAAAGGAAAATCCTAGGATTAGGGTTTGGGCAGTCGACTGCTGTTGGAAGCAGTCGGCTAGTGTTGAGTATAGAAAGATTAGTCGACTGATCTCCTGTGTAGTCGACTGATGTCGGTTGGAATTCGAACGTTGGATTGTAACATTCGAATTCGGGTGGACCAGTCGACTTGTGTTGGCACTAGTCGACTAGTAACGGTTGGATCAGCAACGAGCTCTATTTAAGAGAGTTTGGCTTGGCTGGGCAAATGTTGATGAAATAAGCTTGGGTAAAGCTTATTAGTAGTATACAAGTGCTCAGGTGTGGTTGTAAGGTTGTGGCGAGGTTTCTCCACCCACAAAGAGCGACACGATCTAGTCGGAGGCTTTCCGGGGAATCATCCACCGTCGGATCGGGATAGTCCACCTTACGGACAACCCTGGAGTAGGAGCATCATCTCCGAACCACGTAAATCGACGTGTGTTAGCGGTTTGTGTTTCTTGTTAGTTTTAGTTTTATTTTGTATTCCATTGTGCCCTAATAAGTGTAGGAAGAGAATCGTGATTTAAGTGGGTGAACGATTATTCACCCACTCTAGCCGTACGATCAAGTCCCAACAAGTTGTATTAGAGCGGAGGTTCGGTCTTGTTGGACTAACCACCAAAGGAGCAAAGGCGCTAGAAGAAGATGGATTCGGAAGGTCTGCTAGGATGGGGTTCTCGGATCCCACCTCTATACAATCGAAACAATTTCGTTTATTGGAGGAAGCGGTTGGAGACTTTGTTCCAAATGGATTTTGGGACCAATGGACCACATTAGAGGTTCCATTGGAAGCTCCAACGAACAAAAAGAGGAAACGCCTCCAACATCGATATTGGACCAAGGATCAAAATGAAAAAGCGGAGTCGGATAAGGAGGTAACAAGAATTGTGTTAAATATATTACCTTCTTATATTGTGTCTTGTGTAGGTGAATACAAAAATACTTATGAGCTATGGAGAAAGGTGATAGCTCTTCATGAGAATTCTACACGAGGACAAGAAGTGGAGAGATAAAGGACAAGGGCTCATTGGTCCAAGAGAAGGAGAAGGACCAATCAGAAGTTAAATCGAGTTCAATATCTGAAAAGGAGGAGAAAGTGGAATACTCCATATCCTCAAGTGAGGAAGAAGAAGAGCAATCCAAGGTGGAGGAGATCTTGGAAGCTCAACTCTCAACCTCAACTACCGAGAAGAGTGGGTAATCCCACATCAAATGCTTTGAGTGTGGGGAAATGGGTCACTATAAGAGTAGGTGTCTTTCACTCAAGAAGATAAAAGAGGTAACCCCTAAACCTGGTAAAGTTTATTTTAAAACTAATGTTGGTTGTAGGGATGGAGCTAAGGATAAGAAACATATAATTTCCTTCACATGTGATGAGTGGGGGTCATTATCACACAAAATGCCCAAGGAAAGGAGAGCTCAAGAAGCTAAGACATTTGAAGAAATTAGAGAAGAAGAGGAGCTCAAGTCAAGGGGGAGCTTCAAAGGTAAAAAGGAAGGTAACCCTTATTTAAAATTCAATCTAATTTCTAATTCATATATGCTTGTTAAAAATAATATAGATTATTTACCCAAGCATAATCATGGATTTAAGTATAATGATAGGAATAGGGTTAACAAAGTAGATAATCCTAAGAAATCATTAGCCAAGGCTAGACCCAATAACACCAAAACTACCATACCTAAGGGGAGGAAGGTAGTTAATGATCAAGGCATTAATCCCAAGAAGGGGAGATATACCTAGAAAGGTCGGTAGGTCTAGGAATGCCCAAAGTGGACATGTTGACTCTGTTGCTGCAAGATGCATCAGTGATGCCTTCATCTAGTGTTTCGATGTTTAACAATATATTTAAGTTAGTAATATATGTGAGACAAGGTAAGGTTTAGTCAAAGTGATCAAGGGTTAAACCAAACAAGACCTTATGTTTGGTAGGGTTAACCCAGGCTTGATCAAGTTGACAAAAGGTTAGCTAAACAGGATCTGATGTTTGGCAAAGTGAACCAAAACCCAGGGTTGGTCAGTTTGACCAAGGGATCAAACCAAACCGGACTTGAGGTTTGGATCATATTTACGTAAAGATTGGAGAAAGTCTAGTTAGGATCATGATGACTAGCAAAGCAGTGATTTTGGTGGAAGAAATCTTGGTGAGTGAAGCCGGGTCCTAGCAAGAGAAGCTATGTTTGACTAAGTCCTGGTGAGTGAAGCTGGGCACTAAATCCTGGTGAGTGAAGCTGGGTCCTAGCAAGTGAAGCTAGGTTAGACTAAGTCCTAGTGAGTGAAGCTGAGTCCTAGCAAGTGAAGCTAGGTTGGACTAAGTCCTGGTGAGTGAAGCTGGGCACGAAGTCTTGGTCCGGGGGACTGAGCACTAAGTCCTGGTCAGGGATCGAGCAACGAAGTCTTTGCAGAGCGAGGGTTGTCGGACAGAAGTAGAGACGGGTCGAGGTCGGACATCTCGAGATCCGAGTTCTCGGAGGCCGAGAAAAAGTCCAACCGAAGGTCCCGGTTGGCAAATGCTTTAATCAAGCGGGGATTGCGAACAGAAGTAGAAATGGGTCAAGGTCGGACGTCTCGAGATTCAGGTTCTCGGAGGCTAAGCGAAAGTTCAATCGGAGGTTCCGATTGGCCAACGCAACTTCTCTAGTGTGGAGTAGGTGAGGACACGTTCCCCGGGAAAAGGGAACATTAGGCGTCAGTTCGACCTAGAGTTTCGAGTGAAATCCAAAGTCAGAACCAATCTTTAAGGCTAAGATTATATGTATATTTGTCTTGTGTTTGATTGTCTTGCAGGTACCTGGAGTTGGAGGCAAGACAAAAGAGCAAACACAAGGGAAATGGCACCTGGGAGGAGCATCTAGGGCGCCTGTGTTAAGACAGGCGCCCCCAAGCTTCAGGGCACCCTCAAGGGTTAGGCGCCCTACATCCCAGGCGCCTGGGAAGGTCCAGGGCACTAGGGATGGCCAGTTTTATCCCTGTGCAAAGTCTGCGATTACGGATCAGGTTTGACCGCATATGAGGCACCTCAGAGGCCTCTAGGGCGCTCGATAAACTATTATAAAAGGGGCTTCGACCCCTCAACCAAAACATCACTTGCTACATCATTCTATGCATTCTGAGCAAAGAAAAGCGTTAGAGACGAAGCTCTAGCTACGACCAAGGAGGCTCCAGGAGGAAGTGCGCTGCACTTCCGACTTCCGGATTGGTCGGATCTTTGACTTTCTTTTTGAATGAACAAATGACGAGTTTTCCGAAAAATTTTTTCGAGTCGATATTCACCCCCTCTCTATCGACGACACCGATCTTACAAGTGGTATCAGAGCCTGGAAGATCATCACCGGACTAACAGCCGACGGAGCAAAGAAGTCAGGAATCGAGGGGGAGCCAGGGGTGAATCAAGTATTTTTTAAATTATGTCAAAGTTCAAATTTCATATTATATGTTTTAAGTGCAGGGAGAGATGACACTATAAAAACCAGTGTCCTACTCGTATGACTCGTCACTATCGGCGGCAAAGGAGGTACCAGCGCCAGGAGTCTGGGATACAAAAGTCATATCAGATACTTCAAATGCTAGAAGCAGGGGCATTACAAGAACCAGTGTCCAGACTGGAAGATCAACAGGACAACAAAGCGAAAGGAGGTATAGAAATTTAAGTTTCACAATAATTATTTTCAAATTCCTGCACAATTACAAAACTTTTTAGGTAATTTAAATTTCATGTTAAATTAGATAATTTGCATGAGAAATTAAAAATATTGCATGATAATTTAAATAATCTTAAAATCATAAATATTAATTCTTTAATTTCTTCAATTAATGATTCAATAATAAGAATTAATTCTAAAATTATTTCACACAAATCCTTAGATATTTCTGATAATATTAATGAAATTTTAATTAGTGATTCTCAAGATAATACCAATCAAACTCTAATTAATATTTCTACCGATAATCTAAATATTTCTGAAAATAATTGTCAACCCTTAACTATTAATTTTGAAAATAATCATGATAATGCTGAAGATAATTATGCAACATTAATTAATAACTCTACCAATCTTGAAGATAATAATCACATAACATTAATTAATAATACTGAAAATTATTCTACCTATTTTGTAGATAATGATTAATTTTAATTAATAACTTTGAAAATGAAGATGAAGAATATGATTCTGAAGATGAAGATGAATTCAACAAAATTATGGATATAATTAATAAGGCTTACAAAAATTCAAATAAGACAAAAGTATTAAATAAATTTGAAAGCTTAAAAACAAAAGAAAACGTTAAGGAATCAGAATTTTTTGAATTAATGGAAATGATACAATTAGACCCACAATTACTATTTAACCCTGAAATCTTAAACCCTAATTCCTAATAACCTAAATTCAAATTAAATCTTAATAACTTAAATTCAAGTAAAATCTTAAATTCAAATAACTTAATTCCTAATTAATTCTTAACAACTTAAATTAATTCTTAAACCTTAATTAATCCTCAAATAATTAATCATTAATTAATTCTTAATTAATTGTTAAATAATTAATTCTAAATTAATTCTCAAATAATTAAACCTAAATTAATTCTTAAATAATTAAACCTTAATTAATTCTTAAATAACCTCAACTTTAATTAATTAACTTCTAATAATTTTAACTCTAATTATCTCTTAATAATTTTAACTCTAATTATTTCTTAATAATTTTAACTATAATTAACTCATAATAATTTCAATCTTAATTAACCGTTAATTATCCTAATTAATATTTAATAACTTTAATCTTAATTAATTCTTAATAATTTTAATCCTAATTAATTCTTAATAATTTTAATCCTAGTTAATTCTTGATAATTTTAATCCTAATTAATTCGTAATAATTTCAATCTTAATTAATCCTTAATAATTTCAATCTTAACTAATCCTTAATAATTTCAATCCTTAATTCAATAAAATCTACGAACTAAATTCTAATTAATTACTTTCAGATATAAAATTAAATAAAATCTTACTCAAATGGAACAATCAATTTAATAATATTAAATATGTCAAAGTGGGTTGACATATTTGCGGGTTCACACGATATGTATCAAATCGAGAATTTGATACATTATTAGAAACCTAATAAAATGTTTTGACTTGATTGACTCATGCATAAATGTCATGTACATGCATTCGCTTATTTTTCTTATATATATCTGCGATGTCATACATGCTAGTTTACTTTTCCTACTTAACTTAGAATGGTTAGAAAGGAAAAAGATTGGTTGATACTTGCGTAACCTAGTACCAGGGTGGAGCGAGATGATAGTACGTTAGGAAAATGGCTGAAGCTACCTCGCCACATCCTAGACTAGTTAGACCAGAGTTTTTCAAAAAGTAAATTAAAAGCGTTCTTTCTTTAAAAGACTTTGTCTAAGGAAAGGGTTGATGATCCAATAAGGCTAAGGCCAAAGAAGGCCTCTGTGCCTCACTAAGACTTGGAAGCCAATTAATGAAAAATTCTTTAAAGCTACTAGTTGATTAAACTCGAATCTAACTCAAGGTCAACCAATCTATAAATAAATTGAGAAAAATTATTCAAGCATCTCACAATACACCCATAAGACAATCATGCTTGCTTGTATTCCAACACTTAGAATGGGTGAGATGTGTTGGGTATAGCTTGGCGGGTTTCCCTAGCAAATACCTAGTTGATCCGAGAGACCTCTCTATGCCTACGGATTAAAAAACTTAATCCGAATAGAGAGCTGTTTCCCATCGACTGTCTCGTGCCGTATCGAACGATCCAAATTGCAACTTAGCCAATTACCAAAATTGGCCTTGCAATTTGCTCGACAGTTCGACGGAAGAAAAGTCGACAAGTTGATCGTCGACTTTTGTATTTATGGTCGGGGTCCAGTTAAGAATTTATTAAAAATATTTTACAAGTAAAACAATAAATTCTAACACATAAAATGACAAGACATATTAACATGGCACATAAACGACATAAGGAAATACAAAGGAGCGTTTGGAAAGTTATACCTTTCCGATCACCTCGCGGTCTTCTACCTTATGTCCCTCCCTTTGCGGACGTCGTGTGGGCGACGATCTACCGTGATCCGAGATCACCAAGAGCTCCAATCAACCCTCTTCTCCAACCGGGCAAAACCCTAGCTCCTAGGGTTTGCGCCGCCGGCCACCTCTTCCCTTCCCTTTGCGCCGCCGTCCACCGGAGCCGACTCCCAGCCCTCCGGATCAGCAGTACACTTCGAGAGGATGATGAAGAAGAAGAAGAAGGAGAGAAGCTACCTTCTTCCTAGCCCCAACAGCCCTCAATCCTCTTCTTCCTCTCTTTTGCGCCGCCGCCGCAAGGTGGCCCTTGCGCCGCCTTCTCCCTCTCGCCGGCGCCTCCTCTGGCCTCCCCGAGCCTCACGCAAGGTAGAAGAGACCTCTACCTTGCTTCCTTGAGTCTCAGCCGGAGCTTGGTGGAGGAGGTGGAGAGAACCGAAGGGGAGAACCCTTCATCTCTATTCGGCGCCGAGAGCCCTAGGAGAGAAGGAGAGAAAGAAAAGAGAGAGGCTTTGGTGTTGGCTCTTGGGTTGATTAATTGGTTTGGTTTCTTGATCTCATAGGGTATTTATAGGGCTAAGGTAGGGACCAAGAGGAGGAGTTGGTTCTTGGCCAGCTAATGGATCCAAACCCGATCCATTAATTAAGATCCATTCCACTAAATGATCTTAATTGAACTTACCTCACCAACCCCCATATTTTCATATGGGCTCCACATATTACG
Organism: Boesenbergia rotunda; assembly: GCA_024364735.1. Classification (NCBI taxonomy): domain Eukaryota; kingdom Viridiplantae; phylum Streptophyta; class Magnoliopsida; order Zingiberales; family Zingiberaceae; genus Boesenbergia; species Boesenbergia rotunda. Next base: position 108,494 of record JAGFNQ010001196.1, read on the forward strand.
AGTCATCCATCCCCCCATGTTTAAGATCGCGCATGCCCGTTAATTAATTAAATTACTGACAATTTAAATTAATAAACTTCTGAATCCTTGATTAGTACCACTCAACCTTATCAACGTGTCAGATCAAATCCACCTGCAGGGTTTAGCACGATAAACATTTTGAGCTCAACAAGGGGGCATCATCATCCTGACTCACCAAGACACAGATTCTGTCAATAATCATCGACACATCATATTATTAATATTATTTCTCAACTTACCGGGTCTGTCGATCTAACAAAACAGATCTCGCCCATTAGTAAATCAAAGAAACAATAATTAATAATATATGCCCAATATTATTTCAGGATTAAGGGATCGTCCTCCATAATATCAACTGAGGTCCTATCCAATTATCTAGTCAGCACATATCGGATAACCTCGGGTTTCGGTCTTGCTCAATGTACTCATAGCACACTAGTGTAGTCCTATGGTCAAGACCAACCACACCTAACTACACTACAACCATCCCGATGGGCTGTCCAATTTCATCTAGGTTGTGAGCCTCTATTTATGCTAAGTAAGGAACTGATAACATGATCTTCCATGTGACACCACACACCATGTTATCAACAATTCAAAGCAATGGGACTTTGTGTATATACTATTATAAACAAACACCTAGTGTAGTGCGATTCTCTTTTCATAAAAGATGTTCATATATTAAAAGTCATGTCTTTCAGTATACACATCTTACAATCTCCCACTTATACTTAAAGACATTGCTGTTCTCCCACTGCCATACATCTGACCCCCATATCCTCCACATGCCTGTCAAAAGCTCTAGATGGAAGAGCCTTAGTGAAAGGATCTGCCAGGTTATCCTCCGATGCAATCTTGACGATAGCCACTTCTCCTCGCTTTACGATTTATCGTATCAGGTGGTACTTGCGCTCTATGTGCTTACTCACTTTTTGGGCTCGTGGTTCCTTCGAGTTTGCAACTGCACCACTATTATCACAAAAGATTGTGATAGATGTGGGAAAACCAGGAATCACATCCAAGTCCATGATGAAGTTTTTGAGCCATACAGCTTCCTTAGCTGCCTCTGAGGCTGCCACATACTCAGCTTCCATGGTGGAGTCCGCCACGCACTTCTGCTTGACACTCCTCCAGACAATGACTCCACCTCCTAAAGTAAACACAAAACCTGAGGTAGACTTACTTTTGTCCCTATCTGACTGGAAATCTGAGTCCGTATAACCCACAGGGACTAATTGGTCTGCCCGATAAACCAGTATATAATCCCTAGTCCGTCTCAGGTTTTTCAATATATGCTTTACCACTGTCTAATGAACCTGTCCAGGGTTACTCTGATATCTTCTTACCATTCCCACGGTAAAATAGATATCAGGTCTCGTGCACAACATAGCATACATGAGGCTTCCGACCGCTGAAGCATAAGGAACCGCCTTCATTTCCTCTATCTCCTTTGATGTTTTCGGACACATCTCCTTGGATAGAGGAACTCCATGCCTGAAGGGTAGGAAACCCTTCTTGGAGTTTTCCATGCTAAAATGAGACAAGACTGTGTCAACATATGAAGCTTGGGATAAGCATAACATCCTTTTCTGGCGATCTCTTATGACCTTGATCCCAAGGATGTGTGCTGCTTCTCCTAAGTTCTTCATATCAACTGCTTTGATTGTCAGACCCTTACGTCTGATAACACTTTGACATTGTTGCAAATTAACAAAATGTCATCTATGTAAAGTACAAGAAACACCACTACATTTCCGTCACATCTCTTATACACACATGACTCATCCGGGCTTTGAGTAAATCCATACGACTGGATTACTTCATCAAAGTGGATGTTCCAAGACCTTGAAGCTTGCTTCAATCCATAGATGGATCGATTAAGCTTGCATACTAGATGCTCTTTGCCCTTGGCAATGAAACCCTCTAGTTGCTGCATGTAGATAGTCTCATCTAGACTCCCGTTAAGGAAGACTGTCTTGACATCCATCTACTATACCTCATAATCCATATGAGCTACAATAGATAAGAGAATCCGGATCGACTTAAGCATAGCTACTGGCGAAAAGGTCTCCTCATAATCGATACCCTCTTTCTGAGTATACCCTTTCGCAACAAGCCTTGCTTTGAAGGTCTCAACCTTCCCATCTGATCCTCTCTTTCTTTTGTAGATCCACTTGCATCCAATGATTTTTACACCATTGGGTGGTTCTACTAGCTCCCAGATATGGTTAGAATCCATCAACTCGATCTCGGAGTTCAATGCCCTTTGCCAAGAATCTGCATTTTTGTCTTGGAGGGCCTCGTCATAGGTCCAGGGATCCGGTTCATGTTTACCCGGGACCAAGTCCTAAGACTCTCCCAAAAACATGTACCTTTTAGGTTGTCTCACAACCCTCTCACTGTGACGAGGTACTACTTGTGTGTCCTGAGTGACACGCGGTGCAGTGACTTGTGGTGTGTCCTTTTGTATAATTGGTCCTGAAGCCGGAACGCCCCCCCTTAACTCTTCAAGCACTAGTCTACTCTTTGGCTTATGGCTCATCATATAGTCCTCTTCCAAGAATTTGGCATTTGTGCTAACAATTACCTTCTGATCTTAGGACTATAGAATAGACCACCCTTCGTTCCCCTAGGATAGCCTACGAACAATCGTACCTCTGTATGAGATTCTAACTTATCAGTATCTCCCTTCAGCACATGTGCTGGACTACCCCAAATCCGAACGTGTCCTAGACTAGGCTTGCGCCCAGTCCACAATTCTGTGGGAGTACGAGGGACTGACTTAGATGGAACCAAGTTCAGTATGTACGCTGTCGTTTCCAGAGCGTATCCCTAGAATGAATCAGGTAAGTCTGAGTAGCTCATCATTGACCTAACCATTTCCATAAGTATCCTATTCCTTCTTTCTACAACTCCGTTCTGCTGGGGTGTGCCGGGTGCAGTTAGCCGGGACTGAATCCCAGTTTCTGATAGGTAGCTCCTAAACTCCCCAGAGAGGTACTAGCCACCACGATCTGATCGCAGTGTATTAATACTTTTACCTCGATGTTTGTCCACATCAACCTTGAATTCTTTGAACTTATCAAAGCATTCAGACTTGCGGCGCATCAGGTAAATGTACCCATACCTTGAATAATCGTCAATGAAAGTGACGAAATATTCAAAGCCTCCTCTTGCTTGGATTGACATAGGGCCATATACATTAGAATGAATGAGTTCTAACACCTCTTTTGCCCTATACCCCTTAGCCTTGAAAGGCTTCTTGGTCATCTTCCCTTCCAAGCAAGACTCACAGGTCGGGAGATCTTCCACCACCAATGAACCCAAGGGCCCAACGACTATCAACCTCTGAATCCTACTAAGGTTAATATGACCAAGCTTAAGGTGCCAAAGATATATCTGATTCATCTTAGAAGGCTCTTTTCTCTTATTTAAGTTAGATGATGAGCTATTTACTTCAGTGTGCATCGTGGGAGATTTTGGTTCTAGAGTATACAGATTGCCAACCAACGTACCCAAACAGATAATCTCTCTATTTCTCTTAATAACAACTTTATTATCAATAGTAACAGAATATCCATCTTTAAACTACTTAGAAACTGAAATTAAATTCTTTCTAAATGAAGGTAAATAAAGACAATCTCTCAGAACTAACACTTTATTTTTCTCAAAAGTTAAATAAAAGACTCTCACTGCTACTGCTGCTACTCTTATAGCATTGCCCATGTAGACCACAATCTCTTCATTCGCCAGCCGTTGGGTTTCCTGGAACCCCTGCAGAGTATTGCAGACATGGTCAGTGGCTCCTGTATCTACACACCAGGTACTGGTAGATAGCACCGCTAAGCATGTTTCAACGACTAAGGCTGAAGAAATACCTTTGCTTTTACGACGGGAACAGTTCGCCTTCAGTGCCCAGTTTACTTGCATGTGAAGCACTTGCCCTTCGGCTTCTTCACACCAGTCCGGGGTCCTTGCGATGCTCCTACCTTCTTGAACCCTCCTCGTTTCTTCTTCTTCCTGCCTTTCGGCTCAGAAGAAGAAACCTTTTGAGTTACTAAGGCGTGTGAGTTCTTCTGAAAGGGTGCCTCTACCGCCTGGAGTTCTCCCGGTAGTTCACCCAACGTATAATTCTTCTTGTTCATATTATAGTTGAGGTTGAACTGCTCAAAACTCTTAGATAGAGACTGGAGTATGATATCGACTTGGGATTCCCCATCGATTTCAGTTCCCAGTACCTCAATCTGATTGAGATGAGCCATCATCTTTAGGACATGATCCCTAACGGGTGTCCCTTCAACCATAGTGGTTGACATCAGACTCTTCATCGCACTTTGCCTAGCAACTCGACCTTGGTGCCCGAAGAGGTCTTTGAGGTTCAACATCATGTCACTGGCAGTGGGCATGACCTGATGCTGATGTTGCAGTACATTCGACATTGATGCAGAATGTAACACCACGCCATCTCATCTGCCTTTTTCCACTTCCTATAACGCTCCCTCAACTCTTCACCAGAGTCTTCTCTAGGCCTTTCCGGACATTCTTCGAATAGTACAAATTTGTACTCCTCAGCAGTGAGGACAATGCCTAGGTTCCTCTTCCAGTCAATGTAATTAGGACCAGTAAGTTTATTGTCCTTAAGAATTGTTGCTAGTGGAGCAAAAACCATTATGAAAAACCTGAGAATCACAACATACACTACTTTAGAAATCGAAAATAAATTGATTCCTCAAAACAATTAATTTTCAAATTTCACCAACACCCCTGTACACCGAGAAATTTGCATGCCACGATGGTGTGGATGTATATGAATCCCTACATCGTAAGAGGAGGTTTTACCCATCAATCTTACTATCTTGTCAACCAAACTTTTTGACAAGTAAGATCAATAGTTGGTTTCCTTCGGCTCTGCAAAATAATAGCAGTGACTCCGATGGGGAGGATACTAATACTCGCATCTAAGTGTGTACCATTACACGACACTAAGAAAATTATTTCTGATTACGTGCCTTCCGATGGGGAAGTACACACGCTCTTTAATAATTTTCTATAGTCTTTTTCGACCCAGTGATCCGCAGAACAAGTCCATCCGATGGGGAGGAAGGCACTCAGAGCCGACGCGCAGACTTGTTCACATCACTTATCGAATTGTAATGGAAGCCGTGGGACCCTTAGGGTCCCTCTCCCACTTAGTAGTTTATCTCGAGGAATTTTCTAGCACTACCACACAACCAAGCACACAACCAACAATAAAAATAGTGAAAAATCCTAGATTTACCAACTTTCATCGCCCCTTGGTCTCTCATGTGCCTCCAGTCATGTCATCATTTCGTCCACTCCTCCTTTCCTTCTACGCGTGCTACCTTGAGGGTTTTCCGAGCCGAAATGAAGAGTTAATTATTTATACCATTGACCCTATACTCCACGAAGGAGTGTACATGAAATCTAGATCAACTGTAAAATAAAAAACTCGGCTAAACATATGCCGTATTTAATTACAAAAAATTAAATACCTAGCCTCGTCAACCCCGAGGATTAATTAATTACAAGAATTGCAAACATTCACACAAACAATATTTTGGCCATGAAGTTGGAATCTCGTGCCTGCAACACAGAGTTAGGCTACACACATCGACGCATCATTAAAATAAAAATGTATGAAAAATTGCAAAAATAACCAATCCTAAACACACAAAGCCGGAAACCTCAGCTCTGATACCAATTGTTAGGTATAGCTTGGCGGGTTTCCCTAGCAAATACCTAGTCGATCCGAGAGACCTCTCTATGCCTACGGATTAAAAAATTTAATCCGAATAGAGAGCTATTTCCCATCGACCATCTCATGCCGTATCGAACGATCCAAATTACAACTTAGCCAATTACCAAAATTGGCCTTGCAATTTGCTCGACCATTCGACAGCGGAAATGGCGACGAGTTGATCGCCAACTTGTGTGTTTATGTCAGGGTCCAGTTAAGAATTTATTAAACATATTTTGCAAGCAAAACAATAAATTCTAACACATAAAATGATAAGACATATTAACATGACACATAAATGACATAAGGAAATACAAAGGAGCGTTTGGAAAGTTATACCTTTTCGATCACCTCGCAGTCTTCTACCTTATGTCCCTCCCTTCGCAGATGTCGTGTGGCCGACGATCTACCACGATCTGAGATCACCAAGAGCTCCAATCAACCCTCTTCTCCAACCGGCCAAAACCCTAGCTCCTAGGGTTTGCGCCACCGGCCACCTCTTCCCTTCCCTTTGTGCCACCGTCCACCGGAGTCGGCTCCCAGCCCACCGGATCAGTAGTACACCTCGAGAGGAAGATGAAGAAGAAGAAGAAGGAGAGAAGCTACCTTCTTCCTAGCCCCAACAGCCCTCAATCCTTTTCTTCCTCTCTTTTGCGTCGCCGCCGCAAGGTGGCCCTTGCGCCGCCTTCTCCCTCTCGCCGGCGCCTCCTCTGCCCTCCCTGAGCCTCACACAAGGTAGAAGAGACCTCTACCTTGCTTCCTTGAGTCTCAGCCGGAGCTTGGTGGAGGAGGTGGAGAGAACCAAAGGGGAGAACCCTTCTTCTCTATCGGCGCCGAGAGCCCTAGGAGAGAAGGAGAGAAAGAAAAGAGAGAGGCTTCGGTGTTGGCTCTTGGGTTGATTAATTGGCTTGGTTTCTTGATCTCATAGGGTATTTGTAGGGCTAAGGCAGGGACCAAGAGGAGGAGTTGGTTCTTGGCCCGCTAATGGATCCAAACCTGATCCATTAATTAAGATCCATTCCACTAAAGGATCTTAATTGAACATACCTCACCAACCCCCATATTTTCATATAGGCTCCACATATTACAAGTCATCCATCCCCTCGTGTTAAGATCGCGCATACTCATTAATTAATTAAATTACTAACAATTTAAATTAATTAACTTCTGGATCCTTGATTAGTACCACTCAACCTTATCAACGTGCCGGATCAAATCCACTTGCAGGGTTTAGCACGATGAACCTTTTGAGCTCATCAAGGGGGCATTATCATCCTGACTCACCAGGACGCGGATTTTGTCAATAATCATCGGCACATCATATTATTAATATTATTTCCAAACTTACTGGGTCTGTCGATCTAACAGAATAGATCTCGCCTATTGGTAAATCAAAGAAACAATAATTAATAATATATGCCCGATATTATTTCGGGATTAAGGGATCATCCTCCATAATATCAACTGAGGTCCTATCCAATTATCTAGTCAGTAGAAATAGGATAACCTTAGGTTTCGGTCTTGCTCAATGTACTCATAGCACACTAGTGTAGTCCTATGGTCAAGACCAACCACACCTAACTACACTACAACCATCCCGATGGGTTGTCCAATTTCATCTAGGTTGTGAGCCTCTATTTATGCTAAGTAAGGAACTCATAACATGATCTTCCATGTGACACCACATACCATGTTATCTACAATGCAAAGCAATGAGACTTCGTGTATGTACTATTATAAACAAACACCTAGTGTAGTGTGATTCTCTTTTCATAAAAGATGTTCATATAATAAAAGTCATGTCTTTCAGTATACACATCATACAAGATGTTAAGGACTAATTAATTGACAAATATTTTTTAAAATGCTTTCAAAATCCTTGGGTTATGTTCCTAAAAATCTATTTTCAAAATAGTTGATTAAACATAATAATATTTTTATGAATTTCATGCTTGCTTGATTGCTTAACTATAAATAGTTTTTCAAAAATCATATATCTTTTCAAAAATTGTTTGACCTATACATTTAGACGCAAACCTTTTAGGTCAACACTAAAGTCTCTTAAGACACTTAGGTAGAGGTCCTTGTAGTTAACAAGGGTAGCCAGAAGGTGTCAGGTTCAGGGGGAGTTTTTTTTTTTTAAATTATGCTTCTCAAAAACTTATATCATTTCAAAATGGTCTTAAAAATTATCATCATTATTCTTTTGGAAAATTTAGATCTTTTAAAATGATTTGACCTTTAAAAATTATTATCATTTCAAAATACGTTTTCAAAAAATGTTTCAAAAACTTATTATATCCTTCAAAATATCTTTCAAAAATTATTTCCTTGAAAACTATAATATTATTTCAAAACTTATTTCAAAAATGTGCTAATTGCTCTTTTAATTTGGATAAACTCTAAAGATACATAGGAAATATCCTTTATGATCTTGAAGGATTCCTAAGATTGTGTCAGGTTTAGGGGGAGTCCTACTCAAAAGAAATTGATTCTATTTTCTGACGATTTTTTTAGAAATTATTAGATAATTCTTTTCATTTGAATCAAACCCTAAGACTCAGAGGAAGAATACTTATAGTCAGCAAGCTTCCAAGGACTGTGCTAAGTTTAGGGGGAGGTCAAATTAAAAGAGCTATTAAAATTTTCAAAATTATTATGTTTTCGTACACCATCTTTTCAAAATCATCTTGAAAACTTAATATTCTCAGTCTTCAAAAATATTTAGTAAAATTTTTTCCATCTTTTAAACAAAGTCTTTAAAAATTTATCTCATCTTGAATTTGAAAAATTTTCCAGGACACTTAGGAAAATTTTCTTGTAATTAACAAGATTTCCTAGGATTGTGTCAGACTGAAAAAAAACCAAATCAAGAAAGAGATTATTTTTATATTTATGGAAAATCCCTAAGACACATAGGAATTTTCTTGTGGTCAACAAGATTCATAGGACTGGTGTCAGACCTAGGGAAGTGGAATTTTTTTAACATATATATTTTTCTATATTGTTGGTGCAATTTAAGCACTTAGTGTTTTTTTATACTTTATAAAACATGTACTTAGTTTTTTTTAAACAAAAGGGGGAAGAAGTTTGATTTTTTTAAAAAAAATTATATATGCTTTCAAAAAAAAATTATCCTAAGTTTTTTCAAAACAAAGAGAGAAATTATCTCAAAAAGGGAAAAAGGCTTAATTACATTTCGTTTCAAAAATTTTCATTTTTTGGTGCAAGTTTTTCCGTAATTTTTTGATGTGTGACAAAGGGGGAGAGAGGAGCTTAAGTTAGAGATTTTTTTTGATTTCTCCCAAGGATTAAACCTAGATTTAACCCTTAGACCCAACCTAATTTAAGATATTGTCAAACATCAAATAGGGGAAGATTGTTGGTGCAAGATGCATCAGTGATGTCTTCCTCTAGTGTTTCAATGTTTAACAATATACTTAAGTTAGTAATATATGTTAGACAAGATAAGGGTTAGTTAAAGTGATCAAGGGTTAAACCAAACATGACCTTATGTTTGGTAGGGTTAACCCAGGCTTGATCAGGTTGACAAAAGGTTAGCCAAGCAAGATCTGATGTTTGGTAGAGTGAACCAAAACTCAGGGTTGGACAGTTTGACCAAGGGATCAAACCAAACCGGACTTGAGGTTTGGATCATATTTACCTAAAGATTGGAGAAAGTCTAGTCAGGATCATGATGACTAGCAAAGCAGTGATTTTGGTGGAAGAAATCTTGGTGAGTGAAGCTGGGTCCTAGCAAGGGAAGCTAGGTTTGACTAAGTCATGGTGCGTGAAGCTGGGAACTAAATCTTGGTGAGTGAAGCTGGGTCGTAGCAAGTGAAGATAGGTTGGACTAAGTCCTGGTGAGTGAAGCTAGGCACTAAATCCTGGTGAGTAAAGTTGGGTCTTAGCAAGTGAAGCTAGGTTGGACTAAGTCCTGGTGAGTGAAGCTCGACACGAAGTCTTGGTCCGGGGTACTGAGCACTAAGTCTTGGTCGGGGATCGGGCAACGGTGTCTTTGCCGAGCGAGGGTTGTTGGACAGAAGTAGTGACGGGTCGAAGTCGGATGTCTCAAGATCGAGTTCTCGGAGGCCAAGCAAAAGTCCAGCCAGAGGTCTCGGTTAGCAAATGATCTAGTCGAGCAAGGATTGCTAACAAAAGTAGAGACGGGTCGAGGTTGAACGTCTTGAGATTCAGGTTCTCAGAGGCTAAGCGAAAGTTCAATCGGAGGTTCCGATTGGCCAACGCAACTTCTCTAGTGTGGAGTAGGTGAGGACGCGTTCCCTAGGAAAGGGAACATTAGGCATTGGTTCGTCCTAGGGTTTCGAGTGAAATCCAAAGTCAGAACCAATCTTTAAGGCTAAGATTATCTGTATATTTGTCTTGTGTTTGATTGTCCTGTAGGTACCTGGAGTTGGAGGCAAGACAGAAGAGCAAACGCAAGGGAAATGACACCTAGGAGGAGCATCCAGGGCGCTTGTGTCATTACAGGCGCCCCATGCTTTAGGGCGCCCTTAAGGGGTAGGCACCCTACATCCTAAGCACCTGGGAAGGTCCAGGGCACCTAGGATGGCCAATTTTATCCCTACGCAAAGTTTGCGATTGCGGATCAGGTTTGACCGCATATGAGGCGCCTCAATGGCCTCTAGGGCGCTCGAGAAGCTATTATAAAAGGGGCTTCAACCCCTCAACCTAGAACTTCACTTGCTACATCATTCTAGGCATTCTGAGCAAAGAAAAAGAGCTAGAGACGAAGCTCTGCGACCAAGGAGGCTCCAGGAGGAAGTGCGCTTCACTTTGGACTTTTGGATTGGTCGGATCTTCGACTTTCTTTTTGAACGAACAAACGACGAGTTTTCCGAAGGAATTTTTCGAGTCGATATTCACCCCCCCTCTATCGACGACATCGATCCTACAGACTCTAGGGTTAGAACCCTAGAATTAGAAAATCAAGTCTTGAAGGCAACTTGTGGAAATGGAGAGAGTCCTAGATATGTTCATTATTGGACCTAGTGTCTTAACATATGGTTGGGTGGTCAAAACTCAAAAATATCAAATTGAATACCTCCAAGACCAAAAGAATGGTTAATGCTAGGAGGGCACAAAACATTGGTAAGGGAGGTGTAATTAAGGACAAGACGTCCAAGATTAAGAAGGTTAAAGTTGTCAGCCAAGGGTCATTGGAGGTACACCGGTGTGACTTAGTTATCTTGGATGAGTCACCAAGGGTGGTGGCTAAAGCTAAGAGCTCAAGGATAGCTCTATGAGTCAAATTGGAACCCATGGTAAATGGATCACGGGAAGATGTCTTTCAGAAGTTTAGATTGACCATGGACTGTGCCAAAGGATTTGAAGATTAATTTGAGTCTCAATCCTTGGTCAATCCTTGAGTCTCAATCATTGATTTGTGCCAAAGGACCCTGATCGATCAGGTCATATACTGATCGATCCAGTGACTCCCTGATCGGTCACACTAACCGATCAGGGATCGTGGATCGATCAAATTGACCGATCCATCCCTTGCTGGGCTTCCAAGTCACTACCACAAGCCAAAACCCCTGATCGGTCACCGGACCGATCAGGTTGCGCCCTGATCAGTCTGGTGACCGATCAGCTTACTCCCTGACCAATCAGGAGCCATCCTGATCGGTCAGGATAAGGAAAGTCACGATCTTTGATCGGTCAGATAGACCGATCATTGTTCCTCACAGAGCCAATCTGATCTCTCTCTGATCGTTCACCAGAACAATCAGATGCCAACCAGAAGCCTTCTATTCTCTCCCTGATCGTTCACAGAACGATTAGACTTCTCTAGATCGGTCACCAGACCGATCCACAACAGGGTGTTCGTGCCAACTCCCTGATCGGTCTCCAGACCGATCCAGCTTTGACCAAATCTGCCCTAAGTCCAGAGAACAGCCTTCCTAGCCTTCTCTGACTCATTCTGGTCCTAGAGAAAGAGCTCACATGCCCTCTCCAACCAGTACACACAATGCTCAGTCCCCCGAACCAAGACTTCGTGCTCAGCTTCACTCATCGGGACTTTGTTCAACCTAGCTTCCCTAGCTAGGACCTGGCTTCACTCACTAGGGTTTCAGTCACTCGGCTTCACTCACCGGGATTTCCATCACCTGACTTCACTCACCAGGACCCGGCTTCACTCACTGGGGTTTTAGTCACCTAGCTTCACTCACCATGACCCGTCTTCACTCACCGGGATTTCAGTCACCCGGCTTCACTCACGGGGATTTTAGTCACCCGGCTTCACTCACCGGGGTTTCAGTAACCTGGCTTCACTCACCGGGAGTCGTGCCCAGTCATCGACCAGGACTTAAACCAGACTCATCTTATCAACCTAAACTTAAATCAGTGTCATCACCAAAACAACAATCAGGGTCAGACTGCATCAACAATCTCCCCCTTTTTGTTGTTTGACAACCCGATTCTAAGTTTAGGTATTTGAAATCAATTGTAATCAAATTTCACTATCATAGGAGATCAGAGTCCTCCCCCTTCAATAGTTATACTTGTAATCATCCTAAACATAACTAACCAAACTCTCCCCCTTTGTCAAACACCAAAAAGGGTGTAGACTGATTATTAAGTTTGAAATATCTCCCCCTCAACCCAGGGGTTTTCCCAAAACCAAAAAAGTGTTGGATCGAGAGAATACGATAGAGGGGGGGGGGTGAATATCGTAAATCGTTTCGGATTGACAAAAGAGCAAATACGCAGTGAAATAAACAAAACACAACACAAAGACTCAAGCGGTTTTACTTGGTTCGGAGTCGCGGTCGGCTCCTACTCCAAGGCCCACGGTCGTAGACCGTTTACTGCGGGCAATTCTATATGAGCGCAAAAGGTTTACAAGAATTGTATAAGTAAATTGCAGTAAATATAACAGTTTTACTCTTCGTGATCAACGCCCGGTATGGATCGTACTTGGGTACGGAGGGTCGTCGTCGGCGCTTGGAATCTCGAAATGGAAGGTTTCTGGAGCAGCGCGTTTGAGTCAAAGAGCGTAGAAGCGTTGAAAGGATTGTTGTATGAAGCCTTGGGGTCGAGGGGTTATTTATAGTCTCCTGGGGCACCCTGAACGTTGGGGGCGCCCCCCCCCCCCCCACGTGTCAGTCGATCTGGACAAGTCTCGGTCAACCCTTATCCCACTTGAATAGGGCTGAGAGTTGACTGTGGGCGCCCGGGACGCAGGGGGCGCCCGGGTTGACTCGGTCCGCTGGCTTGACTCTATCCGCTTCGTTGGCTTGAGCTCGGGGCGCCCTGGGCACTGGGGGTGCCCGGGACGCTGGGGGCGCCCGAGACACAGTGGGCGCCCTGGCCCAATAAGCCTTTGAAGCGTTTTTTTTTTGTTTACTGCTTTGCCTTGACCTTGGGGGCGCACAGGACCTCTGGGGCGCCCTACTCAGCTGCTGCCTCTCTCCCTTGAGGCGTTCTGAGCTGCAGAGACTCATTCCTTTGGTCTTGCATCCAGGGTTAGTTGCAAATACAATAAAACAAGAATATGTTATAATTATACAGCCTTAGTTGTCTTGGTTCTGACTTTGTGTCTCCAAAATGGAACCCTAGGTCGAACCGACGCCTACTGTTTCCTCGACGGGGAACGCGCCCTCACCTACTCCTCTCAGGAGAATTTACCTGTTGCCAACCGGCTCCTCCGGTTGGACTTTTGCCCAGCAGTCCTTCGCCAGGTGCCCAGCTGTCCTTCGCCAGGTCTTCAGTACCAAGCAGTCCTTCGCCTGGTGCCCAGCAGTCCTTCGCCAGGTCTTCGGTTCCAAGCAGTCCTTCGCCTGGTGCTCAGCAGTCCTTCGCCAGGTCTTCGGTTCCAAGCATTCCTTCACCTGGTGCCTAGCAGTCCTTCGCCAGGTCTTCGGTTCCAAGCAATCCTTCACCTGGTGCCTAGCAGTCCTTCGCTAGGTCTTTGACTCCTAGCAGCCCTTTGTTAGGTGGCCAGCGGCCCTTCGCCAGGTCTTAGGGTTCCGATGCCTAACAGTCCTTCGCTAGGTGCCTAGCAGTCCTTCGCTAGGGCTTTGTAATCTGGCATTCCTTCGCCAGGTGCCTAGCAGTCCTTCGCTAGGGCTTTGTATCATGGCATTCCTTAGCCAGGTGCCTAGTAGTCCTTCGCTAGGACTTTGTTTCCTGGCAGTCCTTAGCCAGGTGCCTAGCAGCCCTTCGCTAGGACTTTGTTTCTGCACACTTGAGTAACTTTATTAGATCACAAATAACACTTAACATTGAATCCTTTGCCAATATCAAAACAAGGTTCGATATGGTGCTTCCTGCACCAACAATCTCTCCCTTTTTGATTTATGGCAACACAATTCAAAGTTAAGTAAAAAACTTTATAACAGTTAAGAACATAAGGTAAAAAATGAAGTATAGCAATTATACACAATTCAACGTTAAGTAAAAACTTTATAACACTTAAGAACATAAGGTAAGATTTTGAAAAAAATCTTTTATTTCTCATACTCCTCCTAAAACCTTGAATACTTGTGTTATAAAATACTTAACTTTGACCCTTCCTCCCCCTTTGACATATATCAAAAACATAATGGGCGAGCAAGGTTTGCACCAAAAAACTTTTTACAGTTAGAAAAGTTTTGCAATCCTAAATTTTGTTAAAAAACTTTTACTTACAAGGTTTTGCAAAAGAATTTTACTAAAAAGTTTACTTAGGCAAAATTTTGAGGTCACATTTCCCTTAAAAAGATTCAACTTTGAGAAAAAATTTGTTTACAAAAAATTTGCACACTTGAAAAATTTGCTTGGAAACACTTTGTGCATTTTGAAAAACAAAATCTTTAAGAAATTTTTAAGTTTTTTTTTTCAAAAAAACTTTACTTAGAAACATTTGCTAAAATTTTCAAAATATTTTGCTCAGATAAATCATGTTTACTAAGGAAAATTCTGTTGGATCGAGAAGCCCGATAGAGGGGGGGTGAATATCAGAAAATTTTCGAAAAATTAAGAGCAGGTGCACAGCGGAAATAAAAAGAAAGACAACACAGAGACGCAGTCGTTTTTACTTGGTTCGGAGCCTGGGTCGACTCCTACTCCAAGGCCCACGGTTGTTGACCGTTTACTTTGGGCAATTCTATATCAGGCGCAAAACAGTTTACAAAGTATTACAGAATTAAGTACAGTAAACTTTTAAATAGTTCTATTACCGACGTCCGGGGTGGATCAACTTTTCCGGAGCAGCGGGACGTCGTCGGCTCGAGTTGGAAGGATTCCGGGGCGCAGTGTGTGAGCAGAAGAGCGTAGAAGCGTCGAGAGAATTGATGTTGGAAGCCTGGGGTCGAGGGCCCTTTATATAGGGCCTGGGGGCGCCCGGGATGTCGGGGGCGCCCCCCACGTGGCATTTGATCCGGAAATGTCTCGGTTGCCGTCTGATCCCCTTATCCTCGGGATCCGCTTTGACCGGGGCGCCCGCAGTGCTCGGGGCACCCGGATTGACCGGGTCAAACTCTATCCTTTGACTTCGCTTGGCTTCGAGGGGTTCGGGTTCGATGTGTGCGCATAGGGGCGCCCGGGACGCTGGGGGCGCCCGGGAGCAGCGGGGGCGCCCGGGAGCACGGGGGCGCCCCGAATATGAACTGTCGAAGCCACTTTGCATTTGTTGTGTTTGGTGTTCACCTTGGGGGCGCCCGGGACACTCCGGGCGCCCTGGTCAGCAGTTGCCTCACTCCTTTGAGGCACTCTGAGCTGCAGACTCACGTTCCTACGGTCCTGCATCCAGGGTTAGTCCAAAACACAATAACATAATAAATTGTTAGATTTATACAGCCTTAGCTGTCTTGGTTCTGACTTTGGTCTCCAAAATGGAGCCCTAGGTCGAACCGACGCCTACTGTTCCCTCGACGGGGAACGCGTCCTCACCTACTCCTCTCGGGAGAATTTACCTGATGCCAACCGTTCCTTTGGTTGGACTTTTGCCTGACGGTCCTTTGTCAGGGCTTGGATGCCGAGCTGTCCTTCGCCCGGTGCCTAGCATTCCTTCGCTAGGGCTTTAGTCCCAGGCTGTCCTTCGCCTGGAGCCTAGCAGTCCTTCGCTAGGTCTTGGATGCTGGCAGTCCTTCGCCAGTTGCCTAGTATTCCTTTGCTAGGACTTTTCCTGCACACTTGATTAACTTGTTAGAAAACAAGAAAGACTTAACTTTTGACCTATGTTGCCATTATCAAAACACAGGTTTGACTTAGGTGCATTCTGCACCAACAATCTCCCCCTTTTTGATTTATGGCAACCCTAGTTCAAAAAGTTAAGTTTAAACAACATATGAAAAAAGTTCTATTCCCTCCCCTTGGAAGGAATCTCCCCCTAGATTTTTCAAAAATTCGTGGGGTTTTACTTGTACTTTGAACACTTAAGTTTTAGGTACTTATAAGTAACTTAAAAATACATAGTAGAGTTTAAAGCATAATTTGAGTACTTAAAGAAAATTTTTTAAAGTCTTAAGTTTTTAAAGTACTCAAATTGTTAGCTTAGTAGTTTTTGAAACACTTTGGTACTTAACAATTTGAAAAGTTTTAGCTTTAGAGTAATAGCTTAAGTAGAAACCTTTTGAAAAGCTAGAGTACTTTAGCAAAATTTGAAGGCTTAAAAAATTTTTGAAGCTTGAGTACTTTAGCAAAATTTGAAGGCTTAAGTATTTTTCAAAAGAAATTTGAATAAGTAATACTTTTTGAAAGCAACCTTTTTGAATAAAGGATAGAGTATAAAAAATTTTAAAAAAATTTGAAAATTTTACTTTACTTTCTCCTTTCCTATCTCTCCCCCTTTGCCATATATCAAAACAAATAAGAATAGCATGGATAAAGGAAATAAATAAGAGTTTGCTGTACTGAACCAGTTTGATTTTCACTAAATCAATCAATTTTTGTCTATAGGGACCTGTCTAATCCAATTAGCTACTTACTAACTGTTATATACAGTAGTTTTTGCTAGGGTTAGTCAAGTTAAGTGTTTTTGTTCAAGTTAGATTTTCTAATCTTGACACTTAACTTGATTGCTGTATAAGTTGTATTTAGTGCCCCAATTTCTGCAGATGCACTGACTTTAAGCATCTTGAATTGAGGCAAAGACCTAAGCATCTCAACCCTTTCTAGGTTATCAATCAAAAGTATCCTTAGGTGCTTGTGAGATGCTGACTTCTAAGTCTATAGGTGCATGTAGTTCTAGGGTTAAAGCCTAGGCTAAGTCCATTTTCGAAAAAGCCCTAGTTTTGAAGGGGGTAGTTTTAAAATTAATATAAAACTAAGTCGAAAAGATTTTAAAATTGATTTTTGAAATAAAGCTAAGTAGAAAATGAAAACTGATTTTGAAATCAAGTAGAGTAAAAACAATTGAGTTAAACTATTCTACTGAACACAATCCTAACTGATTAACAAGAAACCAATAATCATAACTAGTCATCATAAAAATAAAAGCAGGTACTCTAGGTTCAACATAGTCAACAGTCAAGCACAAGTCAACCACAAGTCAACCCTACTGAGTAGGGATAGTCAAATAGGTACAAAGCCAAGTGAATCTAAGATGAAGGACCAGGGTGATCGGATGGGCCAGGCTGCCATGCATCAAATCGTGCCATCATCTCTAGATACTGTGCATCTCTGGCCTCCTGCTCAGCTCTAAGGGCGCTCATATACTCATTGTAGTAGCCCCGATTTGTCTCCAAGTCTTCGGCATGATTGGCTTCAATTTCCTCTCGGAGGCTTTGGATCTGTGTTTCCATACGGGTCACTCTCTCGTAGAGTGTCGGTGGAGCGGGCTCGTTGATGTGTGCTCGGGCGGCTGCAGCTACGTCTTCAACATCTACCTCGACCTCCTCATCTGAATCGACTCGAGCTCCGGCCTGGTGTCGTCTCCAGCTCAGAACCCCGGTGGCCGATACCTCTAGACCGGCTAATGAGAAGTTCCTAAACCCTATCTCGTCAAAGTCAGTCATAGCGGTGATTTCACCAATGGTGATGTCCCGCCCGTGGTGATGTAGAAGGGAAGTAATGATGTGGCAATATGGTGTGCGCACTCGTCCTTGGGTCGTGACACTGGACGCATGCAGAATGGTATGAAACATATGGAGTCCAATGTCTAGGTCAAGGTGATGGACTAGTGCATAAAGAAGGAAAGCATGAAAGGGTCGCATAGTCCCTAGGTCTCTGGTAGAGAGTGGTAGGATACAGCGGACCAGAACTCTATACAAGGCATAGTTTTGGGCTTGAAGTTCTACAGCTTGGAAGCGTCTATTTTCGGGAAGGTCTGCCCGAAAGAAATAGGAGTGTATGGTATCTAGGGTAATCTCTGAGTAGGGAGGGTCAAATGGGGGGGTTCCTAGGAGGATAACAGCAGAATGCGGATTGAGAGGGTCGTAGTCCTAGGAATCGGTTCAACAAGGTCGGGGTTATAGTCAAAGGAATCCCTTGGACAGTGGTGTGAAACATAAGATTATCTTGTCGAATTATGTTGTTGTAAAACTCTGCACATAGGGTTTCATTTATGGTATGTGTGCAGAAGACAAGATTGTCCAATTGATAGAAATTGATGATGTTCATGGTGACAGGGCATGATTGGGTAAAAAGGTGCTTATTGAGATAACTCATTTTAATAGGCTTGTAGATTGTTTGTGCGAACCGATTACATAACTCTAGATTAGGAAATCTAGGGTCGGGACTAGGTTGGACACCGGGGTTGGCCGGATTTGGTCGGCGTCTTCTAAGTTAAGAGAGTTTAAAGAATGAATAAAGGTATTGCATGGAATAAATTTAAATGCAATAAAATTACTAATCATACCGGACGGCTCGAGGAGGCATAGTTGAGAGAGAGGACTTGCAAGGTCTTCTTGAAGAGTAAGAAGTGGAGAAGAAGGTTGGTTTTGGTGTGGGAAGTGAAGGAGTTTCGGATGCCTTTTATAGGCAATTTCAT
The DNA here is from genome assembly GCA_024364735.1 of Boesenbergia rotunda. Lineage (NCBI taxonomy): Eukaryota > Viridiplantae > Streptophyta > Magnoliopsida > Zingiberales > Zingiberaceae > Boesenbergia > Boesenbergia rotunda. The sequence continues at coordinate 127,210 of JAGFNQ010001196.1, forward strand.
GGGGGCGCCCGGGAGCTTCCGGGCGCCCTGGTCAGGGCTGCTGCCAAAGGTAGATTAAAGGACTGGTTGGGGGCGCCCGGGACAGTCCGGGCGCCCTCAACAGGCTGCTTTGTAGGTTTGACTGCAATGGATGTGATGGGGGCGCCCGCGTGGTTTTGGGCGCCCTGGTCAAGGGTAAGACAGCTTTTCTGTCTTGAGGAACGAAAAAGTGAAGTGGGGGGCGCCCGCGTGGTCCCGGGCGCCCTGCTCAAGGGTATGTAGAGACAAAAATTTGTCTTGTCATTGTTTAACTATGGTTTACTTAATTTGACCATGGTTGGGATTGATTTTGACTGTTTTGACCATAGTTTGGCAAGGTTGACCATGGTTTGACCATGTTGATTGTGTTGACCCAGGTTGACCATGGTTTGACCATAGTTTGACAAATACAAGATTATAAAAAAAAATTACTTGAGTCTTAATTCTACTGTCTCACTTAAATCTTAGGGTTTTCAATCACGTTAACCTTATAGGTTTTGTGAGACAGTTTTTGATTAGAAGTTATTTTGAAAAAGTTTGATTAATCTTGAAAACAATTAAATTTATGTTTAAATCTATAAATAACTGAAATTTTATGTTAGATTCGAATTTAACAAAAATTAATTTGAATTTGAAATTCAAAAATTTGGCTTCCAGGTCTTGGCGAGGCACTAGGCCTTCTTTGGCCGAAGCCTTATGGGATCATCCACCCTTTCCTTGACAAAGCCTTTTAATGAAATTTCATTTTCAAAATCAATTTCTGAAAAATTTCTGGTCTAACTAGTTTGGGTTTTGGATCGGTAGCTTCGGTCAGTTCCGCCAGTCTAAAGAGACCAAGTGAACTTGATCTTATTAGAATTGGTTTCCCCAACGTACTATCATCTCACCTCTACCCAATACTATGTTGTCAAGTTTCAGCTAAGTTTGTTCAGTCCTTAAACTAACCTAAGTCTAAGCATGGTAGATTGCAGAAATTAAATAGACAATCAAACAAGCAATTTCAATTAATAATGACAAGTTTATCTAATAATAAAAATGGTTTTCAGTTTGGCTCCCCCTGGACTAAAGCCACGGTGATGGTTAGGCAAGATGTGAATCTTGTCCTTGGGGATCCAATACTGATTTGATCCAGTTGGTTTGTTCAGGCATAGTTTAGGTACCCATGCCTAAATTTTGCCTCTGGACTGATTTAGTACAACCAAATACGATCTTTGTCGGGATTTGGTTCGGTAGCCAAGTCCAGATCGATTTAGAACTGATTTCTGTTTTCCAAGGATCATGTCAAGACCCTTGGAACCAGATGTAAATCGTTCTAAAGCTGTTCTAAAATCCTTAACCTGAGTTTTCAGGGAGGAGTTCTCCTTTTCAAGTTTTTCAACTTGAGTGGGAGTTCCTTCCTGAACCTTCTCGATTAAGGGTTTAGAGTCAGCTCCCTCTTTCAGGAGTTTTACTTCCTGTCGGAGGGTTTCAACCCGGAGTTTGGCTTTTGCTAAATCACGAGAAAGAAAAGAAATCAATTCAGTTAACTGTAATCTATTAAAACCAGTTACCTTAATTTCTCCGTCTTCTGTGAAGGTCAGCTCACCGTCTTCTTGTTCTGATTCTGATTCTGTCTCGACTTTATCTGAGGCGGTCAGAGCTAGGAGGTTGGACTGGGGTGCCTCTTCTTCTTCTTCTGAGGAAGACTCATCCCAGGTTGCTTGGAGCGCCTTCTTTCTTCTCGGCTTTTTAGCCTCCTTTAGGTTAGGGCACTCTGACTTGTAGTGGCCCTTTTTCTTGCACTCGTAGCAGGTCACATTGGGCTTGTTTGCTGGTTCAGTTGGTTCGTCCTTTCTTCGGCCGGTTTTTCGTTTGTTGGTTCGGTTCTTCAGCTCCTTGTAGTAGCTTCGAGCGAGCCGGACCAGCTTAGTTTGATCTTTATCTTCTTCTTCTGAATCTGAATCTGAGATAGATTCGGTCTCAGGTTCAGGCTTCTTCTTTGTTGTTCTTCCAGTCTTGCCTGCAAGAAAAGCAATACCTTTCTCAACCGAATTGGTGTTAGTTTGTTCGTGCAGTTCTAGTTCAGAGAATAGTTCGTCTAATTTTATTTTAGAGAGATCCCTAGAGACCTTGTATGCATCTACCATAGATGCCCACAAGGTGTTTCTAGGGAAGGCGTTTAGAGCATACCTTATTAGGTCACGGTTTTCAACCTTGTGACCTATTGTGTGAAGACCGTTCATTACCTCTTGGATCCGTGCGTGGAGTTGGGCTGTTGATTCGTTGTCCGCCATTTTGATAGTGTATAATTTGTTTAGTAGCAGATCCCGCTTGCTGATCCGAGTATCTGAAGTCCCTTCGTGCAGCTCGATCAGTTTTGTCCATAGCTCTTTTGCACTATTGAAGGGGCCCACGCGGTTCAGCTCTTCTTTTGTCAGCCCGCATTGTAGGGTTTGCGTTGCTTTTGCGTCGGCTTCTATCTTACGCTTTAGAGTGTTGTCCCACTCCCAGTAGCTTTGTGGAAGTCCTTCAGCGTTTCGGGGGATCTCCAGACTGGACTGGATAATGATCCACATGTCCACCTGAGTTTTCAGGTGGACCTCCATGCGATTTTTCCAGTAGGAAAAGTCTTCTCCACTAAAAAGTGGAGGTCTGGCGGTGCTGAATCCCTCTTGCATAGACATTTAGACTGAAAAAGAAAAACTAAAAGAGATTTGCCAAGACTTGGTCTTGGATTAGCAGTGTTGGATAAATTAAAGACAAGGGGTGTTGCACCAACCTTGCCAAAGAAAACGAATAAAATTTTCTTCGAAAAATTCGTAAGATAAAGGAAATAAAATGATAAAATTAAAGAGAAATCCGAAAAGAAATTTTCAAACTGGTGGTTGCACTAAGTTTGAATTCCCCGCTCTGATACCACTTGTTGGATCGAGAAGCCCGATAGAGGAGGGGTGAATATCGGAAAATTTTTGGAAAATTAAGAGCAGGTGCACAGCGGAAATAAAAAGAAAGACAACACAGAGACGCAGTCGTTTTTACTTGGTTCGGAGCCTGGGTCGACTCCTACTCCAAGGCCCACGGTTGTTGACCGTTATTTTGGGCAATTCTATATCAAGCACAAAATAGTTTACAAAGTATTACAGAATTAAGTACAGTAAACTTTTAAATAGTTCTATTACCGACGTCCGGGGTGGATCAACTTTTCCGGAGCAGCGGGACGTCGTCGGCTCGAGTTGGAAGGATTCCGGGGCGCAGTGTGTGAGCAGAAGAGCGTAGAAGCGTCCAGAGAATTGATGTTGGAAGCCTGGGGTCGAGGGCCCTTTATATAGGGCCTGGGGGCGCCCGGGATGTCGGGGGCGCCCCCCCACGTGGCATTTGATCCGGAAATGTCTCGGTCGCCATCTGATCCCCTTATCCTCGGGATCCGCTTTGACCGGGGCGCCCGCAGCGCTCGGGGCGCCCGGATTGACCGGGTCAAACACTATCCTTTGGCTTCGCTTGGCTTCGAGGGGTTCGGGTTCGATGTGTGCGCATGGGGGCGCCCGGGACGCTGGGGGCGCCCGAGAGCAGCGGGGGCGCCTGGGAGCACGGGGGCGCCCCGAATATGAACTGTCGAAGCCACTTTGCATTTGTTGTGTTTGGTGTTCACCTTGGGGGCGCCCGGGACACTCCGGGCGCCCTGGTCAGCAGTTGCCTCACTCCTTTGAGGCACTCTGAGCTGCAGACTCACGTTCCTTCGGTCCTGCATCCAGGGTTAGTCCAAAACACAATAACATAATAAATTGTTAGATTTATACAGCCTTAGCTGTCTTGGTTCTGACTTTGGTCTCCAAAATGGAGCCCTAGGTCGAACCGACGCCTACTGTTCCCTCGACGGGGAACGCGTCCTCACCTACTCCTCTCGGGAGAATTTACCTGATGCCAACCGTTCCTTTGGTTGGACTTTTGCCTGACGGTCCTTTGTCAGGGCTTGGATGCCGAGCTGTCCTTCGCCCGGTGCCTAGCATTCCTTCGCTAGGGCTTTAGTCCCAGGCTGTCCTTCGCCTGGAGCCTAGCAGTCCTTCGCTAGGTCTTGGATGCTGGCAGTCCTTCGCCAGTTGCCTAGTAGTCCTTTGCTAGGACTTTTCCTGCACACTTGATTAACTTGTTAGAAAACAAGAAAGACTTAACTTTTGACCTATGTTGCCATTATCAAAACACATGTTTGACTTAGGTGCATTCTGCACCAACAAATTCCACTTAAAAAAATTTGACACACTTAGAAATTTTTGCTTTACTTTTTGAAAAAAAATCTCTTTTTCTCTTTCTTTCTCTCCCCCTTAATGTAAAACACTTCTCTTTATGTTTTAGACCATTTCTAAGATAAACATTCATTGAAAAGGGGAAAAAGTTTCAGGAAGAATTTAGTTTCACTTTTTCTACTCTCCCCCTTGACCATATATCAAAATATATTTTGAAAGAAATTTTAAAATTTGTGTATCAGAGCTTATGAGTCTTGAAAATATAAAAATACTTAGCATAATTTTTGAAAGCATAGCAAAATATTTTAAATTGCACCAACAAAACTCTATTTTGAAAGGTATTAAAATTTTTTTGTATTTGTAGGCAAGTCTTTTAGAAAATTCACGCACTTAGAACACTATTGCCTTGAAAAATATTTGTACTTTTGGAAACATTATATTTTGAAAAATAGCAGTACTTTTTGAAAGATATTATGCATTTTTGAAGATATAAGTACTTTTGAAGATTATGCATTTTTGAAAAATATAATGTTATTTTGAAAATATAATACTTTACTTGACTAGGTTTCTTTTCCAATCTGACACAATCCTAGGAACCCTTGTTAACTCCAAGGACATTTTCCTAAGTGTCCTGGAAATTCTCAAGACTCAAGCAAGCATTATTTCAAAAGGCATTTAAAAAATGATTTTATAAGCCTCAAAAACATTTTAAAATAATATTTTGTAAGACAACTTACTTATGTTTTCGACACAATTTTGAAAATATAGTGTATGGAAACATATTATTTAGAAATGTTTAATAACTCTTTTAATTTGACCTCCCCCTAAACTTGACACAGTCCTTGGAAGCTTGTTGACCACAAGTATTCTTCCTCTGATTTCTTAGGGTTCAGTTCAGATCAAAAGAAATTATTTAATAATTTTAAAAATAATTGACAAAGAAAATACTTGTGAGAAATAATTTCTTTTGGTTTAGACTCCTCCTAAATTTGACACATCCTCGGAGTCCTTGTAGATTATGAAGTGGACCTTCCTCTGTGTCTTTAGGGTTTACCAAAATCAAAAGAAACACTTTTAAACAACCTTCTGAGTATGATAACTTTCAAGGAGATAAATTTTTGAAAACTCAATTTGGAATAATAACACAGTTTTCGAAAAAAATATTTTGAAATGACAATAATTTTTCAAAGAGATAGTAATATACCAAGATTTTTGAATCAAATTTTGAAAACCTTATTTTGAGATGATACTAAATTTTAGAGCATAAGGTTTTTGAGAATAAATCTAAATTTTTCAAAAAAAAAACTCCCCTTGTATCCGACTCGTCTTGATTTTATCTAAGTGCTTGAAGGGTCTTTAGTATTGACTAGGTTTGACTGTTTTGACCATGTTTGACTCAGTTGACTATGTTTGACCAATCAATAACTAAATCAAACAAGCCCTAGATTATATTTAGAACTAGTCTATTATGATATTTAACATGAAATTCAGTATTTTGAAAAAACTGTTAGAGTTGAAAAAGTAGGGTACAGTAAACTAAATTAACTAGAGATAATTTTGAATAACTTTTGAAAGCATTTTGAGTTTTATTTAGAAGGATAGTGAATTATGCTCTTAGGTCCTAGATGTCTCACCCAGTTCTACGTAATCAAGTATGTTAACCTTATGGATTTTTGTGAGACAGGTTTTGATAGAAGTAATGATTTTATTTTGAAAAACTATGATTAGTTTTGAAAAGTTAAATTAATTTTGAAAACTATTTTAATGAATTTTAATTTTATTTTAAAAAAAATGGTTGAATCTATGATTGATTGAAATTTATGTTAGATTTGAATTTGACAAGAAGTAAATTGAATTTGAATTTCAAAAATTAGCTTCCAGGTCTTGGCGAGGCACAAGGCCTTCTTTGGCCGTAGCCTTATTGGATCATCAACCCATTCCTTGACAAAGCCTTTTAGTGAAATTTCATTTTCAAAATTACTTGTTGACAAATTCTGGTCTAACTAGTTTGGGTCTTGGATTGGTAGCTTCGACTAGTTTCACCAGTCTAAACAGACCAAGTAGAGTATACTTGACCTTATTAGAAGAGGCTTCCCTAACGTACTATCATCTCACCTCCACCCAATACTATATTGTTCAAATTTCAGTTAATCAGGTCCTTAATCTAACCAATCCTACATCTAAGCATAATAAAATAAACAAGCAAGAAAAGTAATCATCTAAGTCACGTCATAATTGTAATGATATTCTGGGTTTTTAGAATTAGCAAGATTGGAATTAGGCTTTCTAGCATTTTGACCTTATTTTTCAATATTTCATCTTCTTGTTCCAATTTACTAATGTTTGCTTTAACTAATTTATAAGGTTCAATCATATTATTCAAGGTAAATAATGGATTTTCAAATACTGTAAATTTACCTTTAGATTTCTTTTTGGAGGTCTCCCCCTTGATTTTAGCCATCTATCTTTTACTTGATTGTTTCTTTAGTATTTTGTAGTGGTCGTGAGCAAATCGGACCAGCTTCCGAGGATCTCCTTCTTCGTCGTCAAGTTCTGAGTCTGAGTTGGACCTAGGTACTGGTTGATGCCTCTTTTGCAGTTCTCTTGGAGTTTTTCCTGCAATGAAAACTATACCTTCCTCGACCATTGCAGTATCAGCTTGATTATTTAACCTTAATTCAGAAAATGATTCAAAATTAGTTACCGATTTTGTCTCAAAAAACTCGTTGTCTGACTCTGGTTCGATTTTGACGTCGAGTGTCGATTCTGTCGCAGCTACTTGTGCTTGAGCCGAGAATGCAAAATGACTTGCCTGATCTTCCTAATCGTCTGATTCATCCGATGATTCAAGCATCACACCTTCAAAGATCTCAATATCGGAGCTCTCTTCGTGTAGGTTGATTAGCTTCTCCCACATCTCTTTAGCACTGTTGAAGGGTCTGATCTGCTTCAATTCTTCATTAGTTAGGTCACATTGTAGGATTGCAGTCGCCTTTGCATCTGCCTCAATCTTCCTCAGAGTTGGTTCATCCAGTTTATCCCCGGTGATCGAATTTCCATCCTCTGTAGGTACTGGAAACCCTGTTTGGATCATCATCCATAAATCCATATGGGTCTTTAGGTGGGATTCCATTAGACTTCTCCAGGAGTTGAAATTTTCGCCAGAGACGAGTGGTGGACGGGTGATAAGTGCTATTTTATTGATTATTTCAGATGTTAAAATCCATGTTTGACCCACATTTTACATGCGTAACCTTGAATTTACCCTCGGTTCCATAGATTAGTTCTATTTTGGGCTTTATCGCAAATCATTATACATTTGAAATATTTTTTTGAACTTAATTGTCGATCTATTTTTGTAGGCATGAAAGGATCATGGACCGAGGTCAAGAATGGTCAGGATCAGGCTCAGATCAAGGCGATCAAGCTCTGGAGAACTGTGAGCCGTCCATTCAAGATCAGGTTGATCTGGGCCATCCATTGCAAATCTGGAAGATCCGAGATACCCCGAGCAGATCCTAACCCCTGATCAACGTCATTAAATTTTGGGTTCAATCAGAGCAGTTTTAGCCGTTGGATCAAGCCAAATCAATCTGGGCCGCTCATTCCTAAATATTTAAGGAAAATTTCCCTCAGCTTCTTCCTTGTCGCGTCTTCGCCGCAACAGTTCATCTTCTTCGTTTTTCTTCGAGTTTTCCTGTAATTTCCTTAGTTTGAAGGCGTGACCACCTCATTTCAACCTTGGAACAAGATTTGGATCATTGGGAGATAGTTTCTGTGGAGATTTCAGCTCAAAATTGCGCCGGAACAGAGCTGTCTGAGGGTTTCGGCAGTTTTGTGATCCGATCTCTTGGATCTCACTGTATGCCATTTCCATCCATCTGAGCCATCTGTAGGGGTCCTCGGGAGTGCTCAGAAGATTTTCAAATCATCATCGCAATCCATTATATTGAGATCGAGGAGGTCGGACTGGATTTCCCAACTACGTGCAGTTTGTGAGCCGAGTCAAGATTGAAGCTGTTTTCCAACTGATTTACGGAGCTGAAGGGGATCTTGGCTTGCCCTTGTGTGACGGCAAGGAGGTTTTGATCTAAGGGAGGATTGAGGCTTAGTTTCCGTAGGTAATTTCTGTTGTTTTAGCTGTAATTTCATTTCTGCAGCTTGTTTCGTTACTGTCTTTGTTTCAGAATGTCCAACTTCATTTACTGAATTGTTTTCGCTTAATTAGGTTTCAATTCTTCAAGTTAAGTAGCTAGGGATCTTGTTTAGTGAACGACCGCATTCAATTTCAGTTTATTTCCTATTTCGTTCTTGCGTATCAGTGCTATAGTTGTGTGCCAATTCTGTTCTGCTATTTAATTCTGCTCTTGTATCAAGTTTCTACAATTCGTTTCCATTTCTGCAATTCTGCTTAATTTTTGCAAGTTTAAGGGTAGAGTTCCTAAATCTCGGATCAAGCAACAAATTAATCTTTCCAAATCATTTCTGGTAATTAGCTTTGTTCATTTGATTTCAGTTTGTTTCATTTTCAGTTCAGGTCTGAGTTTTTGCTGCAATCATTGAAATTCTGCTTCCAATTTCGATTCCTTCACTCATCTATGCATAGCATTTCTTTAGTGGTTTTATCTTCCAAGTTGTAGTGGTCAATTTCAATTCAGCATTTGTTAGTTTGCAATTTCTTCAATTGGTATAAAATCTTCAGCACATCAGTGCTCGAATCAGTCCTTGGAGCAGTTTTCTCTTGCGTGCCAAGTTGCTGAAATTCGGCACTTTGTATCAAGTGTAGATTAGGCAGTGATTGGTACCAAGTTATAGGGTACTTTTAGTGTGCTATAGTGTTTGAAATCAACTCGTACTGCATTCATCCATTTTTGAATTTTCTTTGCATTTGTTGGCTTCGAAAACTTGTAGCTAGTTTGAGTGAGTTGTTTGTTTGTCTAACTTCTGAATTTCGTAGCTAGCAAGGGTTTCAAGTTAGTTTGCTTCCGAAATTTGCTATCTCAATTTTTATGCATTTGCTTAGCATTTTGATTTACATTTGATATCACTTTTGCTTTCCTGTTAATTTCGATTTAGCTGCCTTGGTTGAGTAGGATTCCTATCGGTTGAATTCCTTAGGTGCCATCACTTGCTTAGTTCATTAGTTTAGCTCTCTTTCTTTTCATTAAGTTTTCAATTCTGAATTGCAATCCAAACCCAGATTTATTCGAAACCCAAAAATATCAACGACACATAAACTCGAGCTCGAATCCAACAACCTCAACTAGCCCTAGGAAAAATACGACCTGTGGCCCCTTTACTACGTTTTATATTTGCTAGCAAAAAGGGTTTCCAGCTTTTCACATATCTAAATTTTGAGACCCACATTTGTGACACCTAGTTAGCGGTCATCAAAATTTTTGGCGCCGTTGCCGGGGAAGCTACTAGTTGAGTTGTTTGATTTTTGCTTGTACACTTATTTCATATCTTTCTTGATTTATTTTTTGTGCTTACTGCTATATCTGGTGATCTGATTTTATTTGTTTCATCTTTCTTTATCTACTTTTACTGTGATTTGTTTTTGGTTTTATGACCAGGTCTACAGGTGGTGATCTTGAAGAATTTGACCCTGAAATTGAGAGGACTTTCAGAGCAAGGAGGAACCAAGGCATACTTTCAGAGACTACTGATATTCCTTCTCTTCAGTCTATTCTCACTCATTCAGGCAGTATCATGGCAGACTACCAGAAGACTATGAAGGAACTCGCAGCACCAGATGCTACATTTCAGTATTCCAGCATTGCTTATCCAGAGTTGCGTGGAGATTTTGAGCTTAGATCTGGACTCATCCATTTGCTGCCCAAGTTTCAAGGATTATCTGGAGGAGATCCAAATAGACACCTGCATGAGTTTCACGTTGTATGCTCTACTATGAAGCCTCAGGCTATTTCAGAAGCAGACATCAAGCTGAGGGCTTTTCCCTTTTCACTGACTGGAGCAGCAAAAGACTGGTTCTACTACTTACCCACTGGGCACGTGTCTAGTTGGATTTCTATGAAGAAAACATTTTTGGAAAAATATTTCCCAGCCTCCAGAACAACAATCATTAGAAAAAGCATTTGTGGCATTCAGCAAGTGGTGGGTGAGACACTTTATGTCTACTGGGAGAGATTCAACAAACTTTGTTCAAGTTGCCCACAGCACCAGATCAGCGAGCAGCTTCTTATTCAGTACTTTTATGAGGGATTATTGCAGATGGATAGAATCATGATAGATGCTGCAGCTGGAGGAGCCCTAGTTAACAAAACGCCAGATCAAGCTAGGGAGCTTATTTCTAATATGGCTGAGAATTCACAACAGTTTGGAAGCAGAGCATTGACTACCAGAGGAGTGGGTGAAGTTCAGGTGGTTTCTAATGATCAGAAGGAGATTAAGAATGCATTGGTAGAGCTCACATCAGCGGTTAAGCAAATGGGTCTCAATATTGCAAGTCAAAATTCAACTCCTTCAGTACCTCCACAATCAAGCCAAGTGATGAGTGTATGTGGCATTTGCGCAAGCCATGAACACAATTCAGATTCATGTCCCAACCTCCAACAAGATGAGTCACTAGCGGCATTGGTTAGGGGACAATTTCAAGCCAGAAACAACCCTTACTCCTCTACTTATAATCCTGATTGGAGGGATCATCCAAATCTGAGGTATGAGAATTCTTTCTACCAACAAAACCCTCAACAACAACAATTGCAGCAGCCTCAACAAAATTTCCAGCCACCACAACAATCTCAGCATCAAAATCAGCAATTCCAACCCCAAAATCAGCAATTTCAGCCAACATATCAGCAAATCCAGCAACCATTCCAAGGGAATTTGAATTTTCAGCAACAATATCAACCTTTACAGCAACAATTTCAACAACCACAGCAGAGTTACCAGCCTTGGAATCAAAATTTTCAGCCACAAAATCAAGGATATCAGCCTAATCAATTTCAGTCCTCACCACAACAAGTTCTATTTCAAAACCAGAATTTTCAAGGTTATAATTCTCATCAAATTTTCCCAACTTTCCAGCCCACTTATCAGCCCTATCAACAACAATTTCAGTCATCCTATCAGCCCCAACAGCCCTATTTTCAAGGATTTCAGCAAGGGCAACAATTTCAACAACCTACTTCTATCTTTCAAGGTCAATCAAAACCGTTTGCTAATCAAGGGGGCTATAAAGGGTCTGGTGGAGGAAATGCACAACAACAAAGAATAGAGGAGATGTTTTAGCAACTTCTACAACAACGAAGGAATGATCCTGCAATACAAAACCTCGAAAGGCAAATTAGACAAATGGCTAGTGAAATAAATCAGAGTAAAGGTCAAGGATCAAACCAATTACTTTCTCAAGCTATTCCCAATCCAAAGAGAAATGTTAGCGCTATTTATTTGAGGAGTGGGAAGGTTACTTCAACTCAAAATGGTCCAAGAGTAGAATTTTCTGAAAATAGGACAACATCTTCATTTCCAGCCCAAAACAGCCATGAAAACTTTTCAAACTCAGTTGCTTCCACCTCTAGACCGAGCTTAACCCCTTCACCAAGTGAACCTATGATTTTGGGAGAGAATGGTGGAGAAATCAGTGACGAGACCAACATAACAGCAGCTACTTCAGTGGAAAAGTCAGCCCCAAATCCAGCTTTTCAAGTTTCGGCTCAAGAGGAGGAAATTTCTGTTCCTTTGCCCTTTCCACAGCGGAGAACTCAAGCCAAAAGATAAGTGGAGGAGGAGAAAACCAAAGAGTACAATGAGTTGGTAAATTGTTTAGCAAAGTAGAAGTTAATGTACCCCTGTTGACCATAATTAAACAGATTCCTAAGTATGCAAAATTTCTGAAAGATTTATGTGTTAACAAGAAGAAGCTTAAGGAAAATTAGTTTGTCAGCCTAGGGAAGAATGTTTCATCACTCATTCATACCATACCTCAAAAATGTGAAGACCCTGGAGTTTTCGCTGTATCATGTGAGATAGGGAGGACTATTTTTCATGACGCTATGCTAGACTTGGGAGCCTCCATCAATGTAATGCCCAGATCGATCTTCCAGATGCTTAGTATTGGTCCTCTACAGTCCACTGGAGTGGTAATTCAGTTAGCTGATAGAAGCTAGACTCGTCCAGCAGGAGTTATTGAAGATGTTTTAGTAAAAGTTAAGGAGTTGATTTTCCCTGCAGACTTCTACATTCTAGATATGGAAGGAGAGTATCTTGCACGTAGATCCCCACTTATCCTTGGGAGGTCTTTTCTGAAGATAGCCTGAACAAAAATTAATGTTTATGCTGGCACACTTTCGATGGAAGTGGGGGACACAGTAGTCCAGTTTAGTATTTTTGATGCCGTGAAGGACTCTAGGGGAGATCACTCAATCATGAGCGTGGACACCACAGATGAGACTGTTGAGGCACAGTTAATTGCTGATGATGTTGCATTTGACATAGTGGGAGGAGATTTGATTTCAGAGAAAGCTGAGGATGCATCAGTTGTGAAGGCATTAGAGGAGATGGATGGAAAAGCACGTGACAACCTTGAATTCGAATCTGAGGAAGCTTTACAGGATTCTTCTTATCTTTTATTTTGTGATGATATTGCTATTGATAGTCCTAATTTTTCTAATAAGGTTGTTGCAGATATTACTGAGGAAGCTTGCACGAGAGATGATTCTACAGGTGTAGGGGATTGCACTGAGCCCCAGGGACCACCAATGCCAGAAAGTGTAGGGACTTGCATGATGGGAGCAAGAACCCAAGGATCACCTATTCCAGTTGAGTGCCCACCAGAATTTGAGCTTGAGATGGAACCTGTACCTGACCAGGAGGAAGCTATGGATACATCTATTCTTGTAGAACCTCCAGGTATTTTTCAGCATGATGAGGTAAGTATTTCTTTTATTTTTTGGAAAAATCAATAGAGGTGCCTAAAGTTGATTTCATTGGTTGTGATGCATTACTTGACACATCATTTGTGGGAAATAATTGTGAAAATTCCATTGAAATATCCAAAATAGATTTCATGGATGGTGATAAGCTTCTTGATATATCTTTGGTGGATTTTAATTGTGAAAAATACTTTGAGATGCCAAAAATTGATTTTATTGGATGTGATGCATTTGTGGATACATTGTATATAGAGACTGATATTATTTCATTTCTTTCTTACCCTGCACGCATGAGAGAGGTATTACATGGTTTTGCAGGGTTCTAAAGACTTCTGGAGTGGGTACTCCATCTAAATAGTCTTCAGCCTCCTAGAGGATTTTCCAGAAAGAATAAAGAGAGAGGAGATGATCTTACTTTAATTCGAAGCACTCTACCTCTAAAATGACTCTTGTACCTAAATCACCTTCGACCACCTGAACAGTTTGCTGTAAAGTTTAAGTGTGGGGGAGTAATGCACCATGGCAAAGATCAAATAAAGGAAACTCTCTCACCCACTCAGACTCCTCCACTACCACGATGGAGGCTACTTCTTGATAGACTCCGTTCACCGGAAATAAAGGGGAGTTTGTTCCTTCTTGTATTTTCTTTTATTGCATGTTTCATTTTTATGGTTTCTAGAAGTAGAATTTTCTTTTAAATTGAGTCCTTGCTAATAAATGCGTGAGTAGAGTAGAATGAATAAATAAATAGACATTGTAAATACCATGTTATTTCTTTTGACACTTTTTCTTGTATGACTAGGAATAAATGTATCCCTTTAGGTTATCTTCATAGCATTTTAGAGTCTCTTGAAAATAAATTAAATTTGGTTGTTAAACTTAGGGTTTGAGCTTATGGATGAATTCTTGGATGTTTGAGTACTACTTGACTTTAGATTCTTAATTGATGACTTGAGATGAATCATTTGCATCTAGTGAGAATTAGCCTTATTTTTGTGACACACATATGTAATTGTACTCTAGAACTTGCTTAGGTTCTTTCAAAACTATATTTCAATGATTGGATCACATCTATAGAGGCTAATCAATTTGTTTACCTTTCCATATCAAATTTTGGCAAAAATCATGTTTATTCTATTTTTTTTCCTTATTTCTTACTCTTATACATACTTTTCTATGGATTTGTTTGCTTGGGATATTTTCTTGATGCTACTTTGCCCGAGACGGACAAAGGATTAAGTATGGGGAAGTGACTAGTGTTTTGAAAATATTTGGTATCAAAGAGGCATTTCATGTCAAGAAAAAAAATTATGAAATTACATGTGCCAAGAATGAGTTTGAGTGAGTTTGGTGTCAAGAATGAGCAAGAAAGATGGAAGCAATTGGAGATCTAGATTCCGTATTATACTTTGAAGATTCAAGTGGCAAGCAATGGAAAAATCTGCAAGAAAGAAATTGGCACGCAAAGCAGAAATTGGTGCCAAAGGGATGAAAAGAAAAAAAATTCTGTTAAGCCATCTTGGGTTAGGAATTGGTTTGGATACAAAAACTGGAAAGTTGGGATTATGGAAGTCAAGATCAGCACTCTGCTAGAAGCTGAATTGAAGCTTTCCGAATTTGAAACCACTGCAGAAATCTGTACCCAAGTGGGAACTAATGAAGAAGATTCTGTGCCAAGGAAAATTTTCTGTGAAGCAGGATTTGATCAGAATTACTCTGAATTGCAGCTGTACTTTGTTCGAAAAACTCAGAACCATATGCTAGAAGCTGAATTGCAGCTGTGCGGAATCAGAAAGTCTGAATTGAGGTTGAATAAAGGCTGGTCAAAAGCTGAAAAATTTGAAACTGAAAAATCTGAGCTGCTGATCAAAAGCTGGGAATCTGAGAAAGTTTGACTTGGAGCTGCTGAATGATACAAGCTGAAGGCAAAGTAAGCTGCAAGGTGCTGAAAATCTGTTGGGAGCTGTTGTTGAATCGCCATGTCGGGACAGAAAAAGAAAAAAATCAGTGGAATGCTAGGACTAAGGTTGTGTTCCATAAAAACAGTTTCTGCACAAGTTTTGTATCAACTTAAACTGAATTTGGGTTTTCAAGGCTGTGAATCAAGGAATGAAGCACACAAATGTGTCACAAAGTGTTGAGAGCAACCACTGCTGATTAAAACAGAAAAAAAACAAGTGGCTGCCAGGAATTTCAAATTAAAACAGAGAGAAATTTTTTTTTCTTTACAGTGAGTTGCAGTGGCCGGAACTCAATTTGAAGTGCAGGGACTGAATTCACTACTATGTGATGCTAACTGTTGTTAAGGAATCAAAGAGTTTTGCAAGGTCTGAAAGCAATGCTGTGGAGCTGAAAGTTTGAAAAAAAAAGAGAAAGAAAGAGATAAAATTGGCACAAAGTTTGAGTGTTGGCACCATGAAACTAGTGGAGAGATCATCATCCGGATCAAAGCCTTGCCCCATTTCCATTCTGATTTTACTAGAGAGAAAGAAAGCAGCTGATATAAAAAGAAATTCAATTCTGCAGTTCTTAAAAAAAAAAGAACAAGGAAAAAGAAGGAAGCAAGGTTGGCACAAAAGGGCAAACTTGGCACATTGAGACCAATAGGGTTTTCTTCATCCAAATCAAAGGCATTGTTCAAATTTGACTTCACCACACTTTTTATATCACTAGAGGACTGTAAAGAGAAGCAAAGTACATTGGAAACATTCTTGAGCAACCAAGTCTCCCACTTCATCAATTTTTCTATTTTCTTGGCTTTCACTTCATTCTTGCCATTTTCCATGTTTTCACTTGTTTTTGTAGATGTGGATCCTAATCATGAATAATGGTGGAGATTGATAACAAGCAAGCCTATGGTAGTGCGAAAAGCATGTGTGTTTGAGTGAGCTCCACTTTCATCATGAAGTTAGAATTCAAGAAGAGAGCCACCAAAAATTTCCTTTGAAAGGCTAGTGAGTTAAATTCATCTCAATGAGTCATGAAGGATGAAAAGGCTAAGTTGTTGATTTAAGGACGAGATACTAATCCATAGAGCTTAGATTTTTGAGAATTGACAACCTTAGGTAATTTCTTTTCACTTGTTTCTAATTATGCTTGGAACGAGTCTAGGGGATACATATTTAGTAGTTTCGCGAGACGCTCAAGTTTAAGTGTGGGGGAGTTGATAAGTGCTATTTTATTGATTATTTCAGATGTTAAAATCCATGTTTGACCCATATTTTACATGCGTACCCTTGAATTTACCCTCGGTTCCATAGATTAGTTCTATTTTGGGCTTTATCGCAAATCTTTATACATTTGAAATATGTTTTTGAACTTAATTGTCGATCTATTTTTGTAGGCATGAAAGGATCATGGACCGAGGTCAAGAATGGTCAGGATCAAGCTCAGATCAAGACGATCAAGCTCTGGAGAACTGTGAGCCGTCCATTCAAGATCAGGTTGATCTGGGCCATCCATTGCAAATCTGGAAGATCCGAGATACCCCGAGGCAGATCCTGACCCCTGATCAACGTCATTAAATTTTGGGTTCAATCAGAGCAGTTTTAGCCGTTGGATCAAGCCAAATCAATCTGGGCCGTTCATTCCTAAATACTTAAGGAAAATTTCCCTCAGCTTCTTCCTTGTCGCGTCTTCGCCGCAACAGTTCATCTTCTTCGTTTTTCTTCGAGTTTTCCTGCAATTTCCTTAGTTTGAAGGCGTGACCACCTCATTTCAACCTTGGAACAAGATTTGATCATTGGGAGATAGTTTCTGTGGAGATTTCAGCTCAAAATTGCGCCGGAACAGAGCTGTCTGAGGGTTTCGGCAGTTTTGTGATCCGATCGCTTGGATCTCACTGTATGCCATTTCCATCCATCTGAGCCATCTGTAAGGGTCCTCGGGAGTGCTCAGAAGATTTTCAAATCATCATCGCAATCCATTATATTGAGATCGAGGAGGTTGGACTGGATTTCCCAGCTACGTGCAGTTTGTGAGCCGCGTCGAGATTGAAGCTGTTTTCCAACTGATTTGCGGAGCTGAAGGGGTTCTTGGCTTGCCCTTGTGTGACGACAAGGAGGTTTTGAGCTAAGGGAGGATTGAGGCTTAGTTTCCGTAGGTAATTTCTGTTGTTTTAGCTGTAATTTCATTTCTGCAGCTTGTTTCGTTGCTGTCATTGTTTCAGAATGTCCAACATCGTTTACTGAATTGTTTTTGCTTAATTAGGTTTCAATTCTTCAAGTTAAGTAGCTAGGGATCTTGTTTAGTGAACGACCGCATTCAATTTCAGTTTATTTCCTATTTCGTTCTTGCGTATCAGTGCTATAGTTGTGTGCCAATTCTGTTCTGCTATTTAATTCTGCTCTTGTATCAAGTTTCTACAATTCGTTTCCATTTCTGCAATTCTGCTTAATTTTTGCAAGTTTAAGGGTAGAGTTCCTAAATCTCGGATCAAGCAACAAATTAATCTTTCCAAATCTTTTTGGTAATTAGCTTTGTTCATTTGATTTCAGTTTGTTTCATTTTCGGTTCAGGTCTGAGTTTTTGCTGCAATCATTGAAATTCTGCTTCCAATTTCGATTCCTTCACTCATCTATGCATAGCATTTCTTTAATGGTTTTGTCTTCCAAGTTGTAGTGGTCAATTTCAATTCAGCATTTGTCAGTTTGTAATTTCTGCAATTGGTATAAAATCTTCAGCACATCAGTGCTTGAATCAGTCCTTGGAGCAGTTTTCTCTTGCGTGCCAAGTTGCTGAAATTCGGCACTTTGTATCAAGTGTAGATTAGGCAGTGATTGGTACCAAGTTATAGGGTACTTTTAGTGTGCTATAGTGTTTGAAATCAACTCGTACTGCATTCATCCATTTTTGAATTTTCTTTGCATTTGTTGGCTTCGAAAACTTGTAGCTAGTTTGATTGAGTTGTTTGTTTGTCTAACTTCTGAATTTCGTAGCTAGCAAGGGTTTCAAGTTAGTTTGCTTCCGAAATTTGCTATCTCAGTTTTTATGCATTTGCTTAGCATTTGATTTACATTTGATATCACTTTTGCTTTCCAGTTAATTTCGATTTAGCTGCCTTGGTTGAGTAGGATTCCTATTGGTTGAATTCCTTAGTTGCCATCACTTGCTTAGTTCATTAGTTTAGCTCTCTTTCTTTTCATTAAGTTTTCAATTCTGAGTTGCAATCCAAACCCAGATTTATTCGAAACCCAAAAATATCAACGACACATAAACTCGAGCTCGAATCCAACAACCTCAACTAGTCCTAGGAAAAATACGACCTGTGGCCCCTTTACTACGTTTTATATTTGCTAGCAAAAAGGGTTTCCAGCTTTTCACACATCTAAATTTTGAGACCCACATTTGTGACACCTAGTTAGCGGTCATCAACGGGCACTGTTCCATTCTTGCTTGGCCATTTAGTTTAATCTTGTACACAAGATAAATAATAAAAATATACCAAGACTTGGTCTTGGATTAGTAGTGCGGGAAAAAATAGCCAAAAAAAATATTACATGAATTTCGAGGCAGAATAATAATAAAATAAAAAAATTTGAGATAAATTTTTAGAAAATGAATACTCTGATTAATGGTGAAAAAATAGGAGTTAATAGAGATGGCTCGAATTAAGATAGCACGAATTTTGAAAAAAATATTAAAATAATAATAAAAAAATTTATGACAAATTTTCATAAATTAATTGTTTTAACAATTCTGACTTATGATGAAGAAATGAGAATTCAAAATTGAAAAATACGTAAGGATATTTTAAATACACCTACAGATATTATTTATTTGAAATAAAAGGCAAACAAGATTGAGTGGTATTGTACCAACCTCGATTAACGAGAAAACATTCAAAAAAAGAAATTAAAATATTTTCGTAAAATCCGAAAAGCTCTCAAATTGGTGGTTGCACCAAATTTGAGCTTCCCCGCTCTGATACAACTTGTTGGATCGAGAGAATACGATAGAGGGGGCGTGAATATCATAAATCGTTTCGGATTGACAAAAGAGCAAATACGCAGCGGAATAAACAAAACACAACACAAAGACTCAAGCGGTTTTACTTGGTTCGGTGTCGCGGTCGGCTCCTACTCCAAGGCCCACGGTCGTTGACTGTTTACTGCGGGCAATTCTATATGAGCTCAAAAGGTTTACAAGAATTGTATAAGTAAATTGCAGTAAATATAATAGTTTTACTCTTCGTGATCAACGCTCGGTATGGATCATACTTCGGTGTGGAGGGTCATCGTCGGCGCTTGGAATCTCGAAATGGAAGGTTTCTGGAGCAGCGCGTTTGAGTCAAAGAGCGTAGAACCGTTGGAAGGATTGTTGTATGAAGCCTTGGGGTCGAGGGGCTATTTATAGCCTCCTGGGGGGCGCCCTAAACGTTGGGCACCCCCCCACATGTTAGTCGATCCAGACAAGTCTCTGTCAGCCCTTATCCCACTTGAATAGGGCTGAGAGTTGACTGTGGGCGCCCGGGACGCAGGGGGCGCCCAGGTTGACTCGGTCCACTGGCTTCTCGTTGGCTTGACTCTATCCGCTTCGTTGGCTTGAGCCCGGGGCGCCCTGGGCAGTCGGGGCGCCCGGGACGCTGGGGGCGCCCAAGACAGAGGGGGCGCCCTGGCCCAGTAAGCCTTTGAAGCGTTTTTTTTTGTTTACTGCTTTGGCTTGACCTTGGGGGCGCCCGGGACCTCCGGGGCGCCCTACTCAGCTGTTGCCTCTCTCCCTTGAGGCGTTCTGAGCTGCAGAACTCGTTCCTTTGGTCCTGCATCCAGGGTTAGTTGCAAATACAATAAAACAAGAATATGTTATGATTATACAGCCTTAGCTGTCTTGGTTCTGACTTTGCGTCTCCAAAATGGAACCCTAGGTCGAACCGACGCCTACTGTTCCCTCGATGGGGAACACGATCTCACCTACTCCTCTCAGGAGAATTTACCTGTTGCCAACTGGCTCCTCCGGTTGGACTTTTGCCCAGCAGTCCTTCGTCAGGTGTGCAGCTGTCCTTCGCCAAGTCTTCAGTACCAAGCAGTCCTTCGCCTGGTGCCTAGCAGTCCTTCGCCAGGTCTTCGGTTCCAAGCAGTCCTTCGCCAGGTCTTCGGTTCCAAGCAGTCCTTCGCCTGGTGCCTAGCAGTCCTTCGCTAGGTCTTTGACTCCTAGCAGCCCTTTGCTAGGTGCCCAGCGGCCCTTCGCCAGGTCTTAGGGTTCCGATGCCTAGCAGTCCTTCGCTAGGGCTTTGTAACCTGGCATTCCTTCGCCAGGTGCCTAGCAGTCCTTCGCTAGGGCTTTGTATCCTGGCATTCCTTCGCCAGGTGCCTAGTAGTCCTTCGCTAGGACTTTGTTTCCTGGCAGTCCTTAGCCAGGTGCCTAGTAGCCCTTCGCTAGGACTTTGTTTCTGCACACTTGTGTAACTTTATTAGATCACAAATAACACTTATCTTTGAATCCTTTGCCAATATCAAAACAAGGTTCGATATGGTGCTTCCTGCACCAACACAAAGGATAAGAATTTTGGAAAGCATATGAAAGCATATGAAAAAAAATACTGCAGGATAAAACAGTCATACGCATCATATGAAATAGAATACAGCATGAAATCACAATAAACATGGAAAAGAAAAACAATGAAAAACATGGAGTCATACATAAAAATCATCAAACAGTCATACATAACAAGTCATGGAGTCACAGTCAGAAGCAGAATACAACAAATACAATCGATCCTGAGCTAGAGGGTCGTCAGACTGCATCGGGTCATACGAAGTGTCATCGACCGGTAGGAAGCTCCCTGGGGCAGTCCTGCTGGAGGGCGCAGATCCAGAAAGGTAGGCTGGTACGGATGACCAGCCGTCCAAGCGCGCCACTCCGCAATCCACGCTTGCTGCTCGGCGTGCATCGTCGACACTCTGGACTGGATCACCGACTGAAAGACCTCCTGACTCGCACGCCACCCAGAGATCTCTGACCGGATGGTCTACTGACCGTCATGTAGCCGAGAAACCTCGAACTGTATCAAGTGTAGTCGGTGGTCCACAGACTGCTCGAGCTCCGCAATCTACCAGCGGAGATCTGGATCCGGCTCGTACTCCTCCTGTGCTGCTACGACGGGCATCTCCTGATGTACAGCTGGAGCTGCTGGTACCTGAATATGGGCTACCCGAGGTAGCTCCCCTAAACCCCTCCCATCCTTCCACTGAAGGACCTGGCCCTGAGGTCCGACAATAATGCCAGACTTGGCAAACACACATTTACCAAGTCTGCAGTCTTGCCGAACCATCAGCATAGTCCTGCCCTTGGTCACATCAATACCGACTGACTGAAGCCAATCAGTAATAACGTGACCAAAAGGCATGTAAACGGTGCGCCGGCTGGGCTCACTATAGGCTATGATGGAAAAGAGAATGCACGACGTGATATCAAAATCGAGGTGGCGATGCATCCCGTAAAGCATCAAACAATGGTATGGGCGGATGTCACTGAGAGGTTTTGAAGTGATTGGCAGAAGACAGTTAGTGATGATTTTGAAAAGAATATAATCAACTGGAGAAAGGTGAAGGGCAGCAAAAGTAGGGAAATCAGGCCCTAACTCATCAAGGCCATCCGACCTAGGGTGTCCAAAGAAGTACTCATAGATGGAATCAGATGTTTCCCCCTCGAAGGGAGGCGGTAAAGGATCAGGAATCTCCGGGTAGATAGAAGAGAAATTTAGCGATCGTCGACAGCCAAGATACTTTGAAAAATTTTCATAGGTAAAGTCAAGGTTGGTCTTGGCTACCCGAGTTATATACCCCAAACCCCCTTGTGGTCCCGGTTGCAGATTGTTATAGAATTCAGACACAAGATCAACATTGATGTTTCTTTCGAGAGAAAGGAAAAATTCAAGATTGTAGAAATCAATAACCTCTTTAACAGAGGGACAGTGCTCATATAAGAAAGGCCTATCAATCGATCTACAAGGGAGGAGTTTAAAAGTTCTAGTTTGAAAGGCTTGTTCGAATGCGGCGTTAGGGAATCGAGAGCTTGAAGATGGTTGAGGTCTGGAAGAGGATGAGGGGGCTTTTGACCTCGAGGTTCCCTCAGCCGGTGCTTTCCCCTTCGAAGATTTCCTAAGGGTTGATAAAGAGGTTACGACACAAAATTTTGGTTGGAGGGTAAGGTCACGGCACAAGTTAATGTAATGGATCAAGTGAAGATTGAATTTATCAAATGAGGGTTGGATCACGTTAATGGTAACCACACAACCGTAATACCAATATATGAGTAAGACTTGAATTTAAAAACACCAGAAAATGAAACATCATGGTTAGTGCACAAAATTATGAAGCGAACAGGAAAGGAAAACCATAAAAATGATAACCAAACTTACTTAGGTGCCATATCAGTTGGTTGGTTCATTTGGGAAGAACACTTTAAGAGAAGTAGCTCAATAAGTTGGAAGACACCTTCAGAGAGACTGCGCAGAGAATGGAGCTCAGAGAACTCACAGAGGACTTGCGCAGGAAGAAGAACATAAAAGGTGCTTCGTGAGAACTTGTGCAAAACGGGACTCAGGAGCAAGAAACTCACGACACAGTGCAGGAACAAGGGAAGAAGAGCTCGCAACAGAGAACACCAACCGCAGGAAGGGTAAGCCACAGGAAGGGAGGAACAGAGATCTCGCCTCACTGAAGACTCAAGGAGTGTGAGCTCACGCAGGAAGAGGAGGAAGATGAGGTGTTTCGGCGCTAGGGTTAGGAGGATATGAGTATTTGGGTGATTAAATCGGTTGGTGGACCGATCACCAACCAAAGTTAATGCGGTAGATCGGATCCACCGTTTCTATCCAGGGGTACCCAGGCCGATCAGGGAACCTCCTGATCGGTCTGGCTGGGTTCTGATCGGTCGGGTGACCGATCAAGGAAGCCCTTGATCGGTCTGCCGATCGATCAAGGAACGAACAGAGAGTTTTGTGAACCTTCTGATCGGTCGGTGGACTGATCAGAAGGGTGGCCAGATCGGTCAGTGGATTTTCACAGAATTTCCCGAACAAGTCTGAGACAAAAGATTTTTGTGGATTTTCTCAGAATTTCTCGATCGATCTTTATGATTGATCAGGCCAACTCCTGATCGGTCCGGTGACCGATC
This sequence comes from Boesenbergia rotunda, assembly GCA_024364735.1. Lineage (NCBI taxonomy): Eukaryota > Viridiplantae > Streptophyta > Magnoliopsida > Zingiberales > Zingiberaceae > Boesenbergia > Boesenbergia rotunda. The sequence goes on from JAGFNQ010001196.1 coordinate 150,461, forward strand.
AAGGAGGTCCCTGATCGGTCTGTGGATCGATCAGGGATCGAATAGAAAGTTCTGTGAACCTTCTGTGATCTCACTGATCGGTCTGTGGACCGATCAGATATCAGAAACCTTCTGATATGTGACAGAAATCACAGTTTTAGACCTCCTTTCAAGTTCTGAGACAATTAGATGTAAGTTTATTGATCCTGGAGGTGTTCTCTCGACTAGAATTGATCCCGTATCAAGAATCAAGAGTCCTTATGGATTTAACAAATCAATTGCTCTAACTAATTTGAAATCTACTTCACTTAGAATAATCAAACACATGAAATCAAGTTTGTATCAACAACAAAACTCCAATCAAGTTTCCTTGATTGGAATGTCCATGTATGATCATGGAACCAAATACACATGTATTATGCATTGGTTTTCCCCATACTTGGTCAACTTAATGATTTTTGTCTCGTCAACCTAATTCCTCAAGGGATGCATTAACATTTTGAGTAATTAGGTTGATCCTAGCATCTCACCCCATTTCTAGCAAACAAAAATATTTTGTTAAACCTTATAGTTTGTGTGAGAGGTCCCTAAGTTGCCCAATAATTGTTGCCAACAATTTGAAATGATCATGAAGGGTTTTGTTTTCTTTTCAATCCTATGAAGCACGACACATTCCCAACTCCTTCCTTAAGAAACAAAATTCATTTTCGGGGAGTAGTTTAGTGAAAATGTCTGCTAGGTTCGATTTTGACTCTACATGCGAGAGTACAATATCTCCTATAGTAACATGATCCCTAATGAAGTGGTGACGCACTTCAGTGTGCTTGGTCCTTGAATGATGGACTGGATTTTTTTGTAAGGTTTATGTGCTTATGTTGTCACACAACACTCGCACACCCTTGTAGGTTAATCCATAGTCCTCTAGTGTGTGTATCATCCATAACAATTGTGATACACTCTCTCCCATGGCGATATATTCTGCCTCGGTCGTGGAGAGAGCAACACAATGTTGCTTCCGACTTGACCAACTTACAAACGATGATCCTAAGAATTGGCAACCCCCACTTGTGCTCTTCCGATCCAACTTACACCCAGCATAGTCGGAATCGGTGTAGCCAATTAAGTCAAATGACTCGGTACGGGGGTACCAAAGTCCGACTCCAATCGTGCCCTTAAGGTATCTCAAGATTCTTTTAACGGAAATCAAATGAGATTCCTTGGCACAAACTTGGTACCTAGCGCACATACCCACAACAAAAAGTATATCTGGGCGACTAGCTGTGAGGTATAGCAAACTACCTATCATGCTTTGATATTGGGTTAGGTCAACAGGCTTCCCACTCTCATCATTGTCTAATCTTGTGTTTGTCGCCATGGGAGTGGTTACCTCTTTAGAGTCACTCATATTAAATTTCTTGAGCATCTCTTGAGTGTATTTAGATTGGTGCACATGGATTCCATCTCGAGTTAGTTTGATTTCGAGTCCAAGGAAGAAAGTCAATTCTCCCACTAAACTCATTTCAAATTAACTCTCCATGTGTCCAATAAATTCATTCAAATAGCCCTTGTTGTTAGAGCAACATATTATGTCATTGACATATACTTGGGCTACAAATATGTTATCACCATCTCTTCGTAGAAATAGTATAGAGTCTATTTGTCCTCTCACGAAGCCTTTTTCAATGAGAAATGTCAACAACCGCTCATACCAAGCACGAGGTGCTTGTTTAAGGCCGTAAAGCGCCTTCTTGAGCTTGAACACGTGGTTTGGAAATTCAGAATTCTCAAACCCCAAACGTTGTTCAACATAGACCTCTTCTCTTATGAAACTATTTAGGAAGGCCGATTTAACATCCATTTGATAGAGTTTGAAACCTCTATGTGCTACAAATGCAAGCATCAATCGAATGGATTCTAATCGTGCCACGGGAGCATAGGTCTCATCGTAATCAAGGCCTTCAACTTGACTATAGCCCTTGGCTACCAAGTGTGCCTTGTTTCTTACGATTTCTCCCTTATGGTTTACTTTATTTTTGAAGACCCATTTGGTTCCAATAATAGTGGTCTTCTTAGATCTAGGGACTAAGTCCCAAACTTGGCTTCTCTCAATTATCCTAATTCGTCTTGCATAGCAATAATCCAATTGGGATCATGTAATGCCTCGTCAATTTTCCTAGATTCAATTTCTGAAATTAAGACAACTTCATTAGCCTCATTCCTAAAGAATGATCTAGTTCTAACCCCATGATGAATATCTCCAACAATTTGGTTTTGAGGATGACTAAAGGATAACCTAGTTTGCCTTGGTGTTGGAGGTGCTTCTTGGATGGTGTCACTAGACACAGGCTCAGCCTCAGGGTCTGGCTGAGCTACATGTTGTCTAGGCTCACCGTCATCAGACTCATCAGCACCATCTCCAACACTCGGACTCTCATCCAAACCTAGTTTCCTAAGTTCGAATTGAACTCCCTCTACTTCTTCTGATTGATCAATTGCTTTTGGGATCTCCTCAAAAACGACATCAGAAGATTCTTCGACCAATCTAGACTTTTTGTTGTAGACTCGGTAAGCTTTGCTGACAAGGGAGTACCTGACCTGTATCCCTTCATCAGCTTTCGCTATGAACTTCCCAAGATGGTCCTTGGTGTTTAGAATAAACACCTTACACCCAAACACCCTTAGATGTTTAACTGTAGGTGGTTTTCCAAACCAAAGTTCATGAGGAGTCTTCCCTAAAAATCTATGAATGAGGACTCGGTTTGCACGTAGCAAGCTGTGTTCACAGCTTCAGCCCATAAGTAACTCGGTAAAGAGTACTCATTGAGCATGCTTCGTGCAACCTCTTGTAAGACTCGATTCTTCCTCTCTACAACACCATTTTGCTGTGGTGTTCTAGGAGTGGAGAACTCATGTCTATATCCTCTCTCTTGACAAAATTCTAAAAATCTTTGGTTTTGAAATTCTCCTCCATGATCACTCCTAATTATTTTAATTGTTGTTGACTTTTCATTTTCAATTCTTCTACAAAATGAAATAAAAACATCTAGGGTTTGATCCTTATATTTTAGAAAATAGGTCCAAGTATATCTAGTATAATCATCAATGATCACAAAGTAATAGCTACTATCATTCAAAGATATTATAGTACTACAATCAAATAAATCCATGTGTAGTAAATCTAAAGCAGTAGAGGTACTTACAGAGCTTTTACCTTTGTGAGAAGATTTCGTTTGCTTACCCATTTGACATGCATCACAAAGCTTTTCCTTTTCGTACTTGATGCTTGGTAAGCCACGAACAAGTCCTTTGTTGGCCAATTTCCGGATGTTCTTCATGTTCACATGTGCCAATCTCCGGTGCCAAAATATAGACTCATCTTCTCTTGACATGAAACACTTAACATAAACATTAATAGCACTTTTAAAAGAAACTTGATAAATATTATCTATCCTTGTGCCTACTAGTACCGTGTCAAGTGTGTCATTTTGTCTAACTAGATATTGACTTGGATGAAATTCAATTGTGTAACCCGCATCACACAATTGACTGACACTTAGGAGATTGAAAGTCATCCCCTTGACTAGAAGAACATTTTTGATTCTAAGACATTCGGATATTTAAATGTCTCCTATCCCTACAACCTTAAGGCTACCATTGTTACCAAAAGATACATTACCTCTACTTTTGCTTTGTAGGGTAGTGAACAAAGATCTAGTACCGGTCATATGTTTGGAGCACCCACTATCAACGAACCAAATTGATAGATGCTCCCCCTCAATCAAAGCCTACACAATACGAAAAATAGAAGATTTAGGTACCCAAATCTTGGGACCTAAAGCACCTACAATGCATGACTTAGGCACCCATGCCTTGACCACTTTCTTTTGGACCCTAGAAACCTTAGGTGATCTAACATGAGTCCTAGACATCAAAGAAACAAAGGTTGGTTCTTTAGGTCGGTAACCTATATCGGCCTTGTTGTAAACCGCTCTTTGAGTGTTTAGAATCATATCCAAAGTCTTAGAGCTAGTTGAGAATTTCTCAAGAAGACTCTTGAGTTTCTCAACCTCACTCTTCAAGGCTTTGTTTTCATCTTTTAAAACTTCAACATGCAAATCATCAAGATCTTCATCCTTAGAGGATTTTAGTTGTTCTACTTCTACTTTTAATGACTTAACCTTTTCTTTAGACTTCTTTAACAATTCGGTTAAGCATGGAATAGTTCTATAGAATTTGTCTAATTTAGGAGAAATTACCTCTTAATCATCTGAAGATGATGAAGCCGCATTTGAGGAGTCCATGGATTCATCACTGCTCTCTACATCTTCAATGGCCATGAGAGCTACATGGCGAGTACTCTGCTCCTCCTTTTCCTCTTCGGATGAACTAGAAGAAGATTCATCCCGCGTGACCTTCAAGGCTTTCTTCTTCTTCTTCGATTTGTCCTCCTTCTTCTTTAGCTTTGGACATTCACTCTTGTAATGTCCTTTCTTGCTACACTCAAAGCATGTGACATTAGTCTTATCAACTTTAACATCACTTGTATTACCTTTTCCTTTGTAGTGTCGGCTCTTCGTCATCATTCTTCTTACGAAGTTAGCCATCTCGGATGAAGAAGACTCGCTACCATCCTCCTCGGACTCGGATGAAGAAGAAGAGACCTCCTTCTCCTTCTTCTTCTTGGTCTTGTCTCCTGCCACAAGTGCAATCCCCTTCTCCTTGGGGCCTTTGTTAGCAATTTCGTGTAGCTCCATTTCACAAAACAAATCATCTATTTTAACAATTGACAAATCCTTGGATACTTTGTAGGCATCCACCATGGATGACCACAAGGCATTCCTTGGAAAGGCTTTTAGAACATACCTCACAAGGTCGCGGTTCTCGACCTTTTCATCAATGGAGTGGAGACCGTTGAGTATCTCTTTGAAACGACCATGGAGTTCACTTACCGTCTCGGACTCCTTCATGGTGAGATTTTGTAGTTGGTTGAGGAACAAGTCCCTCTTGGCTATCATTGAGTCCTGGGTGCCTTCATGGAGTTCGATAAGCTTATTCCAAAGGTCCTTGGCGCTTGTGAAGGGACCAACTTTTATCAATTGGTCTTTGGTCATCCCGCACTGCAAGGTGACCATCGCTTTCGCATCGGCTTCTCCCTTGCGAGTTTGCTCAGCCGACCATCTTGAGGAGTCAAGCTCCTTTCCCTCAGCGTCTTTTGGAGGGGTGAACCTCTCCTTCACCGAAAACCACATACCTATGTTGGTCTTGAAATAATACTCCATGCGTGATCTCCAATACTGGAAATCTGCCCCATCGAAGAAGAGAGGTCGGGTGGTGCTATATCCTTCTTTCATTGCCATTGTTGTTGTAGACTCTCGCGTGTTAATCCGTTGAACAGAGCTCCTTGCTCTGATACCACTTGTTGGATCTGGATGGCTACAGAGGGGGGGTGAATGTAGCCAGACACACAAATCACTTGCTCTTTGAAGTTTCTGCACTTGTGGTTAGCAACGGAAGAAAATACAGAGAAACAGAAACTGAAGAACAAGCTGAAAAACAAATAGAAAATCACAAACTCTAACACGAGGATGCACAAGGTTCGGGGATAACTTGCCCCTACTCCTTGGCGTGTCCGTAAGGTGGGCGATCCCTTGATCGTCGGCAGATCATGCCTTGGAAAATCCGGATATCAAATGTCTCCTTCTCGGTGGAGAAACCTCTCCACACAAATAGTCTCAAGAGTATAAGAAATTAAGCACAGAGACAAAGAAAGCTTACAGAGCACAAGCAAGCGAAGGAGAAACGTTTACAGGCACAACTCACAACCCAGCACAACCTCGGCAAGAGCCTTCACTCAGCTCTTCCTTGTCTACTTGTTGATCGCCTTGCCACATGTTCTTAGATCCTTCCAAGTGCTCAAGTCACAGAGTACCCAACAGATCGCTCAAAGACTTTTGTGTATACTCGAGTTGCTTCAAGGTGCAGGATGATCAATGTTCTTCTGAGGCTTCTTCGCTACCAAGCTCTTAAGCCTCCAGTCACTAGGCGCGCCTCTGTGGCTTACCAGCTGCTCATCTGCAACAGCCCCAGTTATCACTGACCTCTTCTGGACTCCCTGAACTCTCTTCAGCCGAGCCCAGGTCAGTTCGTCAGCTTCCCAGCCGTTGCCAGCCCCCGCAGTCGCCCGTTGTAACCTAAGAAGAGAAAACAACCAAACCTGATCAAGGGAAAGTCCCCAGTTGACTCTCCTCCATTGTTTGAATCATCCTTGCATTACCTGCACACTTAGCAAACACGTAGCAAATGAAATCAAATGGGAATCAGTAAGGTAGCAGAGAAAACACAGAGAAAATAGACGCGATCAGAAGTCTGACAGTGGATTTGAATTAAAGGTATCAACTACTGATCGGTCCACAAACCGATCAGAGAGGACCCTGATCGATCAGGTCACATCCTGATCGATCCAGTGACTCCCTGATCGGTCACACTGACCAATCAGGGATCGTGGATCGGTCACACTGACCGATCCATCCCTTGCTGGACTTCCAAGTCACTACCACCAGCCAAAACCCCTGATCGGTCACCGGACCGATCAGGTTGTGCCCTGATCGGTCTGGTGACTGATCAAGTCACTCCCTGATCGATCAGGAGCCATCCTAATTAGTCAGGATGAGGAAAGTCACGATCTTTGATCGGTCAGATAGATCGATCATTATTCCTCACAGAGCCAATCTGATCTCTCTCTAATCGTTCACCAGAACGATCGAGGCCAACCAGAAGCCTTCTGTTCTCTCCCTGATCGTTCACCAGAACGATCAGACTTCTCTAGATCGGTCACCAGACCGATCCACAATAGGGAGTTCGTGCCAACTCCCTGATCGGTCTCTAGACCGATCCAGCTCTGACCAAATCAGCCCTAAATCCAGAGAACAACCTTCCTAGCCTTTTCTGACTCATTCTGGTCCCAGAGAACGAGCTCACGTGCCCTCTCCGACTAGTACATGCAATGCTCAGTCCCCCGGACCAAGACTTCGTGCTCAGCTTCACTCACCGGGACTTCGTTCAACCTAGCTTCCCTAGCTAGGACCTGGCTTCACTCACCAGGGTTTCAGTCACCCGGCTTCACTCACTGGGATTTCCATCACTTGGTTTTACTCACCAGGACCCGGCTTCACTCACCGGGGTTTCAGTCACTTGGCTTCACTCACCAGGACTCGGCTTCACTCACCGGGATTCCAGTCACTCGGCTTCACTCACTTGGATTTCAGTCACCTAGCTTCACTCACCAGGACCCGGCTTCACTCACCGAGTTTTCAATAACCCGGCTTCACTCACCGAGGGTCGTGCCCAATCCCCGATCAAGACTTAAATCAGACTCATCTTATCAACCTAAACTTAAATTGGTGTCAACACCAAAATAACAATCAGGGTCAGACTGCATCAACATTATGCATGATCATTTGCTTTGGTGTTGTTTTCCTAACTTAAACGAGTTGTCAAACATCAAAAAAGGGGATATTATTGGAGCATTCTAGATACCTTGGGTTTTGATGTTTGGGAAAAGGTTTAAGTTAGGTTTATTTTTCTATTTGATATGCATTGTAAGTATGTAGGATATAGGTACAACAAGGGATGTCCAAGGGAGATCTTGACAAAGGAGGAAAATTCAAATGGTATCTTGACAAATGAAGAAAGTTAATGACTGAGGCCAAAGGAAGCTCCAGAAGGCAAGCTGTGAAGGATGGAGAGACATTTGATAGACATAAGGCTGATGGAGAAGAAGGCTATGTCTTGGAAAAGGAAGACCCAATAACAAGGACCGAAGTTGAAGGAAGCTCCAGAAGGCAAGTCGTGAAGGATAGAGAGGCATCCGAGGGGCGCGAGGCTGATGGAGGAAGCTAGAAGGCTAAGTTTAGGTTGGTCAGGCGAGGACGAGTGCTGAGTGATTGTACTCGGGAAGGGAAACCCTAGGATTGGAGTTTGGGTTGTGCTGCTGGAAGTAGTCAATTGGTGTTGGGCACAGAGAGATCAGTCGACTGATCTCCTATGCAGTTGACTGTTGTTAGCTGGAATTCGAACGTTGGACTGTAACTTTCGAATTCGGATGGAACATTCGACTAGTGTTGGCACCAGTCGACTGGTAATAGTTGGATCATCAACGAGTTATATTTGAGAGAGCTAAGCTTGGCTGGGAAAAAGTTGACGAAATAAGCTAGGGTGAAACTTATTAGTAGTTTATAAGTGTTCAGGTGTGGTTGCAAGGTTGTGATGAGGTTTCTCCACCCACAAGGAGCGACACAAGCTAGCCGGAGGCTTTCCACAGAGTCATCCACCGACAGATCGGGATCATCCACCTTACGAACAGCCATGGAGTATGAGCGTCATCTTCAAACCACGTAAAATAACGTGTGTTAGCGGTTTGTGTTTCTTGTTAGTTTTAGTTTTATTTTGTATTCCGTTGTGCGCTAACAAGTGTAGGAAGAGAACCGGGATATAAGTTGGTGAACGGCTATTTCACCCCCTCTAGTCGTACGATCAAGTCCCAACAACGACCACCAACCTCCTGATGGTCAATCGTGATGCACCTCTTTGCCACACGAATTGCCGCCACCAGTTCTCCCTTCGACCACATGCAAGAGATTGACGGTTTCCTTGGGCGTTGTTGTTCATTTAGGATGGATGCCAGTTGTTTCCCTCTATTATGTTGGATTCCACTCGTCGTCGTCCTCTTCACCATTACCAAGTGTCACCTTTTCGGTAGTGACAAGACTAGTTAGCTTTTGCCACCTGTTGATTCCCCACTGCGGATGAGGCCATCCCTCCTCTGCTCTGTCCACTACCACACCGTTGATGAAGGATGAGAAGATTTAGGTAATGAAATCTACGTGAGGTTAATTAGTGGTCATTGATAATATCAATCATCATATGATTAAATTGGTAATTAAATTGAATTAGATAATTGATAGTGCTATTAAAGATTTAATAAGAAATGAACTTAGTGGTAATCGACTCGGTTTTTAATGAATTACTTATCATTTGGTTGCGGTTGATTGGTTATGTTCTTGGGTAGAGTTTGGATTTATGTTTGGAACATTGTTCTGTAGTTGTTGTTTTGGCTTTGTTTTGGTGATCGAATACAAGTTGAATAGCTCTGGTTTCTAGAATCGATTGTCGAGGTTGAGTTCATGAAGAGCTTTGGTTGGGCTTGTGATCTCTACCGTGTGTTGTATGTAGACCTTGGTTGGAGATGTATTTGATCAGGGTAGTGTGTGTTGTTGTGGCATTGGTTTATAGTGAACCCTTGAAAGCTGTCGTGAGTTGTGAGTTTTGTTTTGGTGAGTATGGTTCAGCTGTGAAAGTCAATTGACTTTGGTAATTGAATGAGGTATTATGGAGTTGTCTTCCAAGGTAACTTAAAAGTAGCTAATGTAGTAAAATCTTGATTAGCTATTTAGTTTATATACGTGTAGCTAAAAACTGTGTTTTGATATAGGGCATTGATTTGGTTTGGATGGGTGGACGTGGGGTTCTCTTTGGGCACAGACTTTGTATTTGGAGACGGATATTTCTTGTTTGTTTCTTTAGATCACGTTATCTTCATGTATGGTTGTTTATACTTGTGCAGTAGGTTCTTATTTACCTTATATCTACTACCATTATTATCTTACATGATACTTATTGCTTGATCTTTGAGATAATCAAATTCTTGTCTATATAGTCCCTATATATAATATTTGACTCTATGAAGTGTTCATGTATACATGTGTGCGTAGATATAGAAGCATGTCACTTGATATCTGCATGGATTGATTTCTTGTTATACTTACATGTGTACCTAGATGTATGATGATTAGGTTATTATACCTGTGATCGACTTGTGCATGTTAGGTTGAGTTATGTATGATGACCGGGATGTGGGATCATTGTAATCAATAGAGGGGAGGGGAGGGGGGGGGTTGAATAGCGATTATTAAAAGTTTTCGGGAAAGAGAATACATAGCGGAAAATTAAAAGAAACAATACTAACGCAGTTTCCTTTTACTTGGTTCAGAGTGTTTTACGGCTCCTACTCCAAGGCCCACGATCCTTGACCGTTTTCGTTGGGCATTTCTATAACTCGAATAAGATTTACAAATATAGAACTTGAGTACAGAATTAAATAGTGAAATTAAAAATATACCGATGATAATAAAGGATTTGTGAAGCATCTCGGGCAACGTGTCGTCGTTCTTGATCGTTGTCAGCGCGGGAATCTCGAGCATGGAAGAAATTCAGAGAGTGTTTGAGTGCTTGAGTCGCAAGAAGATTGTTCTGAATTGTTGTGAGATGTGTTCTGAAAGCAAAGGGGTGAAGCCCCTTATATAGGTTGTTCTCGGGTGCCTCTGGGCTATTGGGCGCCTGCCACGTGTAGTGAATTGACCGCTTCCTTATCCATAGACTCGACCAAAACTCTATCCCTCGGTCTTCGGCACCTGGGACCTCTGAGGCCGTGATGGCTCACGGGCGCCTGAGATGCTGACTTGGCAACCTGCCAGCTCAGCCTCTCACTCGCTGAAAACGCCGCAACTCAGGTGCCTGTTACCTGTTTGGAGCTTGGTCTCTCAGGCGCCTGAACCCTTTCAGGCTCCTAGGATGCAACAGTTACTCCCTTTCACTCCTATAACCAGGGTTTGTCCAAGAACAATATAACATTAATAATAAATGCATGGATAATAGCCAGAGCTGTCTTGGTTCTGACTTTGGATTTCAAAATAAAACCCTAGGTCGAACCGACGCCTATTGTTCCCTCTTCCGGGGAACGTGTCCTCACCTACTCCTCTCAGGAGAAGTTACCTTTTTCCAACCGACTCCTTCGGTTGGACTTTTACTCGACCTTCGAGATTGTCGGATCTCGAGACGTCCGTTCCTCGACCCGCATTTACTTCTATCTGCAATCCTCGCTCGACTAAGACTCCTGCCCGATCTTTCAGATCAGGACTTCGGTGCCCAACCCTCGGCTAGGTTTTCTTGCCCAGTCCTCGACCAGGGCTTCTTGCTCAACCCTTCAGGTCAAGACTTCGTGCCTAGGTGAACTAGGACTTTTCTACACACTTGGTAAATTCATTAGATCACAATATAAACTTAACTTTGAACCCTTTGTCATTATCAAAACTAGGTTCGATCTGGTGCTTCTGGCAGCAACAATCTTGTAACACCCAATAATTTTCTGGTATTATTAGGGATTTTTCGGAATTTTTCTAGCATTTTTCGGAATTAAAATAAAAAGAAAATAAAATTAAAGGGTCGGTGGGGATTGATCTCGCAACCACGCAAGAAGCCAATCCCTAAGCAAGTTCAAGTAACCAGCTGGGCAAGGGTATCAAACACAGAAAAGGATGAAGCGAAATAATATTATAGTTGATTTAGCCCGTTTCATGAAGATGTATTTAAACTTCCACTTAAGTTGAGTTAAGACCCCATTAGGGCTTGGAGGAGGCCGCGCGAGCAGGGTGGGAGGCTGCGAAAAACAGGGAAGAAAAGGAGAGTTTTCTCCTCCTTCTTCTTCCTCTTGAAGTAGAAAACCTAGGGCTTCTTCCCTCGGGCCAAGGGTGAAGTTTTCTTGCAAAGGAAGAGGAAAAGAACCCTACGCTAAGAATTTCGAGATACTTAGTGAGTTTTCTTCAAGAAAAGGGTAAGTAAATCACTCACCTGCAATAGGAGTAGCTTCGCATGTAGTTTTCTTGTTGTAGAACCTTGATTTTGTAATCTAAGTGCATGCTTGGAGAATATTGTTTATGGTGTGATTTAAGTTTCTCAAGAATACACGTTTTTAATCATAGAACTTGAATTGGAGTAGATTTTATATGTGTGATCTAAGCATGAAAGGCCAAGTTCTTGAAAAGTCCCAAAGATGAGTTTTGGGTTAAGGGCACGCAAGGTGCTCGATGAAAGTTCCAAGTGAGAAAGGTAAAGTTTTGTAGTGCAAAGACTTATGTAAAATGAAAGATAACTTGATAAGTATAAGCATTATGAATAAGAAAGTATTTTACTTTTGTAAAGTGACATGTACCGGGCAAAAGAGAGGCCCACAGAAAGTTAGAAAGAAGCTCTAATAGGGTGCGGTGGCTAGCTACCCCGAAACCTATTAGGGATGCGCGCATTGGTACACTGATACCAGGTACATTGTCAAGGCCTGAGAAAGTTGATTATTATTTTGAAGTATATGAGTATATGTAAGTGTTTTCAGTTTAAGCATATGTTTTGCTAAGTATGTTAACATTGTTATGTTACAAGCATGTTAAAGAGCAAGAGCAAGGAAGTTAGTGGTTTAAAGTATGGAAATGCATAAGTAGCAAGTCTCAAAAGAAATTATGAGCATGTTAGATTTGCCAATGTTTTAATGCTAGTAAATGTTTTCAAGCATGATTGAGCATGATAAGTATGTGAAAGTTTCCATGTGTAAGTATTTCAAAGTGCATGTGTTTTGAAGTAAGCATTATTTGAAAAGAGCATGTTTATCCCTTATCGGTTGGATTTGTGAGTTAGGATTTACTTACTAAGCAATTTGCTTATTAGTTGCATTTTCCTTCTATTGCAGATAAATGTAAAGAAAAAGCATAAGTTAAGGAGGCGAAGGGACTTGCTTTGATGTTCAGTGGCGGCGGAACCGTGGAAGAGATCTTTGGGCTAAGTCTTGTAGAACATGTGTTTTGGTGTTTTGAAGTGGTAGAATGAATGACTTTGTTTAAACTACGCATAGAGGTTAAGTTTGGTACAAACTCTAGAGTGTTTTGCTTACATTTTGATAGTTTTGTTAAATCTCGTAAGGATTCTAATTTCAAGTTATTGGATTCGTTTTGAGTTGCTAAAATGTTCATAAAACTAGTATAGAGTATAGAAATGGAGTTATGTCTTTGTATGTCTTGGAAGTATATGTTTTGTGGATCGTTGGAGATGGTTTTCAGGTCTGAAATGCAGGTTTTCAGGCGTGCCAGTCGACTGGTTCAGAACCAGTCGACTGCGATATCGAACAGAACCTACTGTTCGATGCACCAGTCGACTGCCATGAGGCCAGTCGACTGGTGCCGGGCACGGAAAGTTTCTGTGGCCGATACCAGTCGACTGGCTATATAGCAGTCGACTGGTACCATCGAAAAGAAGTGGTATAGAGCAGTTGGTTAGTGCTTTAGTGTTACAACTAAGAGGTCTAGGGGTCAAATCTTGGCCAAGCTAATAAAATTAAAGTTTTTGCTTTATTTTGGCTGATTAGTACTTTAAACATGATTATGAATTGTTAGTTCAGCAAATAGCGAAATAAGAAATTTTAAATTCTCCCAGTTGGTTTAGCATTATAAGAAATCACTAATTAGTTAGTTAGTTAGTTAGTAGTGATCCGCCTTAAAGCTTAGTACCAGAAGGTGGGTCGTCACAAATCTCTCCCTTTTTGATTTATGGCAACACAGTTCAAAAGTTAGGTTAAATGAATATAAAAAAGAAATAGATTACATTTATGCACTGGAAGGAAAGAAAACTTTTCTATTCTCCCGCTTGATTAGTACTCTCCCCCTTTCCTTAGAACATTTTCAATATTTTTGAAAATACTTAGCAAAAATTTGAAATATTGCATAAAGCTCCCTTTTAATTGAAACTCTTCCCCTGAAGCTTTTGAAAATTTGTAATTCTCTATTTTTGAAAAGTTTCTCTAAGTATTGAAAAGAAATCTAAGTATGATTTCAAATTTAGCTTTTTAAAAAACTTTTGAGTGTAAAACTTCCGAGAAAAATTTTAAGTGAATATTTTTGAAAGCTTATAATATAAAATTTTTCTTAAAAAGAATTCTCAGAAAAAATTTAATTTTTAGTAAAACATTTGAAAAATAAAGATTTTTTCATAAACAATGTTTTTTTAAATTTTACTTTTACTTTCTAGAAAAAGTGGAAAAAAAATAAAATTTTAACTTCACTTTTTCTACTCTCCTTCTTTGCCATATATCAAAAATCTTTTTGAAAAGTATGTTTGGTAAAAAAAAATTGTGTATCAAAGCCTACTTGCTTTGCAAAAATAAGGAAAAAAATGACAAGCTGCAAGTAATACTTTATAAACAGAACTAAACTAAGTGAATAGAAGTAGTTTTACCTAAGTAATAAGTTTTGAACCTAGTTAATATTCTAGTGAGTCCATGCATGAAAAAATATTTCATGAAAAAAATGGATCAAATCAATTTCTTTCGGTCCCTCTCTAACCCAGTTTGCTACTCACTAATTGTTATATAACATCAACTTTCACTTAGGTTAGTCAAGTTAAGTAGTCTGATCAAGTTAGATTTTCTAAGCTTGATTACTTAACTTGATTGCTGTTCAACTATATTTATTGCCTCAACTGCTCTTGATGCACTGACTTAAAGCATCTTGAGTCAAGGTATAGACCTAAACATCTCAACCTAATCTAGGTTATCAATCAAACTACCCTAATGTGTTTGTGAGATGTTGGCTTCTAGATCTATAGGAGCATGCAATGCTAGGGTTAAGTCCTAAGCTAAGTCTATTTCATAGAAAAATCCTAGTTTTTAAAGGGGTATTTTTAAAAAAAAACTAAGTTAGAAAATACTTTTAAAACAAAATGATTTTGAAAACACATTTGCAAGATAACAAAAAAAAACAGTAATAAAAAAAAGTTCTATTCTACTAAGCACATTCCTATCTGCCTTCTTAGTGAACTAAACTCAGACTCAGGTAGTGGTTTAGTGAAGATATTGGCTAGGTTAGATTTTGAGTCTATATATGTAAGTACGATTTCGCCCTTAGCTACGTGATCCCTAACAAAGTGGTGTTTAACTTCAATATGCTTAGTTCTGGAATGATGAATAAGTTTTTTTTGTAAGATTAATTGAACTTATATTGTCAATAAACACTTTAGTTTGGGTATAGTCTAGGTTAAAATCCTTAAGGGTATGTATCATTCATAAAAGTTGGGCTATACATTCCCCTAGGGCAACATATTCTGCTTCAGTTATAGATAAGACAACACAATGTTACTTTCTACTGCACTAGCTAACTAGACTTTATCCAAGTAATTGACAGCTCCCACTGGTACTTTTTCTATCTAATTTACAACCTGCATAATCTGAGTTAGAAAATCCTAATAATTCAAAATTGGACGTCCTAGGGTACCAAATAGCTATATTCATGGTGCCCTTAATATATCTAAGGATCCTTTTAACTGCAGTTAAGTGGGACTCCTTAGCATAATTTTGGTACCTGGTACAAACACCTACTGCAAAAAGAATATCAGGTCTACTAGCAGTTAGGTAAAGCAAACTTCCTATAACACTTCTATAATACTTTAAATCAATTGGCTTGCCTTCAAGAACGTTATCTATTTTGGCATTTGTAGACATAAGAATACTTAAATTCTTTGGACTATCCATTTTAAATTTCTTAATTAATTCTTTTGCATATTTTGATTGGTGAATATAGTTTCCATCCTTGGGTTGTGTAATTTATAAACCTAAAAAGAAAGTTAATTCACCTACTAATCTCATTTCAAATTCATTTTCCATAATTTTAATAGTCTTTTAAGAAATTAGTATTCGTTGATCCAAAAATTATATCGACTACATAAATTTGGGCTATAAAAATGTTTTTTTCTAAAGTCTTAACAAATAGGGTTGAGTCAATTTGACCTTGGTTAAAATCTTTAGAAATTAGATAGGTGGATAATTTTTCATACCAACCCTAGGTGTTTGTTTTAGCCCATAAAGGGATTTTCTAAGTTTGAATACATAATCAAGGTAGTCA
Source organism: Boesenbergia rotunda (assembly GCA_024364735.1). Classification (NCBI taxonomy): domain Eukaryota; kingdom Viridiplantae; phylum Streptophyta; class Magnoliopsida; order Zingiberales; family Zingiberaceae; genus Boesenbergia; species Boesenbergia rotunda. The sequence goes on from JAGFNQ010001196.1 coordinate 166,213, forward strand.
AGATCCTCAAAGCTTGGGGGTTGTCCTACGTAGACTTCCTCTTTTATAAAACTATTCAGGAAGACAGACTTGACATCCATTTGGTATAATTTGAATCTCCTATAGGTTGCAAAGGCTGGAAAGGTGAACCCTAGGGGTTTTTAATTATTAATTTCTTTTAGAACACTATAACCCAATTGGGATGGTGAACCCTAAGGGTTTTCGATTTTTAATTTTATTTAGCTTGAACACTATATCCAATTGGGAAGGTGAACCCTAGGGGTTTTCGATTTTTAATTTTGTTTTTAGTTTGAACATCATAATCCAATTGGGAAGGTGAACCCTAGAAGTTTTCAAATTTTAATTCTTTTTTTAGCTTGAATATTATAACCCAATTGGGAAGGTGAACCTTAGACTGAAATAAAAATAAACTGTTAACTTTAGGACTAAAAAAGTCTTTTAAAAAATTTAGTATCACAATTGGGTCTTGTTGTTCAATCATAATTTTTTTAAAAAAAAAGAGACTTGAGGCGCCTCCCATTTCATGATATTAAAATTGTTACTTTTAAAATTTAGGACTAAAAAAATGTTAAACGCTCATCTTTGAGACTTTAAAAGTCTTTCCAAAAGTTTAGTATCAAAATTGCTAATTTAGTATCAAATTGGGGACCTGAAGAGTATGTGCCCCATTAAAAAAGGTAGATCTGCTACCTTAACGTTCCCCTAATTCCAGCACCATGGATATGGAGGAAGTTTCATGCAGGTACGTAGAGAATAAATGTATGGTGGGGCCAAAAATATAGGTCATCACCTCTTGGTGATCAACCCCCGACCATTATGCTTGAAATGTCATGCGTCCATCAACTCTATTATACTCATCCCATGAATATAAAGAGTTTTTGTCCCTTTAGCTTCCCTCCATTAATGCTAATAAAAACTCACTTAGAGCACATTTTCTCATGTGATTTTCAACTTCTCTTCATCCAATGAACAGAAACTTTTCATCTTCCTCTATTATTAATTTATTAAACATTTTAATAAATTAATATCTCATTCAAATGTGGTTGAGTCTAATCTAAATGAGTCAAACTCAAATTAGATCTCAATACCATAATCCAATTGGATTTACTTGAGTCTAACTCAATTAATCCAATTCGGATCAAATCATAGTCAAACTAAGATCAATTAATCTCCAAAGCATCGTGCCCTTAGTGTGTGACCCAATAGATTCTCGTAATGTTGGCAATATGTCTAAACCAATTTAGACACATAAGTAATGAGCAGTATCTAGCAATGCATCATTGTTACCCAAGTGACGAGAAAATTGAGATCCGACTTAACCTTCGTGACTATGACAATATATGACATTGCCCTTCCATCCTTAATATCTAGATTGACCAATGAGGCATCGACCATGTCATCTTCGATCGATCTTTATGTTTCTTGATCCTCGATTAGACTCACTCAAAAAATAAGCTCAATATCTCATATTGACTCATTTGAGCATAACCATGCGTTTTAGTAGTCCTACTCGATGAAGGGGCCCACAGATATCACTCTCGTCATATGGGAGGGATAGATCCCATCTACATCACTCACATCCCTCCGCATAATTTATTACATACCTAGTGATCGCCTTTATAGTCCACTCTGTTACGTGTGACGTTTGACGATACCAAAATACATAACTCCTTATGTTGGGAACCATAGTAACTTCAGGTCTAAGGACTATTTATACTAATAGTCACATGAGAAAGTTTATGAGACTTATATGACAATCTATGAAACTTTCCCATGGCGGGTCAATTCAGTACACATTCTCTAATGTATACCCATGTATCAACTTGTTATCATATATTCATGACTTGTGAGCTCATGTCATCAATTGACCTACATGCTAGTCTCCATGCATTAATATTGTCCTTGAATATTAATGCTTGACTAGGAATGATTTAGTATAGTGTTCTCTACATCATCTCACTATCGATTCAACCAATCGATATAATGTAGATAAGAACCTACTACCCAAAGACATTATTGTACTTAGTTATTTGGCACAAATAAAAAGTATAATAACCAAACATGCCTTTATTAATGATAAAATATGATACAAAAAGTCCCTAGTCAATCATCATATAATTGGCTCTAGAGCTCCTACTAACAATCTCTCACTAGTACTAGTGCCAATCACTGTATCTAGTACCTAGTGATCTAGTGTGACCATCATGCTTCTTCTGTGCCAAAGCCTTGGTCAAAGGATCTACGATGTTAGCATCAGTCGGTACTCTGCATATCCTCATATCTCCTTTATCGATGATCTCTTGAATGAGATGGAAGGGTCGTAGTATGTGTTTGGTCCGCTGATGAGAGCGAGGTTCCTTAGCTTGTGCAATAGCCCCATTGTTGTCACAATAGAGGTCTATTGGGTCTGCTATACTAGGAACTACACCAAGCTCTATAAAGAACTTCTAGATCCAAACAACCTCTTTTGCTGTATCAGACACAATAATATACTCGTCCTCTGTTGTAGAATTTACGACTATGTCCTGCTTCAAACTCTTTTAGCTCACAGCGCCACCATTCAAGCAAAGTACTTATCCTGATTGCGATATGAAATCATCCCTATCGGTTTGGAGGCTTGCATCATTGTAACCCTTTACAGCTAGTTCCTCATTGCCTCCAAATATCAAGAAATATTCTTTCGTCCTTCAAAAGTACTTAAGAATATTCTTGACAGTTGTCCAGTGACTTTCACCTGAATCTGACTGGTATCTACTCGTCATGCTTAAAGCATACGAGACATTTGGACGAGTATAAAGCATGACGTACATGATAGACCCTATAGCGGATACATAAGGGATCTGATTCATGCAGTCTCTCTCCTCCTTAGAAGAGGGGCATTGAGTCTTCGAAAGACTTACACTATGTGACATCAGCAGAAATCCCTTCTTGGAATTCTGCATGGTAAAACGATTAAGCACCTTGTTAATATATGTACTCTAACTTAAGCCAAACAATCTTTTAGATCTATCTCTATAGATCTTGATGCCTAGGATATAAGATGCTTCACCTAAGTCTTTTATTGAGAAACAATTCCCTAGCCATGTCTTCACAGACTATAGTGAAGGGAAATTATTTTCAATGTGGAGTATGTCATCCACATACAAGATCAGGAAGATAACTGTGCTCCCACTAACCCTCTTGTAGACACAGGGTTCATCTTCATTCTTGATGAAACCAAACGTTTTGATTGTTAGGATGTATACTAAAAGTCTAGCTTTTGTATGATCATCTATATTTTGGAATGAGAATCACATGATCATTGTTTGCATTTTATATTTATTATATGTGTGCATATTGTCTAATACTTTATATTGTAGATAACATGGTGTGCGGTGTCACACAGAAGATCATGTTATCAATCCCTTGTAAAGTATAAGTAGAGTCTCACAACTAAGATGGTTTTGGACAAACCATTTGCATGGTTGAAGTATAATTTGGTATTGGTTTATCTTGACCATAGAATTAACACTTTGTATGTATTGAGCAGGACCAATATAGAGGTGATTCAATTTATACTGACTATATAATTGAATCAGACCTCAGATATTATGGTGCATATGCTCTTAATCCCGATATAATAACGGGCACATGTACTTAATATCTATTTCTTTGATTTACCAATTGACGAGATTTATTTGTTAAATCATAGGTCTGGTAAATTGATAAATAATATTATTTACATGGTGTGTCGTTGATTATAGAAGAAAACCGTGTCCTGATGTGTCAGGATAATGATGTACCTTTGAGGAGCTCATAAAATTCATCATGTAAATTCTGCAGGTGGACTTGGTCCGACATGAGATAAAGTTGAGTGGTATTACTCATGGAGTTAGATATTAATTAATTAAATTGTCAATAATTTAATTAATTAATGGACATTCGAGATCTTAAACACGGGGAGAATTTGTACACATAATAGGTGGAGCCCATATTTAATTATGGGGGTTGGTGAGGCAGTTCAATGATAATCCTTTAGTGGATTGGATTATCATTAATGGATTGAGCCTTGATCCATTAGGAGGCCAAGACCCAACTCCTCCTCATGGTCCTTATTGTAGCCTGTATATACCCCATGAGTCATGAAACCAAAGCCAAGTCTTAACCTAATTCTCTCCTCTCCACTCCACTCTCTCTCTTAGGGTTAGGGCGCCGACGGTAGAGAAGAAGAAGGAGAGTAATTCTTCTCCTTCCTTCTCTTCTCTCTTCTCCTCTCAAGGTGTGGCGCAAGGAAGCAAGCAAGATTCCTCTTCCTATTCCTTGGCTGGAGCAAGCTTGTGAGGGTGAGGGGAATGGCTGGCGGCAACCACTAGCAACTCTAGGTTGCGGCAAAAGGAGAAAGGGTCTTCTTCCAAGGTGGCCGGCCGCAACCATCTCCATGGGAGGCTAGCGGCGCAAGGTGAAGAAGAAAAGGAAGTCTTCTTCCAAGGTGGCCGGCGGCAACCATTTCCATGGGAGGCTGGCGGCGCAAGGTGAAGAAGAAGAGGAGGGTCTTCTTCCAAGGTGGTCGGCGGCAACCATCTCCATTTGAGGCCGACGGCGCAAGGTGAAGAAGAAGAGGAGGGTCTTCTCCCAAGGTGGCCTGCGACAACCATCTCCATGGGAGCTCGGCGGCGCATGGTGAAGAAGAAAAGGAAGTCTTCTTCCAAGGTGGCCGGCGGCTACTAACTCCTTGGGTTGTCGGCGGCACAAGGTGAAGAAGAAGGGAGGTTTTTCTTTTGGCGGCTGGCTGTGCAAGGTGGAGAAGAAGCTCTTCTTCCATTAGTGGTTGACACAAGCAAAGGTAAAGAGAAGGTGGCTTTGTTTCTTGGAGGATTGTCACCCACATGACGTCCAAGAAGGGGATAGGACATACAATAGAAGATCGTGAGGTAAACAAGAAGTCTAATTTCTTGTTTCTTGGAGGATCAACCAATTGCATGTTGTTAATTGTCATGGACCCCGAAGATAAATACAAAAACTGACGATCCTTTCATCATCTATTCCGCGGCTAACCAATTAGATGAGTTAGATTGCTTGAACAATAAGTTTGTTCAAGCGGTCACTTGAATCGGTCAATACAATGATGAGTCGGTTGCTTGGGTAAATTCATCTCTATCCGGATTTGTTTTAATTAATAAAATTTAAATCGGGGACTTGGAGAGGATTCCCATGCACACTCGAAACCAACATTGATTGCATCATCAAATCAAAGATTCCAGCTTTGAGAAGCTTGCTTTAGTCCATAAATGAACCTTTGCAACTTACACACCTTTCCAGCATGATCTGGATCTACAAAACCCTCAGGTTGTGTCATGTACACATTTTCGAGTAGATTCCATTTAGGAATGTGATTTTTGTTGATGCAGTCTGACCCTGATTGTTGTTTTGGTGTTGACAACGATTTTAGTTTAGGAGGATGATTATGATGATTGTGATTAAGTCCTGATCGAGGATTAGGCATGATATGGAAAATCCTAACCTGGGAGGTTAGGTGTGATGATTATGATGATTATGATCAAGTCCTGATCGAGGATCAGGCATGTGTTGGAGAATCCTAACCTGGGAGGTTAGGTGTGGAAAATCCTAGCTTGGAGGGCTAGGTGTTGGAAAAGTCCTAATTCGGAAGGGTTGGGTGAAAAGTCCTAGCTTGGAGGGCTAGGTGAAAAGTCCTAGCTTGGAGGGCTAGGTGAAAAGTCCTAACTTGGAGGGTTAGGTGCAAATTCCCATCCTGGAGAATTAGGTGAAAAAGTCCTGGCTTGGAGGGTCAGGTGCCTAGCTTGGAGGGCGAGGCTGGATGATGTTCTAACTCGGAAGAGTTGGGTGAAAAGTCCTAGCTTGGAGGGCTAGGTGAAAAGTCCTAGCTTGGAAGACTAGGTGAAAAGTCCTAACTTGGAGGGTTAGGTGCAAATTCCCAACTTGGAGAGTTAGATGGAAAAATCCTTAGCTTGGAGGGCTAAGGTGGATGAATTCCTAGCTTGGAAGGCTAGGGTTGAGTCACTGGATCGGTCTGGTGACCGATCAGGGACATTGGCAAGCTGCTCCTTAGTGGATCGGTCTGGTGACCGATCCAGCTATGTCTGATCGGACTGGTGACCGATCAGGGAGCGCGCAGTGAGATTGAGAATCTACTGTGTGGCTCCTGATCGGACCGGTGATCGATCAGGGAGCAGGCTGCTTCCTTGCTGTCTTGCTCCTGATCGGTCTGGTGACCGATCAGGGAGCAAACGGTGAGTGAGTTCCCTTGCTAATCAAAGTCTTGGATCGATCCAGTGGATCCAGTGACCGATCCAGGGATCTTGGATCTGATTAAAAAACTACTGTTCATATGCCCTGATCGGACTGGGTGACCGATCAGGACTCACTCTGATCGGTCTGATGACCGATCAGGCTTCACCCTGATCGGTCTGGTGACCGATCAGGTGTGTATAGCTGCGAGAGCTGGGAATCCCAGCGAAGAAGTGGATCGATCTGGTGACCGATCCACACACCCTGGATCGGTCTGGTGACCGATCACTTTAATTCAAATTTCACTGTCAGACATGGTCAGAGCGTCTGATCGTATCTGATTTGCTGATGTATGGCTCTGATACATGATTTACTGGTTGATTTGCTGCTCTAACAGACTGATTAAGGTGCAGGTGACAGGGGAGGATTCAAACACTCAAGGAGAGGTCAACGGTGGCTTTCCTTGGAGCAGGTTTGTCCGTTTTCCCATCTCAGGTTGCAACGGCCGGGCTGAAGACTGGAGCGGAGACTGGAGCGTTACTGAGGGAGCTCAGTGAGTCCAGAGGTAGCTCAGTGGAGGCTGGCGTTGGCAGACGAGTAGCTGGGAGCTACAGAGATGTCGTCACCTGGTGCTGTGTGGAGGAACAAAAGAAGCGGCAGTTGGCTTCGTGGAAGCAGGTCTTGCGAACTGTGTTCTTGCCGTGCTCTGAGTTCTCCACAACCTGCTTGCTGCGTTCTTGAGTTTTCCATCATTTTGAGCAAGTGATTGAGAAGCTATCATCTTTTACTTGAGCCTTGAAGGAGGGAACAAGAAGCTTGGAGTCCGACAGTGGGAAGACACGGGGAAGGGTTCTCGCGTGAGATCGCCACTGGGTGGAGCTCAAGGAAGCTTGCTGTGTTCTTGTCCTTGCCGAGGGTTTTGAGTAAGATCTTTCTTCTAGTTTCATTGAGCTTAAACATTTATATTTGATTGAAACGCTGTGGAGAAGTTTCTCCACCGAGAAGGAGGTTGCTTTATATCCGGTGTTCACCGGGGCTTGATCTGCCGACGATCAAGGGATCGCCCACCTTAAGGGCACGCCAAGGAGTAGGGGCAAGTTATCCCCGAACCTTGTAAACCCTCTTGTTAGCATTCTTGATAGCTGCTGTTGTTAGTTCTTCATCTCTGTTTCTGTTTTCTACATTGTCTGCTATTGCTTTATTTCTTCCGCTGTGCCGCTGATAGTTTAAGTGCAGAAACCTTGATTAGAATTCAAGTTGCAAGTGTTGGCTATATTCACCCCCCCCTCTATAGCCATCTCGTTCCCAACAAGTGGTATCAGAGCAAGGTGCTCTGTTTACGGCTTAACAACCGAGAGTTCTCAACAAGATGACATTGAGAGAAGGCTTCTCCACCACCCGACCTCCATTCTTTGATGGCGCCGACTTCCAATACTGGAGATCAAAAATGGAGTACTACTTGAAGATGGACATCCATACTTGGTTCGCAGTGAAGGAGGGATTCATCCCTCCTAAGGATGACGAAGGTAAAGAACTTGAGTCATGGAGGTGGACTGCCGAACAAACAAGGAAGAGTGAAGCCGACGCGAAGGCGGTTGTCACTCTACAATGTGGCATGAACAAAGACCAACTCATCAAGGTTGGTCCTTTCACAAGTGCAAAGGACTTGTGGAACAAACTCATTGAGCTTCATGAGGGCACCCGAGACTCTAGGATTGCAAAGAGGGACTTGTTCCTCAATCAACTTCAAAATCTCACCATGAAGGAGAACGAGTCGGTAAGCGAGCTCCATAGTCGTTTCAAGGAAGTCGTTAATGGGCTTCATTCAATTGATGAAAAGGTCGAGAACCGCGACCTTGTGAGGTATGTCTTGAAAGCATTTCCAAGGAATGCTTTGTGGTCATCCATGGTGGATGCCTACAAAGTATCTAAGGATTTATCTATTGTGAAATTAGATGATTTATTTTGTGAGATGGAATTGCATGAAATGGCTAACAAAGGCCCCAAGGAGAAGGGGATTGCCTTAGTTGCAGGGGACCGGACCAACAAGAAGAAGAAGGAGAAGAAGAAGGAAAAGGAACTTTCATCATCTTCATCCTCTTCCGAATCCGAGTCAAATTCTGAGGAAGATGGCAGTGGCTCCTCTTCATCTGAGATGGCAAACTTTGTGAGGAGGATGATGCGAAGGGATCGACGGTTCAAAAGTAGAGGTAACGCTAGTGAATCCAAACTTGATAAGAATAATGCATCCTGTTTTGAGTGTGGTAGGAAAGGACACTTCAAGAATGAGTGTCCGAAGCTTAAGAAGAAGGAGGAAAAATCCAAAAGAAAAGAAGAGAAATCCAAGAAGAAGAAGAAGGCATTGAAGGCCTCTTGGGATGAGTCATCCTCTAGCTCATCCGATGAAGAAAAGGAGGAGAAGAGCACAAGGCAAGTGGCTCTCATGGCTCTTGGAGAGGAGAGCAGTAATGAATCTTCAAGCTCCGCAAACACGGCTTCATCATCTTCGGATGATGAAGAGGTAACTTCTCCCGAGCTTGAAAAATGTTATAGAGCAATTGCATGTTTAACTAGTATGCTTAAGAAATCCAAAAATAAAGTTAAAGCATTGCAATTAGAGATTGGTCAATTGAAAGCTTCTAGGGATGATAACATTGGTGACTTGCATGTTGAATTACTAGAAGATGAAATTAAATCGTTGAAGCATGAGATTGTCAGATTGAAATCCTCTAAGGTTGAGGAAATCAATGATTTGCATGATAACTTGTTAGTAGAGGAAAACCAATCTTTGAAGAGTGAAGTTGGGAAGCTCAAGAATATTCTTGGGAAATTCTCAAATAGCTCTAAGACCCTAGATATGATTCTTAATGCCCAAAGAGCGGTTTACAATAGGGCCGGTATTGGTTACCGCCCTAAAGAACCCTCATTTGTGTCTCTCATGTCTAGGACTGACATGAGACAATCTAGGACACCCAAAACTCAAAAGAAAGTTGTCAAGGCATGGGTGCCTAAGTCATGCTTAGTTGACACTTTAGGTCCCAAGGTTTGGGTACCTAAAACTTCTATTTTTCGAATTGTGTAGGTTATGATTGAGGGGGAGCATCTATCAACTTGGTTCGTTGATAGTGGATGCTCCAAACACATGACCGGGGATAGATCATTGTTCACCACATTTCACAAGAAGAGTAGAGGTAATGTATCATTTGGTAACAATGGTAGCCTTAAGGTCATAGGAATAGGAGACATTCAAATATCCGAATGTCTTAGAATCTCAAATGTCCTTCTAGTCAAGGGGATGAAGTTCAATCTCCTAAGTGTCAGTCAATTATGTGACACGGGTTACACAATTGACTTCCAACCAAGTCAGTGTCTAGTTAGACAAAATGACACCTTGGACACAGTACTAGTAGGAGCAAGAGTAGACAATATTTATCAAGTTTCTTTTAAAAGTGCTACTAATGCTCTTGCTAAGTGTTTCATGTCAGAAGAAGGAGAGTCCACACTTTGGCACCGGAGGCTAGCACATGTGAACATGAAGAACATCCGAAAGCTGGCCAACAAGGGACTAGTTCGAGGCTTACCGAGCATCAAGTATGGAAAAGATAAATTATGTGATGCATGTCAAATGGGTAAGCAAACAAAATCTGCTCATAAAGGTAAAAGCACTGTAAGTACCTCAAATGCATTAGATTTACTTCACATGGATCTATTTGATTGTAGTACCATCATATCATTGAATGGAAGTAGATATTACTTTGTTATTATTGATGATTTTACTAGATACACATGGACTTACTTTTTAAAATATAAGGACCAAACCTTAGATGTTTTCATTTCTTTTTGTAGAAGAGTTGAAAATGAAAAATCATCAACCATTAAGACAATTAGAAGTGATCATGGAGGTGAATTTCAAAACCATAGGTTTCTAGAATTTTGTCAAGATAAGGGTTATAGACATGAGTTCTCTACTCCTAGAACACCACAACAAAATGGTGTTGTAGAGAGGAAGAATCGTGTCTTACAAGAGGCTGCACGAAGCATGCTCAATGAGTACTCACTCCCGAGTTACTTATGGGCTGTGTTGGATCGTGAAAACCGATAGAGGGGGGGTGACTATCGGAAATCCTTCTTTTTCGGAAAACTAAGAGTAAGTGCACAGCGGAAATAAAAATAAGAGACACAGCACAAAGACACAGTGGTTTTTACTTGGTTCGGAGCCTGTGTCGACTCCTACTCCAAGGCCCACGGTCGTTGACCGTTTACTTTGGGCAATTCTATATCAGGCGTAAATAGTTTACAGAAAGTTATTATAGAATTTAGTACAGTAAACTTAAATAGCTCTTTTTACCGACATCCGAGGAAGATCGACTTTTTCCGGAGCAGCAGGACGTCGTCGGCTCGAGTTGGGAGGATTCCGGGGTGAAGCGCGAGAGCAGAAGAGCGTGGAAGCTTTGTATGGAAGTTGTTGTTGAAGCTTAGGGTCGAGGGGTGCTATTTATAGCACCTAGGGCGCCCTGGACGTCGGGGGCGCCCTGCCACGTGTCAGCCGATCCGCACTTCGCTCGTTCAAGCTTTATCCCACCTAAATAGGGATGAGTTTTGACCTCTTGGGCGCCCTGGTCGCTGAGGGCGCCTTCATTGACGCGGTCTTCTCGGCTGGATAAAGTTGATCGGCCTTGCTGGTAAAGGCGCGAAGCGCCTCAGCACCTGAGGGCGCCCTGGGCGCTCAGGGCGCCCTGGCTGCTGAGGGCGCCCTGGATGCAGAGGGCGCCCCTGCCAGTGGTTAGCCGAACTCCTTTTTGCCTTACTTGTTTCTTGTTCACCTTGGAGGCGCCCTAGACACTCAGGGCGCCCTACTCAGCTGCTGCCTCACTCCTTTGAGGCTCTCTGAGCTGCAGACATACGTTCCTTTGGTCCTGCATCCAGGGTTAGTCCGAAAACAAAATAAAGCATTAATTTATACAGCCTTAGCTGTCTTGGTTCTGACTTTGGTCTCCAAAATGGAGCCCTAGGTCGAACCGACGCCTACTGTTCCCTCGACGGGGAACGCGTCCTCACCTACTCCTCTCGGGAGATTTTACCTGATGCCAACCGTTCCTCTGGTTGGACTTTTGCCTGATGGTCCTTTGTCAGGTCTTGGATGCCGAGCTGTCCTTCACCCGGTGCCTAGCTGTCCTTCGCTAGGGCTTTGTTTCCTGGCAGCCCTTCGCCAGGTGCCTAGCAGCCCTTCGCTAGGACTTGGTTTCCTGGCAGCCCTTCGCCAGGTGCCTAGCAGCCCTTCGCTAGGACTTTGTTTCCTGGCAGCCCTTCGCCAGGTGCCTAGCAGCCCTTCGCTAGGACTTTGTTTTTGCACACTCAAGTAACAACATTAGATCACAAATAACACTTAACTTTGAATCCTTTGCCAATATCAAAACAAGGTTCGATATGGTGCTTCCTGCACCAACAGGCTGAAGCTGTAAATACAGCTTGCTATGTGCAAAATCGAGTCCTCATCCATAGGTTTTTAGGAAAGACTCCCCATGAACTTTGGTTTGGAAAACCACCTACGGTTAAACACCTCAGGGTGTTTGGTTGTAAGGTGTTCATCCTAAACACCAAGGACCACCTTGGAAAGTTCACAGCAAAGGCTGATGAAGGGATACTAGTTGGGTACTCCCTCGTTAGTAAAGCTTATCGAGTCTACAACAAGAAAACTAGATTAGTTGAGGAGTCCTCTGATGTAGTCTTTGAAGAGATTCCGAAATTAAGTGACCAATCAGAAAATGTAGAAGGAGTTCAACTCGAACTTAAGAGACTAAGTTTGAATAAATCTCCAATTGTTGTTGATGGTGATGAGTCTGATGACGGTGAACCTAGACAATCCATTGATCAGCCGGATCCTGAGGCTGAAATTGTGTCTGGTGAACCCATTCAAGAAGCACCACCAACTCCTAGACAAACGAGATTAGCCTCTAGCCATCCCCAAGACCAAATCGTTGGAGACATCCATCAAGGGGTTAGGACTAGATCATTCTTCCGGAATGAGGCTAATGAAGTTGCTCTCATTTCCGAAATTGAACCTAGGAAAATTGATGAAGCATTAAATGATCCCGATTGGATTATCGCAATGCAAGATGAACTAGGTCAATTCGAGAGAAGTCAAGTTTGGGACCTAGTCCCTAGACCTAAGAAGACCACCATTATTGGAACCAAATGGGTCTTCAAGAACAAATTAAACCACAAGGAGAAATCATTAGAAACAAGGCACGCTTGGTAGCCAAGGGCTATAGTCAAGTTGAAGGTCTTGATTATGATGAGACTTATGCTCCTGTGGCACGATTAGAGTCCATCCGATTGATGCTTGCATTTGCAGCACATCGTGGTTTTAAGCTATACCAAATGGACGTTAAATCGGCCTTCCTAAATGGTTTAATTAAGGAAGAGGTCTATGTCGAACAACCTCCGGGGTTTGAGAGTACCGAATATCCAAACCACGTGTTCAAGCTCAAAAAGGCACTCTATGGCCTTAAACAAGCACCCCGGGCTTGGTATGAGCGGTTGTCAACATTCTTGATTGAGAAAGGCTTTGTTAGAGGTCAAATAGACCCTACACTATTTCTACGAAGAGATGGTGACAATATATTTGTAGCCCAAGTATATGTCGATGACATAATTTGTGGCTCCAATAACAAGGGCTATTTACGTGAATTCATTGGACACATGGAGAGTGAGTTCGAGATGAGTCTAGTGGGAGAGTTGACTTTCTTTCTTGGACTAGAAATCAAGCAAACTCGCGATGGTATCCATGTGCACCAATCAAAGTACACACACGAAATGCTTCGAAAATTCAATATGAGTGATTCGAAAGAGGTAACCACTCCCATGGCTACAAACACAAGATTAGACAATGATGAGAGTGGTAAACCCGTTGATCTAACTCAATATCGAAGCATGATAGGTAGTTTGCTATACCTCACAGCTAGTCGACCAGATATACTATTTGCTGTAGGTATGTGCGCTAGGTATCAAGTGTGTGCCAAGGAATCTCACCTAATTGCTGTTAAGCGAATTTTGAGATATCTAAAAGGCACAATTGGTGTAGGTCTTTGGTATCCCCGTACCGAATCTTTTGATTTGATGGGCTATACAGATTCCGACTACGCTGGATGTAAGTTGGACCGAAAAAGCACTAGTGGGGGCTGCCAATTCTTAGGATCGTCTCTAGTAAGTTGGTCGAGTCGGAAGCAACATTGTGTTGCTCTTTCCACTACCGAGGCAGAGTATATCGCCATGGGAGAGAGTATATCACAATTGTTGTGGATGATCCACACCTTAGAGGACTATGGATTGAGTTACAAGGGTGTGCAAGTGTTATGTGATAACATTAGCACAATTAACTTAACCAAGAATCCGGTCCATCATTCTAGGACAAAACATATTGAGGTAAGACACCACTTCATTAGAGATCATGTAGCTAGGGGGAACATCATACTCTCACATGTAGAGTCAAAGTCAAACCTAGCTGACATTTTCACTAAACCACTTCCCGAGAGTGAATTTAGTTTCCTAAGACGGGAATTGGGAATGTGTCGCGCTTCATGATCCTCAAATTGTATTCAAAACCCTTCATGATTATTTCAAATTGTTAGGGAACAATTGGGTAACTTTGGGAACATCTCACACAAACTATAAGGTTTACCAAAATGTTTTTGTTTGCTAGATATGGGGTGAGATGTTAGGTTCAACTCGATTTCTCAAAATGTCAATACATCACTTGAGGAATTAAGTTGACGAGATAATAATCACGGTGGTGACCAAGTATGGGGAAAACCATTGCATAACATATGTGTATATGGCTCCATGATCATACTTGGACATTCCAATCAAGGCAACTTGATTGGAAACTTGAAGTTGGAGTAAAAACCTGTTTGAATTTGCTTGATTGATTGATGGTTGGGTTTGACTCCATTAAGATGGGTCAAAGTGTTTGTTGAACCTATAAGGATTTTTGATTCGTGTTCAGGGATCAATTTTAGTCAGAAAATCATGTCTAAGGTCGACAAAGTTCATCAGATTCCTTTTGAAAATTTCAGAAGTTCTGAAATTGAACATTTCAGTTCGTATCAGGAATCCTGATCGGTCACCGGACCGATCAGGAATCGGGCTGATCGGTCCCTGGATCGATCTGACCCCTTCCTGTGGTGTTCGGTCCACAGACCGATCTGCATGGCGAGCCGTGATCTCTCGAAATCTGACTAAGTGTTCTGAGCTAGCCTGGATCGGTCTCCCGACCGATCTGGCAACCTGTAGGGATCGGTCCACAGACCGATCAGGGAGCTCAGAGTTTTCTTTCCGGACTCTACTGATCAAATCCTGATCGGTCACCCGACCGATCAGGAGCACGTCTGATCGGTCATCCGACCAATCAGGACCCTGTCAGTCCGATCAGGCCGTCTCCTGAACGGTCTGGACGCGATCAGATCGAACGGTGATCCGATCAACCGCATTAAATTTTGGTTGGTGGACCGATCCACCAACCGATTAACTTCGCAAAACCTTCTTCAGCGCCAAAACCTAGCGCCGACCCTCATCTGCGCGACCTGCTTGTGCGAGAAGATCCTTCTGCGTGCTCTCCTTCCTTGCGTGAGCGTGAGATCTGTGCTCATTTCTTTCTCGCAGAAACGTTTTGCAACCATCTTTTGCGCCGAGAACACTTTCCTGTGCACGGTTTCTTTCTCTCAACTTCCAAAAACGACAACGATGGCACCAAAGTAAGTTCTTGCTTTGGTTTTCCATTCATATCAATCTATAATATATGTTTGTGAAGCTAACCATGTTTGTGTTTTTGTTCTTGCTGTGATGTCTTGATTTTTTTTCCTTTGCCGTGACCCTCTTTCTAATCTTATGACCTAAATTTTATATCTTATGATTGGGTCTTATCTATGATCAATTCTTGCTTTCTTGTGCTTCAATCTATGGGTCATGATCAATTCAAACCTCATTAGAAAGTCGTCTAAGGGAAAGGAGGTAGCCGAGAGTAGTTCAAGGGGAAACTTCCCTCGTCATCTACACCTTCTCCAATGTCTCCACCACCTCCACATTCTCGATTTTAGAGTGTCTCTCTTGCCCTAAAGTTTCAATGGCACAATTTCAAATTGATGCCATGTCGAACTATCGACCATTCCTTCATCTATGAACATTGCCCGAATATCCGACGCATTATCACCCACTATAATCTCCAATCTATTCTTTATCTTGAGAGACCAATCAATCTTGACTTGGTCTCTGAATTCTATAACAACATGATATGTAGCGAGGGTACTGGATGGAGCACTGGGTGGAGGACCCGTGTTGCTGGTGTTGATCTTGAATTCAATCGATCTATTTTCACTGAGTTTCTTGGATGTCGCAGGTCAGTTAATGATTTCTTTCTCTACCCTTTTCCTCCTGATCCCCTTCCAGTCCCCTTTGATGGAGTGACCCCCGATTCTATCTACGAATATTTTCTAGGCCATCCCAGACCAAGGGGTTGTGGTGAAAGCACTCGTGACTTTCCCACTTTCTCTGCTCTTCGTCTTTCCTCTGTTGACTATGTGTTATTTAAAATCATCACCAATTGTCTTCTCCCCACTACCTCAAAACTTCTTGATAAGATTCACTCATTCCACTGTTTGATGCTTTATGGGATGCATCAGCAGCTAGATTTTGACCTAGTGGCTTCAGTCTATTTTTCTATCATCGCCCACAGTATGCCGTTATCCCAGTCGGTCTATATGCCATTCGGTCACATCATCACTGCCTGGCTGGAGTCGGTAGGCATCGATGTTTCACAGGGTCACATTGTGCCTATGGTACGACAGCATTGTCGTCTGGATAGACACATGCTGGCTCAGTCTGGCGTTATTGTGGGATCACGGGGGCTGCAGTGGAAGGATCGGAGACCCACAGGAGATTTACCGAGAGCAGCCCTTGGCACAGAGCATTCTGCTGCTGATTACGATGAGCAGGCTCCTGACCTGTGCTGGCAGGTTGCGGAGATAGAGCGGATGCTGCGGCACGAATTACATGTTTCCGAGCTATGGCAACAGGAAGTTAGCTCCGAGTTTCAGTCCTTCGATCTCCGTCTGGATGCCCTAGCATCTGATGTCTCTGAGATGAGCTCGTTCCAGGACCGATGGTATGAAGAGTGGTATCATCACACATTTCCTGATGGTGCATCCCCCAGTGGTCCTTCACCTGGGGATATCATATATATTGATGATTCTGATGACGATGTTGCTGTCGAGTGATGATGTCTTACTTTTGGGTTGTATGCCCTCTGACTTTGTCACACACATTTTGCTACTTGTTCGGATGTTTTCATGCCTTGATTTATCTATTTTTACCTGCCATGCTTATCTATTTATTGCTGATGCCATGTTGATGTGCATGTTATGATTGTTTGGTTGTCATATTCATGTTTATATTGCCATGTCTATTCGATACTTATGAATATTATGGCATGCGTTGTGAGTTGATACTTCATGCTCTTATGATACATATGCTTGTGTTGCCATGCCTATATCATGTTGCCATATGTAGTCATATGATTATCAATTATTGATCAAAATGATGTTTTGAGATACCCCTAGGGTTTAGGGGGAGTGTTGTATCGACTTATCAGCCCCTCTAGATCCCTTTTCGGTGTTCGACAAAGGGGGAGAGTGTGGATTGGTTAAGTTTAGCATGATTATGTTGTAGGGGGAGGATCTGGATTCCCCTATGATTCTAAAGTTGGAATATTGATTGAGAATCCCTAAACTTAAAATCGGGTTGTCAAACAACAAAAAGGGGGAGATTGTTGATGCAGTCTGACCCTGATTGTTGTTTTGGTGTTGACAACAATTTTAGTTTAGGAGGATGATTATGATGATTGTGATTAAGTCCTGATCGAGGATTAGGCATGATATGGAAAATCCTAACCTGGGAGGTTAGGTGTGATGATTATGATGATTATGATCAAGTCCTGATCGAGGATCAGGCATGTGTTGGAGAATCCTAACCTGGGAGGTTAGGTGTGGAAAATCCTAGCTTGGAGGGCTAGGTGTTGGAAAAGTCCTAATTCGGAAGGGTTGGGTGAAAAGTCCTAGCTTGGAGGGCTAGGTGAAAAGTCCTAGCTTGGAGGGCTAGGTGAAAAGTCCTAACTTGGAGGGTTAGGTGCAAATTCCCATCCTGGAGAATTAGGTGAATAAGTCCTGGCTTGGAGGGTCAGGTGCCTAGCTTGGAGGGCGAGGCTGGATGATGTTCTAACTCGGAAGAGTTGGGTGAAAAGTCCTAGCTTGGTGGGCTAGTTGAAAAGTCCTAGCTTGGAGGGCTAGGTGAAAAGTCCTGACTTGGAGGGTTAGGTGCAAATTCCCAACTTGGAGAGTTAGATGGAAAAATCCTTAGCTTGGAGGGCTAAGGTGGATGAATTCCTAGCTTGGAAGGCTAGGGTTGAGTCACTGGATCGGTCTGGTGACCGATCAGGGACATTGGCAAGCTGCTCCTTAGTGGATCGGTCTGGTGACCGATCCAGCTATGTCTGATCGGACTGGTGACCGATCAGGGAGCGCGCAGTGAGATTGAGAATCTACTGTGTGGCTCCTGATCGGACCGGTGATCGATCAGGGAGCAGGCTGCTTCCTTGCTGTCTTGCTCCTGATCGGTCTGGTGACCGATCAGGGAGCAAACGGTGAGTGAGTTCCCTTGCTAATCAAAGTCTTGGATCGATCCAGTGGATCCAGTGACCGATCCAGGGATCTTGGATCTGATTAAAAAACTACTGTTCATATGTCCTGATCGGACTGGGTGACCGATCAGGACTCACTCTGATCGGTCTGATGACTGATCAAGCTTCACCCTGATCGGTCTGGTGACCGATCAGGTGTGTATAGCTGCGAGAGCTGGGAATCCCAGTGAAGAAGTGGATCGATCTGGTGACCGATCCACACACCCTGGATCGGTCTGGTGACCGATCACTTTAATTCAAATTTCAATGTCAGACATGGTCAGAGCGTCTGATCGTATCTGATTTGCTGATGTATGGCTCTGATACATGATTTACTGGTTGATTTGCTGCTCTAACAGACTGATTAAGGTGTAGGTGACAGGGGAGGATTCAAACACTCAAGGAGAGGTCAACGGTGGCTTTCCTTGGAGCAGGTTTGTCCGTTTTCCCATCTCAGGTTGCAACGGCCGGGCTGAAGACTGGAGCGGAGACTGGAGCGTTACTGAGGGAGCTCAGTGAGTCCAGAGGTAGCTCAGTGGAGGCTGGCGTTGGCAGACGAGTAGCTGGGAGCTACAGAGATGTCGTCACCTGGTGCTGTGTGGAGGAACAAAAGAAGCGGCAGTTGGCTTCGTGGAAGCAGGTCTTGCGAACTGTGTTCTTGCCGTGCTCTGAGTTCTCCACAACCTGCTTGCTGCGTTCTTGAGTTTTTCATCATTCTGAGCAAGCGATTGAGAAGCAATCATCTTTTACTTGAGCCTTAAAGGAGGGAACAAGAAGCTTGGAGTCCGACAGTGGGAAGACACGGGGAAGGGTTCTCGCGTGAGATCGCCACTGGGTGGAGCTCAAGGAAGCTTGCTGTGTTCTTGTCCTTACCGAGGGTTTTGAGTAAGATCTTTCTTGTAGTTTCATTGAGCTTAAACATTTATATTTGATTGAAAAGCTGTGGAGAGGTTTCTCCACCGAGAAGGAGGTTGCTTTATATCCGGTGATCACCGGGGCTTGATCTGCCGACGATCAAGGGATCACCCACCTTAAGGGCACGCCAAGGAGTAGGGGCAAGTTATCCCCGAACCTTGTAAACCCTCTTGTTAGCGTTCTTGATAGCTGCTGTTGTTAGTTCTTCATCTCTGTTTCTGTTTTCTACATTGTCTGCTATTGCTTTGTTTCTTCCACTGTGCCGCTGATAGTTTAAGTGCAGAAACCTTGATTAGAATTCAAGTTGCAAGTGTTGGCTATATTCACCCCCCCCCTCTATAGCCATCTCGTTCCCAACAATTTTGACATACATCTGCCAGATCTCGTAATTATAGTAAGCTGCAATAGCAAGCATGATCTGAATAGATTTAAGCATCGCAACTGGTGAAAAGGTTTCATCATATTCGATACTATGAATCTGCTTGAAAACTTTGGCTACCAATCGACCTCTATAGGTATTCATAAGACCATCCATGTCAGTCTTTCTTTTAAAGACCCACTTACACCCAATGGGTTTAATTCCCTCAGGTGGATCAACCAAAGTCCATACTTTGTTAGTGTGCATAGATTCCATTTCGGACTTCATGACCTCTAGCCATTTCTCAGAATCTGGGTTCATCACAGCTTCTTGATAGGATGTAAGCTCGTTCAACTCAACAAGCATAACATCATCATGGTTAGACAAGAGAAATGAGTATCTCTTAGGCTGACGACGTATCCTATCAGATCTGCGAAGAGGTTGATCTACTTGAACAAGTTGTTTCTCCACAACTTCTTGTGCAACAATCTCATGATCCACAACACTTTGTGGTGCTTGTTCAATCCATCAAGGCCTCAGTACTATTTGCATCTTGAACTTCTTCAAGATGGATTTTACTCCCACTATTTCTTCTAGAAATAAACTCTCTTTCGAGAAAAATACATTTCTAGCGACAAACACTTTACCTAGTGTAGGATTGTAGAAGAAATATACCTTCATTTCCTTAGGGTATCCTACAAAATAACACTTATCAGATTTGGGTCCAAGTTTATCTGAGACTTGACGTCGAACATAAGCCTCACAAACCCAAATCCTCATAAAAGACATCGTGGGACTCTTCTCAGTCCATATCGTATATGGTGCATTTACGACGACCTTTAATGGAGCTCGGTTAAGTGTGAAAAGAGCCGTCTCTAGAGCAAATCCCCAGAAGGAAGTAGAAAGATCTTTTTGACTCATCATCGATCATACCATATCTAATAGAGTACGATTTCTCCGCTCGGACACACCATTCCATTGTGGTGTTCCAGGTGGAGTGAGTTGGGATATGATCTCACACTCTGCTAGATTGTCACGAAACTCTTGGCTTAGGGATTCACCACCTTGATCTGATTGAAGTATCTTAATACTCTTGCCAAGTTGGTTTTGTACTTCACTCTTGAATTCTTTGAACTTTTCAAATGATTCCGACTTGTGTTTCATTAAATACACATAGCCGTATCTACTGACATCATCAGTAAAAGTGATGAAGTACTGATAGCCTCCTCTAGCTATGACATTAAATGGGCCACATACATCAGTATGTATGAGTCTTAACAAGTCTGTCGCTCTTTCGCCGTGTCCACTAAATGAAGTCTTGGTCATCTTGCCTAGAAGACAATATTCACATGTCTCATATGATTCAAAATCAAAAGAGTCCAGTAATCCATCCTTATGGAGTTGGGATATACGACTCTCATTTATATGACCTAAGCGACAATGCCAGAGATACGTTTGGTTCAAATCATTTGGTTTGAACCATTTGGTATTTATGTTATAGATTGAATTCTCTAAGTTAGAACATAGAGTCCATTCATAAGTAGTGCACTAAAATCGATCATGTCATTTAACATTATTGAACAATATTTGTCCTTTATGATAAATGAAAAGCCTTTTTTGTCCAAATAAAATACAGAAATTATGTTCTTAGTTAGTGCAGGTACCTAAAAGCACTCCTCTAGTTCTAAGATAAGCCCAGTGGGCAAAGACAAGGAATATGTTCCTACAACTATAGCAGCAACTCTTGCGCCATTGTCTACTTGTAGGTCCACTTCGTCCTTTGTCAATGTTCTAGTTCTTCTTAGGCCCTACACATTGGTACAAATGTGCGATGCGCAACTGGTATCTAATACCCAAGAAGAAGAAATAGGTAGATTGACTTCTATAACAAAAATACCTAAGGCAGAAGTCTCATTTCTTTTCTTCTTTACTTCCTCTAGGTAGAGATTGCAGTTTCTCTTCCAATGCCCGGTCTCACCACATTGGAAACAGGTTCCTTTCTTAGGCATCCCAAAGCGCTCGTGCTTTGCTTGCCCTTGATATAGTTATTTAAGGTGCTCAACCATATTGGAACATCCATGTTCTCATGTTGCTTTTGAAGCTTAGAGTTCATGGTAGCAAGCATTAGGCATGATACATCCAATGCATCATCTTGATGCTTCTGGTAAGCATCATTTTCCGCACGAGTAGCGGTAGTGATAGGTGCTTCAAGAAGGGGTTGCTCTAAGATGTACAATTTTTGTTCTTGTTTGAGGACGATCCTCAAATTTCTGTACCAGTCTAGGAAATTAGCTCTATTGAGCTTGTCCTTCTCAAGGACGGATCGCAGAGAGAGAGAGTATTTGACGTGTTAGACAACATGGTGATCTACAACAGTAAAATATGCAGAAATAAGTATCATATCTAGATCATTTAATTAGGTCTTTAATTAAATGACACACCCACTGAATTGTAGAGCTTTGGTAGGGGCTAGTCATGAATGTAGGCAAACTCAATTTGACCACACTACTAGCTCTAAATCAAATAATGACTACATTCATGTGGGACAAAATCTATATTATACCTCATCTTGAGTTAGCTTTGGCTAATCGCTCAAGACTTAGTATAATTAGGTAGGTAATATTTTACCAATTACATCTTATGCAACTCTTGGAAACAAAGGGTCAAGATCCACATTACACATCATCTTGAGTTAGCTTAGGCTAATCGCCCAAGACTTTATATAATTGTTCTCTTACCCAATTTTTCCAACTTTTGGGATATGCCACTAAGTTTCTCAATCCAATTGAGGTGACTTAGTTAAGTCTCACCCAAAGTTTGATAGCGGGACATCACAATTGTCCTCTCGCACTCTACCAAGATAAAATGTGTCGCTTTACTTTGGCAAACCCAATAACAAATGATCGAGGTAGTTTATGAGTACCAAACTTTGGTAGGCATATCAAGTTGATTTAATTAAGATAAATGTTTATCTAATCATGCATCACATACACACATTGTATATATCAACATATAAGCGGTAAAATGTGACATGGTTATGGCCCGTATACTACGATCTTCTCAAGCCAATGAGAAAATCGATGGTCAACCTAGGGATAACATCTTCACCAAGTGCATCCTTCGGTCGTCATGTGTCGTCGGCTTCCTTCTTGTAACTTCATTCTTCATTGGATATTCCACTCCTCATTTGTACATTACAAATTAGGAAAACTCGAGTTACATTCGAGTCTAAATCTATTTTACAACTAGAAAAATAGAGATACGACACGACACGTAGGTCGTATTATGAATTACATTACAACATGCATACACACACATATACATCCAATCATATTCGGGTTAAGGCCATAACCATGCACCATGCCATCAATCACACACAATAGATTTTGGACATCAATTTTTATTATGATTGTAAAATGTTGATGAGCCAAAACTATAGGTTATAAAATTTGTTGAGTACAATTGGACCATATCACACTTTCATATTCATATAATAATGCTATGGACATTTAGTTTGATCAACACAAATATTTATATCTCAACAGATGCTTATACATTACACAATCCATAACAAAATTATGTCCTACTTTTATATCACATATAAAAGTTTTTCTAAACTTTGTATGATCTTTCGCAAGTGCTCTGATACCACTGTAGGGATCTCTAGGCAAAAATATTCAAAAATCGCAGCGAAAATATGAGATCTCACGAGCGATCCATGCGAAAGAAAACTCATACAAAGTTAATTTACAAATTCCTATCGTATAGGTATACCTTCAGCGCGTGCCCTTCGTTTATCCCGCTTGTCCGAGGTATGTTGGATCTCTTGCACATTCAAGTGTCTGTGCCTCTATATGTATCCACATGAACACGTTCTCTCAAGCTTCGGAGAAGAATCACCTTTGTGGTGCTAACCACAAGAGGAGATTCACAAAGCAAGAAGGAGAGGGAGAAGAGGGATTTTAGCCAAGAGAAGGAAGGGAAGGAAGAATGACAAGTTCATCATCCAAATGACAAGAAAAACTCTTTTATACTCTTCCCATGAATATGGAGAGTTTTTGTCCCTTTAGCTTCGCTCCATTAACGCTAATAAAAACCAAGTAAGAGCACATTTTCTCATGTGGCTCTTTAACTTCTCTTCATCCAATGAAGAAAAACTTTTCATCTTCCTCTATTATTAATTTAATAAATATTTTAATAAATTAATATCTCATTCAAATGTGGTTGAGTCTAATCTAAATGAGTCAAACTCAAATTAGATCTCAATCCATAATCCAATTGAATTCACTTGAGTCTAACTCAATTAATCTAATTTGGATCAAATCTTAGTCAAACTAAGATTAATTAATCTCCGAAGCATCGTGCCCTTAGTGTGTGACCCAATAGGTTTTCGTAACGTTGGCAATATGTCTAAATCACTTTAGACACATAAGCAATGAGCGACATCTAGCAATGTATCATTGCTACCCAAGTGATGAGAAAATCGAGGTCCGACTTAACCTCCGTGACTATGACAATATATGACATTGCCCTTCCATCCTCAATATCTAGATTGACCAATGAGGCATAGACCGTGTCATCCTTGATCAATCTTTGTGTTTCTTGATCCCCGAGTAGATTCACTAAAACAAATGAATTCAATATCTTATATTGACTTATTTGAGTATGGTCATGCGTTTTAGTAGTCCTACTCGATCAAGGGGCCCACAGATATCACTCCATCATATGGGAGGGATAGACCCCATCTACATCACTCACATCCCTTCGCATAATTCATTACATACCCAGTGGTCACCTTTATAGTCTACTCTGTCACGGGTGACATTTGACGATACCAAAGTACATAACTCCTTATGTAGGGAACCGTAATAACTTCAGGTCTAAGGACTATTCATACTAATAGTCACGTGAGAAAGTTTATGACACTCATATGACAATCTATGAGACATTCCCATGGTGGGTCAATTTAGTACATATTCTCTAATGTATACCCACGTATCAACTTGATATCATATATCCATGACTTGTGAGCTCAAGTCATCAATTGACCTACATGCTAGTCTCCATGCATTAATATTGTCCTTGAATATTAATGCTTGACTAGGAATGGTTTAGTATAGTGTTCTTTGTAGGTATGGCTTGGCGGTTTCCAAGACAACTACGGGGTTGTATCTGAGAGACCTCTTTATGTCTACGGATTAAAAATTTAATCCGAATAGAGACCTTTCCCTCTAACGACCGACTCGTCTTTGTGTTAATTAATCCAAGTTACAACTTAGCTGAATCCAAGGTTAAGGCCTTGTAACTTTTCAGATTAATTAACCACGAAAAAATGACGATTTGGATCGCCAGTTTTTGTGTTTATCTTCGGGGTCTAGTTAATTAATTATTATCTATGATTCAAATCAAAATAATTAACTAACATGCATGAAATGACGACACAAAGCAACAAGGCACAAATAAAACATAGCAAAACAAAACTGGAGCTCGGGAGAAATATACCTCGCCATTTATCTCGCAGTCTTCTATCTTATGACCCTCCCCTCCTGGACGTCTGTGGGTGACGATCTACCAAGTCGCGGAGTCACCAAGGCCTCTGAATTAATCTCTCTTCTTCATGCCTCTTCCAATCAACACGCAAACCTTAGAAGCCTAGGGTTGCTTTGCGCCGGTAGCATTTCTTCCTTTCCACCTCAACCCGCCGGCCACCTTTAGCCACAAGGTCCAGCCAACTTCAAGGTTACATCGAAAGGAAAGCTTGGAAGATGAAGAAGAGGAAGAAGCACCGAGAAAAAATTTCCTTCTTCCCTTTAAACCCTTGCGAACTGCCTCCTTCTTCTATTTTGTCACCGCCGGCTGTCCTAGAGGAAGAGGACGAATCTTCCTCACCGCCAGCGATGATCACCCTGGATCCTAGATGCGCGCGCCTTGGGAAGAGCTGAGGAAGAGATGACAAGAGAGGAAGAAGAGAATCTCCTTCTCCTTCTTCCCCACGTCAATTCTTCCTCCTTCACCAATTTTGGCGCCGAAACCACCAAGATCTCCTTCACCGCCGCCGGCCACCTCCCTTTTCCATTGTTCCCGTGCACCACCAAGGAGGAAGAAGCTCCTCCTTCTCTAGTGTCGTCCACCAACAAGAGAGGAAAAGGAATAAGAAGAAAAAGAGGAAGAAAGCACCAAGCCTTCTCCTCTCTTCTTGCCGTGACCTAGGTGAGAGGGAGAGAGAGATTAGATTGAGGGAGAGTGAGGTAGGGGTTTATATTTATAGGGGATTAATTGGAAAACATTCCAATTAATTAGAGATTATTTCCTTAAATAATCAAAGATTATTCCCTCAATTAATCATAGATTAATTCCTTAAATAATCAAAGATTATTCCCTCAATTAATCATAGATTAATTCCTTAAATAACCAAAGATTATTCCTCAATTAATCATAGATTAATTCCTTAAATAATCAAAGATTATTCCCTCAATTAAATCATAGATTAATTCCTTAAATAACCAATGATTATTCCCTCAATTAATCATAGATTAATTCCTTAAATAATCGGCCTTGTATCATGACTCCTATGGGATATTTATTGGGCTATGATAGGGACCATGAGGAGGAGTTGGTTCTTGGCCCGCTAATGGATCCAAACCTGATCCATTAATGGAGATCCATTCCACTAAAGGATCCCATTGTACTTCGTCACCAACCCCCATATTTTCATATGGGCTCCACCTATTATGAGTCATCCATATCCCCGTGTTTAAGATATCGTATGCCCGATAATTAATTTAATTTACTGATAATTAAATTAATTATCCTCTTGATCCTTGATTAGTACCACTCAATTTTTTCATCATGCCGGACCATAGTCCACTTGCAAGATTTGACATGACGATCTTTTTGAGCTCACCAAGGGGCATCATCATCCCGACTCACCAGGACATGGATTCCGTCAATAATCAACAGCACATCATATTATTAATATTATCTCCCAACTTACCGAGCCTATCGATCTAACAGAATAGATCTCGCCCATTGGTAAATCAATGATATAATAATTAATAATATATGCCCGTCATTATTTCAGGATTAAGAGATCATACTCCATAATATTATCCGAGGTCTAATCCAATTTACTAAGTCAGTATAAAAATTGGATGACATCTCTTTTGGTCCTACTCAATGTACACAAAGTACACTAGTGTAATCCTATGGTTAAGAAAAACCACACCTAATTACACTACAACCATCCTGATGGTTTATCCAACTCCATCTCGGTTGTGAGTCTCTTTCTTATGCTTCGGTAAAGTACCTGATAACATGATCTTCTGTGCGACACCATGCACCATGTTATCTTCAATGCCAAGCATCAGACGTTTAGTACACATACTAATATAAACATGCACTGTGTGATTTTCTGATTCTCTTTAAAATGTAGATGTATCCTAACCAAAAGACAAGTCTTTTAGTATACATCTTAACATTCTCTACATCATCTCACTATCGATTCAACCAATCGATATAATGTAGATAAGAATCTACTATCCAAGGACATTATTATACTTAGTTATTTGACACAAATATAAAGTATAATAACCAAACATGTCTTTATTAATGATAGAATATGATACAAAAATTTCCTAGTCAATCATCACATAATTGGCTCTAAGGCTCCTACTAATAGTCGAGGATGCCCAAGATATGTAGACCTGGACGAGGTTCTGATGATGCCCAGCTGGAATCAGCCTGAGTTCTCATGAGCAACCAGAAGGGTCAGGGAAGGCCCCGGTAGTGACACATAATGGACTCTTCACTTAATCAGGTGAAGCCAAGATCTTAATCAGGTGAATCCAAGATCTGTCCCTACCAATGTGGGAGGATAAGATGTGCTAAGTACCTGCCTCCTCCTTAACGTTAAACTAAAAGATTTTGCGGTTTCAAAAAAATTTATAAGAATTTTACAAGAAAGGTGAGCCAAGATACAACATTTAATATACTCCACGAGTGATAGGATGCACAGCAGGATGCGAAAAATAAGGTAATTTCATTTCAAAACATCAGTTTTACATACCTAAAGGCCTTCCAGCTCACAAAAAAAATAGAGAGATAATATAGCTCCTTCTCCTCTATTGAAGGCTCCTTCCAAACTCGGCCGACACTGAGGAAGCCTAGGCCAACTTCCAACTTTAGTGCTTTGGCTCGCTGATGTTATTGGATAGTTCCATTGAAAACCAACTTGAGTCGCCTCAGCACATGACCGACCAAAATATCGCCAAACTCCTCAGATTTGAGGAATTTGGCCTTGAATGTCGTCTCTGTTCCGACTGTCGAGACTCCTCGTCAGCTTTGTTATTTTCTAATTCTTCAAGGGTTTGATCCCGATCAGTCATCAGCCCAGCCTCTTCGAATGATACCTGATCTTGGGCTGCCAGCACCTCCTCAAGCTGTTCTTCAATGGTTGAGAGGCATAACTTAGCATGGTCGAGACTCTCCTACAGGCCAAATACATAAGCAGCAGCAACATGTATCTCTGTTTCCTTTATAGCCAGCTGGTCCGCCTATCTTTGATCTGACCATTAAGTGCCTCGGTCGACGACTCCATGAGGTGGACGTCTACTAACAATTTTTTCTCCTGAACTTGGAGTCATCCCCTCTCTTGAGTCAGTTGACTCACTTCTGCTGAGAGAGCTATCACTCTCTCCTACAAAAGTCATTCTTGATGTCGAGCATGATGTAGAGATGACTTGGAGGCCAGGAGGGTGTCTAGGCAGTGGTCCAATTTGACTCGTAGGTCTCTGCTAACGTCCACTTGCATCTGGCCTTCCTGACTAGCTCGATAAATTTTCGCCTCTAGTTCCACCACTTGCTAACGCAAGGCTTCCATTTCTTCCTCAGGAAGCATCCGATGACCCAAAAGAAACAGTAAGGGTCAGAGAAGAGAATAAAGATAATAACAAATAAAAAGAAAAGTGGCTAAAAGAGGTTAGTGATCACCCCAGTCGAAGTCATCCCTCTGAGGGAAGCGAAGTGTTCTTTGATCTGTTCCCTCATGACTCCTCCACTCCTCAATGAAGGTATGGCAGAATTAGCCTTGGAGTGGTGAAGGCGGGGGGGGGGGGGGGGGGGGCGGGAGGTAGGAGACGCGGTGCTGAGAAGGGCACGACAGAGGGGCTTGGAGCACCGTCGTCAGTGCTGAAGGATACCTCCTCGGAAGGGTAACCCTCTTATGACTGCTTCTTTAAACTACATGTGTTGGGGTCCTAATACAGCCGCCTTCTCAGTCGCCTGTACCTTCCAGCGTGGATGGGCATTCGTGAATTCTGGCTCCTCCGACCTCACCCTCTTGCCTTTCGGGCTGCCATGGGAATCGAGAACTTTGGGCGAGGGAGGAAGAGAGCGGACCTCCCCGACAGACGGCTTGACCTCATCCCCGAGCTCCACAATGGCAGGTGCCGCCCTCCGATAATCTTAGGAGAGGGGAATAATGTTCTCCTCTTCCTCAAGAGTAGAGGGAGAAGCCTGGGCTGAATGAGTTCTCCTCTTTGGGGGGGGGGGGCAAGAGGAGCCAAATGCTTCTAAAGGGAGGCCTATATCGCGCTCTCTTCTTCCTCCTCATCGATTAGAATAGATAAACATTTAATGAGATAGTAAACTGATGGAGGTCATGGTTAAGACTGGTGACTTTGGGACTAATACCAGCCCGATATAGGAACTCTTCGCATTGGACTAGGTTAGGGTCATCGAACTCCATTTTAACATGATGCTTCTGGCCCGGTAATACCCCTGATCATGGTGGAAGTCTCCCAAATCCAAATCAGACAGAGAAGGTGCTCAGAAAGTTGGATAAAGAAGAATCTCTATTTCCACCCCTAATGGGAAGAAGAGAGGCCACTTATAAATTTGTGGTTGGGACGAGCAAAAACAACTAAAGGCTCCCCTAGACGCAAGGTTAGGAAGGAAGAAGTAATGAAAAGAATAGGGGGTCAAAGGTATGGCAAACACCTTAAAGAGGATAAACACCCCGCCCATCTGAGTGAAGGCGTTTGGAGCCATTTGGTGTAGAGAAACATCGAAATATTTAGAGATGACCATGAAAAAAAGGAGGGATTGGAAAATGGAGGCCAAACTTGGCCTAGGAAGAGAGTGTAAAACCCTAAGGGAGGTTTCATGGGGGATTGGTCGAGCCTAGGAACCCTGACTTCTAAGTCTGCTGGGATACTATAGGTCTCACAGGTAGCTCTCAGGGCATTGGGTTTAACCTTCGACAAAGTGGCCTCATACCACTCTGGATGATAAGTCTGCTCTCCTTCAGGTTTTTCCTTTTTGCTCTGACCTTTCTTTCCTCCTCCACTCTTGCCCATGATCTTAAAGAAGAGAAGGGGGTGATGGAAAAAGAAGAGGGAGCCAGGTAAAACTTACAGGTAAAACTTACACGGGAGGAAGAAGCTCTAGCAAGTAAAGACAGAAGACACAATCTCTAATAGTCGGCAGTGCAAGAAGATGGAAGGTCACCTCCGCCTCCCCTTTTATAAGGAAGGAGCAGCTACAATGCGAAGGAATAGATGTACGACGCATGAACGATAGAGAATCATTAATCTCGATGCATCACAGTTCATTATAGCCGTCAGTTGGTATAACTCGACTAAGTGCATCGAAGGAAGATCACATAGAAAGGACCCTGCCATGTGGCGTCAATCCATTCACAAGGAAAATCTCTTGTCATTAATATACCCCATGTACCTTTAATGGGTGATGGACAACCATCATTCTAGGGCCTCAGAATTCGTACAAACTCTTGGATTGACTCAAACAACCTCCTCGAGTCGAGGAGCGAATGTCTCGATTCCTAGGACCTAACAAGTCATTAAGGAAGAAGGAATAGAAATGTGCACCCCACATAAACTTCACTTTCTCTCATCATTCCACAAGCCTAATAAGTCAACCCCACTTCCTTCAATTAAACTTAAGGGGGGGGGACTTATGATAGGTTTAAGTAATCTAGGAGGACACATGGCACGGGAAAGCTACTTGGCAGTGCCAACCAGGCTAGAGACCCGAGACCAGACCGAGAAGTCGGGCCTCAAGACTATCTTGGGAGAATGGAGGAAGGCCCCTGAGGCCAGAACAGGAAGTCAGGCCCCAAGACTATCTCGGGAGAATGAGGAAGACCCCCGAGGCCAGACTGGGAGGTCGGGCCCCGAGACTATCTCGGGGGAATGAGGAAGGTCCCCAAGACCAGTCTGAGAGGTAAAACCTCAAGACTAACTCGGGAGAGTGGAGCCCAAAGAACAACTTAGGGGGAAGAGAACAAAGCTTCAAGCACCCTCCCTCCAGAACAGAAAATTCAGCAGGTAGTTATTGTCTATAACATATGGTAATAATGGACTTAATAGACATGATGGCCATTACCAGATAACTAATAACCATTAAATGTGGTCGGGGGGGTGGGAGGTGGAGACGTGTGGAGGGAAGACATCAGGTATATAAGATGCTTCGGCACCAAGGTAAAAAGGGGCGGTAAAATTTGGACTTAAATACTTTGCTTCCTCATTTCCTCCTTATAAGAGAGATTTCTGACTTGAGCATCAGAGATGGCTCCACCAGAACTCCTTTCGGTGCATCCCCTTTACGTTCATGTTAATTTCGCAAGCGCCAACATCCTTCCTTGTTGTCATCATCCCAAGTTGCGCTTTGGTGATTCACCATCCCCATCGTTCACTTTCGGAACAGTGACCATAGTCTTACGAATTGGTGGCATTTCAAATGGTCACTTAATCTTCCCTGGCACGTCTAAGTTTTTTGGATGGCGGCATTCTAATGGCATGCATACGACAATGGCTAATTTGGTAAATCACTATGTCCCCACATTAATTTATTGTTTAAGCTATGGTTATGGAAACAAGAGCACAATACATGTTTTGTTTCGATGTCCAAAGTCAAAAGCAATATGGAAAAGAGCATAATTAGGGCATATTGTCAAAAAGGGAGAGGATAAATGTTGAGGCAATCTATAGAGTATGGGACCATGTGTTTTGCTATTTGGCAAAGGGTTTAAGTTAGGTTTACTCTTGTATTTTATATATATATATATATATATATATATATATATTTGCAGGTTCTGCAGAATACATATAGACTCAGCTTGATAGCATCGAGTTCGGTGAAGGACGGAGCATCCGAGGGACTATGGATAAGGCAGCAACGATGAGCCAAGGTAAGCGCACTTTGAGACATACGTGAAGGATGACATATAGAGATGATCCGCGGGCTTGTATGCATTTAAGGGACAAGAGCCAAAGCGAAGAAGGCTTGAAGGCAAGAGTCAAGGCTGCGAGTCAAGTGAGTGTGAGGGTCCAAATGTGAGTGAACTGTACTCGGAAAGGGAATCCCTAGGTTTATGTTTTTTTACTAGTCGACTGGTATGGATCAGTTGACTGGTATGGATCAGTCGAATGGTAGAGGTGATAGAAGGATCAGTCGACTGATCTTCTATGTAGTCAGCTGGTGTTGGCTGAATTCGAACGTTAAAATTCGAACATTGGGATATAACGTTGGAATTCGACAGCTGACAGTCTACTGATGTTGACACCAGTCGACTAGTAACAGCTGGATCAGCAATGAGCTTGATTTAAGAGAGCTCGGTTTGCTTGAGCAAGTTTGACGAAATTGGTCTTGGTTAAAGACCAATTAGTAGTCTACCAAGCTCAATGTTCTTGTTGAGGTTGTGGTGAGGTTTCTCCATCTATAAGGGGGGACACGAGCTAGCCGGAAGTTCTCCAGGGACTCATCCACCGATGGATAGAGACCGTCCACCTTATAGACACTCGTGGAGTAGGAGTTTTATCTCGAACCACGTTAAATGGTTTGTTCCTTTGTTAGCTTAGTTTTTTTTTTGCTGAAAGGAAACATCTTATTCCTGAAAAGAAATCTATATTAGAAGGGGGCCAGACCTAACCTTCTAATAGAGAGGTACAACGACTTTGACTGATTTACAAGTATTCCAGAAGGTATAAAAGAGAAAAACTAACTGTCTATATAATCTATACAATTACTAGCCAGTCCTTTATTAAACCAAAAGCCAATGTTGGAAACTTCCTCCAGTCACCTTTGCTATTGCTCTCTAGTAGCTTTCCCACCCGTTGTAAGGAAATCTATACGACACATCCAATCCTTCAAGGTCCGAATCTCTGAGATTTGCAATAAAATTTTAGTCTTCATCTTCTTTTTTGCATCAGATTGAAAGCTGAATTTTCTTCCATATGACAATAAAGAAGAGGAGAAATTGTATCCTGCATATGGAAAATCTATGAAAAACTAAGAACCCGGAGTTCGCTTTTGGCAAGCGACCAACCATAAACAGATTTGTAGCGCCTTTACCGTAGCCGTTACTACGAGCTAGATAGACCTATGGTGGATCTATTCACCCTTTTAGGCTTTTGGCAAAGCCTCAGCCATCAAACGGATTTGGGATGTCTTTACCGTAGCCGTTTTGTTAGCTTAGTTTTGTTTATCAGTATTTCCGCTGTGCAAGCTAACAGTGTAGGAAGAAACTAATGATTTGGGGGCAACATCTATTCACCCCCTCTAGCCGGCCTACGATCTCGTACAAGTGGTATCAGTGCGAGTCGCTCTCGATCGAACTAATCGCCAAGGAAGGAAAAATGGCCGAGTTTGCGAGTCCACTAAAATTTGAAGGAGAAGATTTTTCTTGGTGGACGAAAAGAATAAAGATATTTTTTGAGACGGATTGGGACGCAAGTATGGTCATTGAGGAACCATATGAAGTCCCAAGAAATAAGCATTGGAAGAAGCTCCGACCGAGATATTAGACGAAAGAGTAACAATCACGATCGAAGGCAAATTCAAAAGTAATATCGATATTAGTTGATATTTTGCCTTCTAATGCCATTAGTTGTATAGAGAAATACAAGAATGCTCACGATTTGTAGAACCAAAGCCTACACAAGAAGAAGAGTCCAAGGAGATGGGCTTAATTGTCCAAGAGGTAGAGGAAGAGGAGAAAGAAAAAGATGCTTCATCCATCTCCTCAAGTGAAGTGACACAAGAAGACGAGGAATCATCCCACTTCATCAAAGGTTCAAGAAGAAGTCAAGCCACCGAACACCTCCACCAAGGCAAAATCAAAAGACTGCATCACTTGCTTTGGATGTAATGAGAAGGGACACTACAAGGACAAGTGCCCATTTGTTAAGAAGGTGGTAAACCGTAAACTCAATTCAATTCCTTTGAAATTTAATTTGAGTTGTAGAGAGATAAAGGAGAAGAAGCACATTCGATACTTCATATGTGGTGAGTGGGGCCACTACCACACCAAATACTCAAGAAAGAGAGAATTCAAGAAGTTGGAGCATCTGAAGAAATGAGAGAAGAAGAACAAGAAAAGGAGCCAAAGTCAAGGGAGAACTATAAGGGTAAGGATGGTAATCCCTAATTTGAAAAATAAATCAAATTTAAATTTTCTCATACATACTAGAAATAATTATCATTATTTACATATGTATAATTATGGTTTTAAATATCATGATAGAAATATGATTAATAATGTATATCAAAACCCTAGAAAATCACATCATGATAAACCTAGACATGTCAAACCTAAGGATCAAGTCATTAATCCCAAGAAAGGGAGACATATACTTAGAAAAGTGGATAAATTAGGAATGCCCAAAGTGGACATGTTAACTCTAGGGTTAAAACCCTAGAGAGACAAAATCAAGCTTTGAGGGCAAAACTTGATAAATTAGAGAAATCTCGAGATAGATTCACTATTGGATCTAAAAGGTTAGGCATAAGGTTAGGGAGCCAAAAACCCAACAATGATAGATCGGATTTGGGATACCGATCTAGGTCATCCAAGACCAATGAAAAGATATATGGTAGGGTAGCATATAACTATAGCAGGGAGAAGTCCAAAAATGACAAGGGAGTGTCATTTAAGAGCAAAAAGATATTAACCAAGGACAACGTGCCCAAGATTAAGAAAGTTAGGTTTGTAGGCCAAGAATCATCACGGGTACACCGATGTAGCCTAGTGATTGTAGATGAGTTACCTAGGGAAGTGACTAAGGCTAAGAGCTCTAGGGGGAGCTCAAACAGTTAATTTGGGACTCATGGCAAATGGATCTCAGGACGATACCTCATGAGAATCTAGATGGATCATGAAATGTGTCAAAGGTTTGGAGACGGATTAGAGTCTCAATCATCATTTGATTTTAGCGCATTGCATTTGTGTTTCATGCATGAAAATATGACATTGGGGTCATATTGTATGAAAATTGGTTTTTGATATATAGATGTCATATAAACCAATGCTAAGGATGTATTGTGGTTTGGTATGGGTTGTTAATCCAGAGGAAGCCAAAACTAGAACTTTTGGTCAAGGTTTAATTGAACCATTTAGTAGTTTTGGATTTTGTATGTAAATCATGGGATCCGAGATATGTATATTTTTAAATATTTTTTCCCAAGTAGGCACGGGTAGCACAAAGCTCTCCACAAAATTTAAATATTTTTGGAGATTTATGAATTTGTTATGTATTTCTAAAATTGGGTTAAGAATTGATGAAAGGTTAATTTTGAGTATCAGTTAACTGGTATAGAGGATAGTCGACTGATAATCATGTGAGTTTCTTTTCGATAGGGATCAGTCGATTGGTAACTGTCTCAGTCGACTGATACATTCTGAAACTGCTTTCAACAGAGTCGAAAAGTGTCCTAATGATGTCAAATATGTGTATAATCTTATAGGGGTTAATACACACTATTTATGAACATTAGAGGGTAAAAAATCCAATGATTGGGATATTGTTGGAGTTCATTTTGATGTATGACAAAGAGGGAGAATTAATGTTTAATTGGGAAAACATTAAGTACATTTGCAAGAAATCCTAGATCAATGGTATGTTTAGGTGAAAAGGGAGCATTGCTGCTCATGTATTGACAAAGGGGGAGCCTTGTGATAGGTTCATAAAAAGCCCTTTGGTAGAAATCCTAAATCATTGGGGAGTTTAGGTGTGGAGGATGTTTTATGATAGGATCCATGCATTATTTGCATTGCATCACATATGCATTGGCAGTGTAAGTCCAAGGTGTATCCTTGGCAACGTATGTCCAAATGTTGTTAGTATTTGTATTTGCTATTTGATTTCCCTAACTTAAATATATTGTCAAACATTAAATAGGGAGAGATTATTGAGGCAATCTATGGTTCGTGGGACCATGTGTTTTGATGTTTGGACAAAGGGTTTAAGTTAGGTCTACCATTGTATTTGATATGTATTTAAGTGTGATACACATAGACTCAGCTTGATGGCTTCGGGTCCAATGAAGGATGAAGCATCCGATGGACCGTGGACAAGGCAACAAGGATAAGCCGAGGGAAACACACTTTAAGGCATATGTGAAGGATGATATGTGGAGACGAGCCGCGGGCTTATATGCATCCGAGGGACGAGAGCCAAAGAGAAGAAGCCTTGAAGGCAAGAGTCAAGGCTGCGATGAAGAGTCAAATGAGTTGTGAGAGTCCGAGTGCGAGTGAACTGTACTCGGGAAGGAAATCCCTAGGTTTAGGATTTTACCAATCAACTAGTACAGGATCAGTCGACTAGTAAAGGTCACAGAAGGATCAATCAATTGATCATCAGTGCAGTCGACTGATGACGACTGAATTCAAACATTGGGCTATAACGTTCGAATTCGACAGCTGACAGTCAACTAATGTTGGCACTGTTGGATCTTGGATGGCTAGAGAGGGGGGTGTGAATAACCAGCCACAAAAACTGGCTTCTTTTTGGTTCTTTCTGCACTTAGGTCAGTAGTGGAAACAAAGAAACAGAACAGAAAGAAACCCATACAGAAAGAAAGACAAGCGCTAACAGAGAGATTTACAAGGTTCAGCGATAACTTATCTCTACTCCTTGGCGTGCCCGTGAGGTGGGCGATCCCTTGATCGTCAGCAGATCAAACCCAAGAAATCCGGATAGAAAAATCTCCTTCTCAGTGGAGTAACCTCTCCACAAACAGTCTCATGAAAATATTAGAATAAGCACAGAGACTAGAGAGGAAGCTTACAGAGCGCGAGCACAGAAAGCACAAAGAAGAAGTTTCACAGAGCACAACACAGCACAACCCTAACGCAAGAACCTTCACTCATCTCTTCGTCCTCGTTGTGTCTGCTTGGTTTTTGATCGATTCAAAACTTCTACCTCTCTCTGCTTAGCCAACCTCCTCTTAAGCTTTCCTTCTGCTCATCACCAGGCGCGTCTGCAACCACTGAACCACAACTCCATCACCATTGACCCACTGACCTCCACTGAGCACTCAGTCCACTAAGACCTCTTCAGCTAAGCCTCAGGTCAGTCGCCAACCTGCCAGAAGTCGTAGAAGTCGTTGAATCCAGAGAACAGAAAATAAACAAACCTCCCGTAGTGAAAGTCGCCATTGACCCTCCTTCTTGGTTTGTGTCATCTCTGTATCACCTGCACACTCATCAGATGGATTAGCGAAGCAAATCAAAACGTTTTAGAAGTAAATCAGCAGAAATCAGAAGTGATCAATAAGTCTGACAATGATTCAGATTAAAGTTCTGAGGCGTTGATCGGTCACCGACCCGATCAGTCACCCCTCTGACCGATCAGACTCAACTCTGATCGATCCAGTAACGATATGATTGGTCTCACTGACCGATCAGAGATCAGGATCAGTCACTAGACCGATCCTGAGCTTCTTCAGGGTTAGATTCAAGAACCCAGCCATGGCCTGATCGGTTCACTGATCGATTAGGCCATAGCCTGATCCTTCCAGGCAACCCACTTGATTGGTCGGCAGATCAATCAGGCTCAAGGCCTGATCGGTCAAGCTGACCGATCAGGCTCCTGCCTGATCGGTCCAGGCATGCCCTGATCGGTCAGCTTGACCGATCAAGGTTTAATCAGAATACTTCTAACTCATTTCTGATCATTCATCAGACCGATCAGCCACCATACATAAAGTTTCCGATCTATTTCTGATCGTTCACCAGACTGATCAGACACCCTGGATCAGTCACTAAACCGATCTAGTATCAAGGGAGTTCGTGCTAACTCCCTGATTGGACTCCAGACCGATCCACACCCGCAGGAGTTAGTGCCAACTCCCTGATCGGACTTCAGATCGATCCAGCTCTGACCATTTCAGAGAACAAGCTCCCTAGCCTTCTCTAACCTAGTCTGGTCCCGGAGAACGAGCTCCCGAGCCCTCTCCGACTAGTACACTCAATGGTCAATCCCCTGGACCAAGACTTCATGCCCAGCTTCACTCACCGGGATTTAGTCTAACCTAGCTTCATTCACTAGGATTCCCTTCAGCTAGATTCCCTTGCTAGGACCCGGCTTCACTCATCAGGGTTTCCGTCACCTAGCTTCACTCACTAGGACCCGACTTCACAAACCGGGGTTTCCGTCAACTAGCTTCACTCACTAGGACCCGACTTCACTCATCGGGGTTTCCATCACCTAGCTTCACTCACTAGAACCCAACTTCACTCACCGGGGTTTCCGTCACCTAGCTTCACTCGCTTGTACCCGACTTCACTCACCAAGATTCATGCCCAGTCCCCGACCAGGACTTAACCCGAACTCATCTTACTCAACTAAACATAAATTGGTGTTAACACCAAAACAACAATCAGGTCAAACTGTATCAACAATCTCCCCCTTTTTGTTGTTTGACAACCCGATTTAAGTTTAGGTAAATTAGAAGTCAAATGAAGTCAAATTTCATTATCGCAAGGGAATCAGCGCCCTCCCCCTACAATAATTAAATTTGTTATCAACCCTAAACCTAACTAACCCATCTGTCCCCCTTTGTCAAACACCAAAAAAGGTGTAGACTGGTTATCAAGTTTAAAAATCTCCCCCTCAACCGTGGGTCTCTCCCCACAACCAAAAATAATATAGAGTCATAAGTGAAAAAAAGGCATATGAAATAAATATAGCAAGGCAGACACTCATATGCATCATATGATAATGAAGTAAACAAACACCAAAACTAGTAAACACCTCAGAAAGACATCAGAGTCACAGATAGTCATCAAACAGGAGTCATAAGTCAAAATACAACAAGAGAAATCAATTCTGATCAGCGGAATCATGGGGAACATCAGAGTGCATCGGATCGAATGCAGTGTCATTAATAGGCAGAAAGCTCCCCAGAGCAGTGCTATTCGATGGCTGAAAGCCAGGAAATGTCTGCTGCGGCGGATGACCAGCCATCCATGCGCACATCTCTGTAAACATCTCCCGCTGATCAGCACGCATCCCAGAAATCTCGACACGTATCTTAGACCGGAACTCCTGTTGCCTGAGCTCCAACATGTGAAATCTGTGGTCCATCGTCTGCTCGAGCTCTGTGATCTGCCATCTGAGATCCGTCTCAGCCTCGTAGTCGTCCTCCGCTGCAGCGGGCGCACCATGATATCCAGCTGGATCCGCGGCTACCTGATGATGTGGCGCCCGTGGAAGCTCCCCGAGACCCCTCCCATCCTTCCCCCTAATCCCTCGAGGATCGGCAATGATGCCAGACTTGGAAAATGTGTTTTTCCCAAGTCTGCAATCTTGCCGAACCATCGGCACAGTCCTACCTTTGGACACATCAATACTGACTAATTGAAGCTAGTCAGTAATAATGTGACTAAAAGGCATATAAACTGTGTGACGCCCTAGATCACTGTAGGAGATGATCGAATGGAAGATGCACGTCATGATGTCAAAGTCCAGGTGTCGATGCATCCCATACAGCATCAGGCAGTGATAAGGACGGATCTCTGCTAGGGGTTTTGAGGTGATTGAAAGAAGGCAGTTGGTGATAATCTTAAATAGGACATAATCAACCGAGGAGAGTCTAAGGGCAGCAAATATGGGAAACTCACTACCCAGCTCATCAAGGCCATCCGGCCTGGGATGTCCAAAGAAATACTCGTAGATAAAGTCAGAAGTGACTCCCTCGAACGGAGTAGGTAAAGGATTTGGGACAATGGGGTAGATGGGAATGTCATTTGTCGATCTACGACAGGCTAGATACTTCGAGAAAATGGAGTACGTGAAATCTAAATTTGTCTTGGTTACTCGAGTGGTATACCCCAAACTATCATCACCGTGATGAAGATTGTTATAGAATTCTGAGCCCAAATCAAGGTTGATGTCCTGTTCAAGGAAAAGAATGGATTCTATATCATAAAACTCTATAATTTGTCTCATGGATGGACAGTGGTCATAGACAAAAGTTTTATCCATCAATCAACAGGGGAGGAGTTTGAAAGTGCAGTTTTGGAAGGCCTGTTCGAAGTATGAATTAGGGAACCTTGAACTGGAAGTGGGTTGAGGTCGGGAAAGTTGGGTAGGTCTAGATGAGGAAGGGGCCTTGGACTTGGAGGTTCCGTCAGTCGGAGCCTTATCCTTGGA
Organism: Boesenbergia rotunda; assembly: GCA_024364735.1. NCBI lineage: Eukaryota > Viridiplantae > Streptophyta > Magnoliopsida > Zingiberales > Zingiberaceae > Boesenbergia > Boesenbergia rotunda. The sequence goes on from JAGFNQ010001196.1 coordinate 205,913, forward strand.
AGATTTTCTAAAGGTTGAGAATAGGTCACGACACACAAAAATGGGTGATGAAGGTCACGGTAAGGTCACGACACGACAAAAATAGTTAGGATATGAAGGTGGATTTGGGGTTAAGGGAACGTCACAAAAATGAAACATATTGATTAGTTCCCCAAAATACACAAGTATAAAACACTTAGGAAAGAAAAATGAAACCAGACAAGAACATCTTACATGGGTGCCATGGAAGTTGGTTGGTTGAGAAGAACACCACAAGAGCTCGCGCAAGATAGAGAAACTTGCTGAGAAGAGAGTTCGCAAGAGAGAACTTGCAGAGAAGTGAACCCGCAAGAGAAAACTTTAGAGAGGAGAGCTCGCAAGAGAGAACTTCAGAGAGAGCTCACACAGGAGAGAAACTTACAAGAAGGAGTGTTTGGCGGCTAGGGTTGGAGGAAATGAGGGCTTTCTAAGAGTTAATAGGGTTGGTGATCGATCACCAACCGATTTTAATGAGGAAGATCGGATGGCTGATCGTTCTGAGACATTTTTGGACCGATCAGGGAGTTCCCTGATCGATCAGGAGTGATCTGATCGATCACTGTGACCGATCAAAAATAGCCCTAATCGGTCACCAGACCGATCAGGAGGACTCCTGATCGGTCTGCCTAACCGATCAGGAGGATCCTGATTGGTTGGTTGACCAATCAGGTCTGATACATAGCCTTATGAAAATTCAATAAAACTCCTGATCGGTCTATCTGACCGATCAGAAACAGCCTGATCGGTCACGGTGACCGATCAGGGTGAGTCCTGATCTGTCGGTGGACCGATCAGGTTCGATACAGAAGGTTTCATGATACTTGCTGTTCGATACATAGAATCCTGATCAGTTCACAAACCGATCAGATTTCAGAAACAAGATCTCTGAAACTCTGATATGTTTCAGAAACAAGTTTGGTTCAACTCTCAAGTACTCCTAAACCCTAATACAATCGAATTTAATTCCTTTGATCCTAAAAGTGTTTCCTTATCCAAAATTTTATTTCTCCACATTGTCAATCAAGAGAAGGTTGTGTCCTTACGGATTAAAAATCTTAAAACAGGTATGTTCAAATTTAATCTGAAACTCAGATTTAATTACTTTGATCTTCAAATTTTAACCCAATTTGTATCAACAAATAATGCTCCAATCAATTTTACTTGATTGGAATGTCCAAGTATGTCTTTGGAACCAAATACACATGTATTATGCATTGGTTTTCCCCATACTTGGTCAAATTAATGATCTTTGTCTCTTCAACCTCATTACTCAAGGGATGCATGAACATTTTGAGTAATTAGGTTGATCCTAACATTCACCCATTTCTAGCAATCAAAACTATTTTGTTAAACCTTATAGTTTGTGTGAGATGTCCCCAAGTTACCCAACAATTAGAAATGACCATGAAGGATTTTTATCATCCTATTATGCACGACACATTCCCAACTCCCTCCTTAAGAAACTAAATTCATTTTCAGGGAGTGGTTTAGTGAAAATGTCTGTTAGATTCGATTTTGACTCCACATGTGAGAGAACAATATCTCCTCTAGCAACATGATCCCTAATGAAGTGGTGACGCACTTCAATGTGTTTGGTCCTTGAATGATGGACTGGATTCTTTGTAAGGTTTATTGTGCTTATGTTGTCACACAACACTTGCACTCCCTTGTAAGACAATTCATAGTCCTCTAAAGTGTGTATCATCTACAACAATTGTGATACACTCTCTCCCATGGCGATATACTCCGCCTCGGTCGTGGAGAGAGAAACACAATGTTGCTTCCGACTTGACCAACTTACTAAATATTATCCTAAAAATTGGTAACCCCCACTTGTGCTTTTCCGATCCAACTTGCACCCAGCATAGTCGGAGTCGGTATAGCCTATCAAGTCGTCAAGGGCTAAAACTGGTCCAACAGGTGGAGTACCTCCTCTCCAAGATAGAATCCCCTGAGCATTGATCTCTATATGAACTAAGGACATATATCTTTGACCAATAAAAGCATACTCATTCGGTGGAGTGAGTGAGTCCTGGGTAATGTTAATGCCTATAGATGAAAACAGGGCTATCAAGATATGACAATAAGGCATGTACGCCCTTTTCTTGGTGACAGTGCCAGATACGAGAATGATGTTATGAAACATTTGTAATTCAATGTTGATGTCCAATCTCTAACATAGGGCATAAAGAATAAAGGAGTGAGACGGACAGATTGTGGGCATATCTCAGGAAGTAACAGACAAAATGCAAGTAGTTAGTACCCTGTATAGAATGTAGTCCTATACTCTAAGGGATAGTGGCCTAAAGTCAGTCACAGAGGGAGTCCGCTCTACAACAATGAAATATGTATGGATAGTATCCAATGTAATGTGAGAGTAGGGCTTGCCAAATGGCAACTCCATACTGGGATAATAGAGAAAAGTATAGGTAGAGGCTCTGAGTGCTAAATTATTAGTCAGGACCATAGAAGAGAATATAAAGTCTTTTCTGGCAGCTCTGGTGGAATAAATGAAATCATTTACCCTAACCATGTTGTTATAAAATTGAGAACATAAGGCTCGTTTATAGGACTGACTGGAATAGAGTAGTTGGATCAAATGATAGTAATCAAAAAGTTCAATAAGCTCTAAACAATAGCCACTAAAATATCCATGATTTAGGCATCTAGTGTAGGATTGAGATTAAGCGATAGAGGGGGGTGATGAATATCGCTTAGCAAAAACTTTAGATTTAAAACTTAAATGACTAAGTTATAAAGTACACAACGGAAGCATTGAGAGTAAGCGTAGGAGTTAGAGAGAGATAGGAAGCAGTGGAAAATAAAATACAGCACGATCATTAACTCAGGTTGATTTTACATGCTTCGAAGTTATGACTGGCTCCTATTGCAAGGCCCACGATCCTTGATCATTTACTTTGGGTAATATTTATAATTGCAAGAATATTACAAATTACAGAACTGAAGTGTGCAATAAAAGAAAAACAATTATACTGACTCCTGAAATGAAAGAAAGTTCTTTGTTCGGAGAGTCGAACAGTGTTTCATAGTTCTTCGGATCTTCGATCAAGGAGCACACAAAAGAAGAAACTAATTGTAGTCTTAGAATTGTTATTATGAACTGCTGCACTCGACTCTTTATTATAGTACTTACTCAGGCGCCTGAATGACCTTTCAGGCTCCCTCATCATAGCGTACCGGGCGGAAACTCTTCGTTGTTTGGTTAAACTTTATTCTAGCCAGGCGTCTAAGTGCCGACGTGGATCCTCCACTTAGCACTCGCAATGTAGGCTAGACCGTTGTGCCAACTCAGCCACCCGCTGCCAGCTCTCAGGTGCCTGAGTCCCATTCAGGCGTCCTAGTCAATTATTTTGTCATTTTATCTGCAACAAGGGTCAGTTCCAAACATACAATAATAAAATATAGAATTAAAACATGTATGAATGACAACCAGTGTTGTCTTGGTCCTGACTTTCATGTTTCAGTTGAAATCCTAGGTCGAATCGACGCCTACTGTTCCCTCATCGGGGAACGCATCCTCACCTACTCCTCTTAGGAGAGTTTACCTATTGCCACCCGGAACCTTCGGTTGGACTTTTGCTAGGCCTCCGAGAACCCGAAACTCGACGATGTTCGACCTCGACCCGTCTCAACTCTTATCTACGATCCCCTCTTGGCAAAGTCTTCTGCTCGGTCCCCCTTGACCAAATTTTCGTGCTCAGCTTCACTCACCAAGTCTTCATTGCCCGATCACCGACTAGGACTTCATGCTCAACCCTACAGGTCAAGACTTCTTGCCTAGTGTAGGATCGGTGGCATTAATAGAGGTCGGGGGGGGGGGGGGTGAATATCGACTCGTCAATTTATCATCGGATATTTGTTGATTGTTCGCTTAATATCAGAGTTGTGAGTAGCGGCGGAATAATAAAAGTAAAAACAAACACAACAAGATAAAGTTTCGGTGCTCATCCACTAGTGGTCTCCTTTCCTAAATTTTCGGTGGCAGAGAAACCCATCATATAGTTGACTATACAAGCAAAAGAATGATAAAGAATTACAACTTATAACTAGATGCAACCAAAATAGAAGATGACGATTCCGACCGATCTGGAACTCCGAAGCATCGTGCACTTCCTCTTGGAGCCTCCTTGGTCGTAGAGCTTCATCTTAGCAATTTTTCTTTGCACAGAATGAGTGAGCAGATGTGTATGTTGCTAATCTGAACTGCTGCACTCGACCCTTTTAGGCGCCCTCATTGCGGTCAAAACTTGATCCGAACTAGCATACTCAGCACAGAGAGAAGGCCTGCATCCCAGGCGCCAAGGAGATATTCAGGAGCCTAAAAGCTATTCAGGCGCCTGAAATCTATTCAGGCGCCTGGGAGCTATTCAGGCACCTAGAAGCTATTCAGGAGCCCAGGAAGCCCTTTCCCAGGCTATTGTTTTCTTGCATTTGCTCTCATTTCTTGTCTCTAACTCCAGGTTCCTGTAATACATGTTAGATAGTGGCACTTGCTAGAGGGGGGGGGGGGGGGTGAATAGCACTTTTTCTCAACTTTCTTTAGTATCCACCCCGAAAGGTGACTAATCCAAGGATCCACGCACGAGCACACTCTTCACTATGAAAAACCTTCTTCAAGGTGGAGAAAACCTTTACAAGGTTTTCTTCTTCCTTTTTAGTAGAATAGAAAGCGAGAGGAAGAACTGATGACTTTTTGCACGAACAACACCTTGGTACACTTAAGAACCGTACCTTCATCGTGCCCAAAAGTCACCCTTTAAATAAGAGTAAAGGATAACTCCACGAGTTGTCCATCCCGACACCAGTCGACTGCCCCTAGGGCAATCGAATGGTCTAGCCTTAATTGCTAGCCAACGGCTAACCCAACGACTAGTTTTTAGGGTTACCAGTCGACTGCTCCTGGGCAGTCTACTGGTCCAGGGTCAGAAACATTCTGTGAGTTTCTGTTCTTGCTGGCAGTCGACTGCCTTTATCCCAGTCGACTGCCCAGCTTATACAATCACTCACTTTCACTCCGAAGACCCTCCTTCACGTGTGCCTTCACGTACACTCCCTTGGCTTGCCCCTTGAAGTCCTCTTCCACTGGCTATCGTCCCTCTGATGCGCACACAAGTCTTCTCTTGGCTTGCCTCCATGCCACCCTTCACGTGTGCCCTTTGAAGTCCACTTCCCAGCTTGCCCTTGGAGTCCTCCTCCCTTGGCTCTCATCCCTCGGATAAGTCCTCCATGTGTGATTCTCCAAGTCCTACAAACTCAATCACACATATCAAATAACAAGATAACAACCTAACCTTTAACCATGTTGACACACACATCAAAACCATGATCTTCCCGATCATCGTTGGGTCGATTGCCTCAACAATACAAACAAACACAAGATAAAATCAATAATCCTAAGCCTTAATGATTGACAGCCAGAACTAATTGGTTTTGACTTTGGATTTCAAATGAAATCCGAGGTCGAACCGACGCCTACTGTTCCCTTTCTCGGGGAATGCGTCCTCGCTTACTCCATTCTGGAGAACTTATCTTTTGCCAACCAGGATCTCCGGTTGGACTTTTTCTCGGCCTCCGAGAAGCTGAAACTCGACGATGTTCAACCTTGACCCATCTCGACTCCTATCCGTAATCCCCGCTATGCAAAATCTTCTGCTTCATCCCTCGGACCAAGTCTTCGTTGCCCAATCCCCGACTAGGACTGATGGATTAATTTAGGCGTGCAGAGGGGGGGGGTGAATGCACTTTCTCGGATCGTTTTGATCTCTATAGAGTTGTTAGCGCAGCGGAAATAATATGTAAAGGAAATTAAACAATGCTAACAAGAATATTTTACTTGGTATCCACCCAGATGGGTGACTAATCCAAGGATCCAAGCCGGAGCACCACTTTCACTATGAAAACCTCCTTTAGGTAGAGAAACCTTTACAACGGCGATCTTCCTCTTTACAGAATAGAGTAGAATGAGTGAGAGGAAGCAAGAACACTTTACAGTTGGGCAGCACTTCATTACTGTACGGAACCGTACCATGCACGTGTAACGAGGAGCTCCTTTTATAGGTGAAAAGGACAGACTCGTAGTCTGTCCAGCCCCGCACCAGTCGACTGCCCCGAGGGCAGTCGACTGGCCCAGCATTAAATGCTGTCCAACGGCTAGCCAACGGCTAGTTTCGGGGTATACCAGTCGACTGCCCCAAGGCCAGTCGACTGGTCCGAAGCTGCGAACTTTCTGTGGGTTTTGGCAATCGACTGCCTCTGGGCCAGTCGACTGCCCTGCCTCCCAGCTCAGCTCCAGCCACTCCGGACCTTCTCCTTCGCGTGTGCCTTCAGGTCTGCTCCCTTGGTTCGCCCTTTGAAGTCCTCTTCCTCTGGCTATCGTCCCTCGGATGCGCACCCTTGGCTTGCCTCGATGCCACCCTTCACGTGTGCCCTTGAAGTCCACTTCCCGGCTTGCCCTTGGAGTTCTCCTCCCTCGGCTCTCGTCCCTCGGATAGGTCCACCAAGTGTGATTCTCCAAGTCCTTCAAACTCAATCACACATATCAAATACATCATAACACTCTAACTTTAAACCTATTCGCCCACACATCAAAACCATGATCTTCCAATCATTTAAGGGCCGATTGCCTCAACAATCTCCCCTTTTTGATGTGTGGCAATATGTTTAAGTTAGAGATAAATAACAGCAATAGCAATAGCAAAAGATAGCAATTGAAACATTATGAGACATAGTAACCCTAAGAGCTAACCTCCCCCTTAACCTATGTCTTCTCCCCAGTTTCAATTCTTATCTAAATCCAAATTAAGTTTCCACTTAACACCAGCAATGCATGTAAGACATATCAGAACCTAAGAGGTACCTCCCCCTTAATCCATGTCTTCTCTCCAAATTTTAACCTTTCAAGGTCTAAGTTACAAAATACCTAAAATCATCCATTTTAAGTCCAAATTCTAACTTAAACCACCCATTCTCCCCCTTTCACACCATCAAAATGATTGCCTCAAGCAACCAAACCCTATGGTATCAAATGTGAGAATAATTTATTTTGAAATTTCTCACAGTAGCTGAAAAACAGGCGTGCCAGTCGACTGCCCATAGGGCAGTCGACTGATACGCTATCAGTCTGATTTTTCAGGTTTTCTGTCGAATTTCAGAAACTCCCAGAAAATTCCAAAAATTGTAAAATTTTGCATACATGTTTGAAATGATATACTCTATCAGGGAAAAATATTAAACCATATAAAATTTCAAACATGCATGACTTTTGACAAAAATCCAAAAGTTTTGAAAACCACTACATTTTGTATCAAACTTTGAAACCAAATTTGCAATTATATGACTTTGAAAAACATGGCAAAGTATGTAAAGCATAAAATGGTTTTCAAAGGTTTAAAATGTCCAACTATGATCTTTGGCAAAGTGTCCATTGATTAAACACTTGCCTCCCCCATAGTTGGTCTAGTTTTGATATTTTGATACTTTTAATGGTTCAACAATGTGCCACAAGCACAAGTGAGCCAAATGTATCACCCTAATGAATCAAGCACCCTTTTTCAAAGCTAATGTCTCCAAGTTCATTCTATACTTCCACAAAACACATTCCAAGGCCTCTTCTTAAGGATGTAAACTCCGATTCGGGAAGAGATTTGGTAAAGATGTCGGCTAGGTTTGACTTTGATTCAACATAGTGTAGTTCTATGTCTCCCCTTGCCACATGGTCTCTAATGAAGTGATGTTTCACTTCAATGTGTTTTGTCCTAGAATGATGAACCAGATTTTTAGTTAAATTGATTGTACTTACATTATCACACAAGACTTTGACCTTGGTGTAATGTAGCTCATAGTCCTCTAAGGTGTGCATGATCCAAAGGAGTTGGGAAACACATCCACCCATTGCCACATATTCTGCTTCCGTTGTTGATAGGGCAATGCATGGATGTTTCCTACTACTCCAACTAACTAAAGAAGACCCAAGGAATTGACACCCTCCACTTGTACTTTTCCTATCTAACTTACAACCCGCATAGTCTGAGTCAGTGTATCCAATTAGATCAACACTAGGGGTTCTAGGATACCAAAGTTCGACATTGAGGGTACCTTTCACATACCTTAGGATCCTCTTGACTACAACCAAATGGGACTCTTTGGCACACGATTGGTACCTTGCACACATACCTACCGCTAAAAGTATGTCGGGTCTACTAGCGGTTAGGTATAGGAGGCTACCAATCATGCTCCTATATTGTTTAGAGTCTACCATTTTCCCTTCAATGTCACTATCCATTTTCACATTGGTTCCTATGGGTGTAGATGCTTCCTTAGCATTTTCTAAACCAAATTTCTTTAGCATCTCTTTGGCATATTTGGTTTGAAAGACATGTGTACCTTCATTAGTTTGCTTAACTTGAAGGCCTAAGAAAAAGGTTAACTCTCCTACAAGACTCATCTCAAATTCATCTTCCATACACTTGATGAATTCTTGTAGGAAGTCATTATTTGTTGACCCAAAAATGATATCGTCTACATAGACTTGGGCAACAAATATGTCCTTATCCTTAGATTTTAGGAACAATGTAGGGTCAATTGTTCCTCTCCTAAACCCCTTAGACACTAGAAATGAAGAAAGCCTTTCATACCAAGCCCGGGGAGCTTGTTTCAATCCATATAAGGCTTTTCTTAGTTTATATACGTGTCTTGGATGGTTAGGGTCCTCAAACCCCGGGGGTTGTTCTACATAGACCTCTTCCTTAATGATCCCATTTAGGAATGCCGACTTCACATCCATTTGGTGGAGTGTGAAACCCATGTGAGCAGCATAGGCTAGTAGAATTCTAATTGATTCTAGCCTAGCTACGGGGGCATAAGTCTCATCATAATCTAGTCCTTCAACTTGGTTAAACCCCCTAGCTAACAATCTAGCCTTGTTCCTAGTGATTTTACCTTGGTCGTCTAGTTTGTTCCTAAAGACCCATCTAGTGGTTACAATAGTGCAATCATTGGGCCTAGGAACTAACTCCCAAACTTCACTTCTCTCAAATTGATTTAGCTCTTCTTGCATAGCTAAAATCCAATCAACATCTCCTAATGCTTCATCAATGGACTTAGGTTCTAATTGGGAGATTAGAGCTATTTGACTAGTTTGATCCCTAAAGTAGGACCTAGTCCTTACTCCTTGAGTGTCATCACCCACAATTTGATCAATGGGATGATCATGGTGATGTCTCAAGGGTCTAGAGGTTGTAGGTTCATTTACTCCTTCTTCCTCATCCTCTAGAGTACTTCTTACTCCCCCTTGATCATTGCCCTCCAAATGTAGGTCTTGGATTCTTTGGGCAAGGGGTTGGACCTCTTCTATATCCTTATCAATAGAAGCCTTTCTAGGGTAGGTACTAGTGGTTTCATCAAATTTGACATTTGAGGACTCCTCAATCACTTTTGTCCTCTTGTTGTACACTCTATAACCCCTACTAGTCAATGAGTATCTTACTAGAATTCCTTCATCGGCTTTTGACTCAAATTTTCTTAGGTCATCTTTGGTGTTTAAGATGTAGACTTTACATCCAAGGACTCTAAAATAATGGATTTGTGGTACCCTTCCATTCCACAGTTCAAAGGGTGTTTTTCCTAAAAACCTATGTACCAACACCCGGTTTTGGATATAACAAGCGGTGTTAACCGCTTCGGCCCAAAAATAGCTAGGAAGGGAATATGCATTAAGCATAGTCCTAGAAGCCTCTTGTAGGGCTCGGTTTCTCCTCTCAACTACCCCATTTTGTTGAGGAGTCCTTGGGCATGAAAACTCATGCTTGTACCCATTTTCAACACAAAATTGTGTGAAGTTAGCGTTTTGGAACTCCCCACCATGGTCACTCCTAATTCGGTTTATTTTGGTATTCTTTTCATTTTCTACCCTTTTACTAAAACCTATAAAGATATCTAGGGTATCATCCTTATGTTTCAAGAAGTAGACCCATGTGAACTTAGAAAAGTCATCTACTATCACTAGACAATACTTACTCCCCACAAGTGATGGAGTACTATGGCAATCAAACAAATCTATATGCAAAAGTTCTAAAGGTAAGGAAGTGGTGATTAGAGTTTTACCTTTATGTGATGCTTTTGATTGCTTACCCTCTTGGCATGCATCACACAACTTGGTCTTCTCATACTTGATCATTGGGAGCCCCTTCACCAGCTCTTCCTTGGCCACTCTTGCAATGCTCCTCATGTTGACATGTCCAAGTCTCTGGTGCCACAACCACCCTTCTTCTTCTTTAGACATAAGACACTTAACAACATTGTTAGTAGCATAAGATAGATCAAGATAATATAAATTTGCCTCTCTAAATCCTTCTAATATGATAGTATTTGAATCACTTTGCCTTATTACACATTTCTTAGCATGAAATTCTACTCTAAAATCGGCATCACATAGTTGACTCACACTTAATAAATTAAACTTCATATCTTTGATTAAAAGTACCTTATGAATCGAAATAGTGGGAGATACCTCAATTGTGCCCCTACCAATGATCCTCAACTTTCCACTATTCCCAAAGGAGACCGTCCCTTCTCTTAGGTAGCTAATAGTGGTGAACTTGCTCACATCCCCGGTTATGTGTCTTGAGCATCCACTATCTACTATCCACAAAGTTGGGGCTTCCTTCACCTTTACCTAGACAACACAGAAAACATACTCTTTTGGTACCCATATTTTTGATCCATAAACATCATTTAGAAATTTCTTAGGTACCCATGCCTTCTTTGTGGTTCCCTTAGCCCCTAATCTCCTAGATGCACCAATCCTACCGGTGAGTGAAACAAAAGCTACCTCCTTGATCTTAGGCCTATAGCCCAACCCAGCCTTGTTGTATACAGCCTTTTGACTATTTATGATTATATCTAGGTTACTAGATCCTACTTGGAATTTTCTAAGGGCCTTCGTGAGGTCATCTACCTGTTTTCTTAATTCCCTATTTTCATTTTCAAGGTGTGAAACATGTGAAGAAGTAGAGCTAGCATGCAAATCTTTAAGTTTAATAGCTTCTACTCTAAGCATGACAATTTGTTCTTTGAGATCCTTAACTTTACCTCTAGCCTTAGCTAAGTCCATGTTCGTGCTAGAGATTATTTTCACTAAAGTAGAGGAGGGTAAGTGGTATACCTCACTTACCGACGCTTCTGACTCTGATGATGAAGTGGAGGAGCTCTCATCTTGAGCTTCGTTCATCATCTGATGAGTCTGAGTCATCTTGTGTCATAAGAGCGAAGTGGGAGACTTGCTCTTCTTCTTCCTCTGAAGATGAGGGATCGTCCCACGTTGCCTTGAGGTTCGTGGCGCCCTTCTCCTTTCCCTTTGACTTCTTCTTGTCACTCTTCTTCTTCTCTTCCTTCTTGTCATCCCTTTTCTTCAACTGTGAACACTCATTCTTCATATGTCCTTCTTGGTGACAGTTGTAGCATATGATGTCCTTGGCCTTACCCTTACCTTTGGCCCCTTTCCTAGCATATGACTTGTTAGAAAAACTTTTAAATGCTTTACGAAATTTCCTTACCATAAAGGCCTCTTGGTCACTATCCATAGAGGCACTTGACTCCTCTGAGTCTGATGACGATGAGTAGATCACCTTCTTCTTCTCCTTCCTCCTCTTCTTCTCCTTTTCTGCAACAAAAGCAATACCTTTCTCTTTGGCCGAAATGTTAGCTTGCTCGTGCAGTTCAAATTCACAAAATAGTCTAATTTGACTAAGGATAAGTCCCTCGATACCTTGTAAGCATCAACCATGGATGCCCACAGGGTGGTTCTCGGGAAGGCTTGTAAAACATACCAGACCATGTCCCGATTGTCTATTTTCTCTCCAATCACATGGAGCTCATTTATTACTTCCTTTACCCTTCCATGCAGCTGACTGACGGTCTTGTTGCTCTTCATGGAAAGGGATTGCAGTTGGGCCACCAACAAGTCCTTCTTTGCTCTTCTGGACTCGTTTGACCCCTCGTTCAGTTCAACTAACTTGTCCCATAGTTCTTTGGCGCTCTTGAACGACCCCACCTTGTTCAGTTGCTCCTTCGAGAGCCCGTATTGCAATGTGGTGGTGGCCTTGGCATTTGATTGCGCCCTCTTCTTCACCTCCTTAGACCATGATCTCATAGGTGTTGGGTCTCCTCTTTCATCAACGTGTGCCTCGAAGCCATCTGTAACACTTATCCAAGTTTCAATATCATTCATGAGGTAGTATTGCATCCTACCTTTCCAGTACGCAAAGTCGTTCCCGTCGAAGAATGGTGGTCGTGCAGTGGAGTATCCCTCTTGAAACGCCATTACAATTGCTCCGGTTGACTGTTAGATCTTCCGAAACGCACCGGCTATGATACCAACTGATGGATCAATTTAGGCGTGCAGAGGGGGGGTGAATGCACTTTCTCGGATCATTTTGATCTCTACAGAGTTGTTAGCGGAGCGGAAATAATATGTAAAGGAAATTAAACAATGCTAACAAGAATATTTTACTTGGTATCCACCCAGATGGGTGACTAATCCAAGGATCCACGCCGCGAGCACCACTTTCACTATGAAAACCTCCTTTAGGTGGAGAAACCTTTACAACGACGATCTTCCTCTTTACAAAATAGAGTAGAATGAGTGAGAGGAAGCAAGAACACTTTCCAATTGGGCAGCACTTCGTTACTGTATGGAACCGTACCATGCACGTGTAACGAGGAGCTCCTTTTATAGGTGAAAAGGACAGACTCATAGTCTGTCCAGCCCCGCACCAGTCGACTGCCCTGAGGGCAGTCGACTAGCCCAGCATTAAATGTTGTCCAACGGCTAGCCAACGACTAGTTTCGGGGTATACCAGTCGACTGCCCCAAGGCCAGTCGACTGGTCCGAAGCTGCGAACTTTCTGTGGGTTTTGGAAGTCGACTGCCTCTGGGCCAGTCGACTGCCCTGCCTCCCAGCTCAGCTCCAGCCACTCCGGACCTTCTCCTTTGCGTGTGCCTTCAGGTTTGCTCCCTTGGTTCGCCCTTTGAAGTCCTCTTCCTCTGGCTATCGTCCCTCGGATGCGCACCCTTGGCTTGCCTCCATGCCACCCTTCACGTGTGCCCTTGAAGTCCACTTCCCGGCTTGCCCTTGGAGCTCTCCTCCCTCGGCTCTCGTCCCTCGGATAGGTTCACCAAGTGTGATTCTCCAAGTCCTGCAAACTCAATCACACATATCAAATACAACATAACACTCTAACTTTAAACCTATTCGCCCACACATCAAAACCATAATCTTCCAATCATTTAAGGGTCGATTGCCTCAACAAGGACTTCATTGCCCAACCCTCGGCCAGGACTTCGTGCCTCGATAAGGACTTCTTTTCTAGTCATCTTAATCCTAACTAGACTTTTTTCTGCCAAACACTAAGTCCTGTTTGACTTATCTCTTGGTCAAACTGACCAACCCTGGGTTCTCTGCCAATCTCATATCCTATTTGACTAACCCTGGTTCTAACTGATCAAACCTTGATATATTGTCAAACATATCAGATTTAGGTTTGATCACCCTGCTAATCATCAGGTCCTATTTGGCTAACCCTTTGGTCAACCTGATCAAGCTTAGGTTTACCCTACCAAACATCAGGTCCTGTTGGGCTTAACCCTTGATCATTTTGACCAGACCTTAGTATATTGTCAAACATCGAAACACAGGGGTTGACTATTCATAACTCATGCTCTTTGTACCAACAATCTCTCCCATTATGATATTTGAAAATAATCTTAATTTAGATTTTGGTCTAACGGTTTTAGGTAAATACTTAGGAGAAATCAAAAAAATTTAACTTAAGGTACTCTCTCCCCCTTTGACACACATCAAAAAGAATTATAAAGCAATAATAAAGATTTTAATTTAACATTTGCATCAACAATATGATTTTTGAAAATATTTAAGATTTTTAAGGAAAACATAATTTTCAAAAATCCTCCCCATTTCTTTTTTTTTATAACTTAAGTACCTATTTTAGAAAATATTTTACAGAACACTAAGTACTTGATTAAAATTTGAAAAAATAGGTACATTATTGATTTGAATTTCCCTAAATCTGACACAATCCTAAGAATCTTGTTGACCAAAAGAAAATTTTCTTATTTGTCTTAGAGATTTTCCAATCAAGATAAAGTATTTTCAATATAAATTTTTTAAAAAATAATAAATTTCTTGATTTGGATTCCTCCATAATTTGACACAATCCTAGGAACCCTTGTTAACAACAAGGAAAACTTTTCGAAGTGTCTTGAAGATTTTGCCAAACTTAAGCAATTTTCTAAAGACATTCAAAGATGATCAAGAAAAAAAATGATGTTCAAAAATAAAATATTTTTTTTAAAAATGAGAATATTGTATTTTCACAAATATAGTATTTTTGAAAAGATAGTATTTTTTGAAAATATAGTATTTTTGAAAACTTATAATGATTCTTTTCATTTTAACCTCCCCCTAAACCTGACACAGTCCTTGGAAGCTTGTTGACCATGAGTTGAACATCCTCTGAGTCTTAGGGTTCGATTCAAACAAAAAGAATTACATAATATATATATATATATATATATTTTAAGTTCAAAAGTAATCAAATGATGAATTGTTCTTTTGATTGAGACTCCCCCTAAGCCTGAGACAATCATAGGAATCCTTGCAAATCATAAGAAAAATTTTCTATGTGTCTTTAGAGTTTATCCAAATCATAAGAGCAATTAAGGAATTTTTTAGATAAATATAACAATTTTGAAGAAGTATTTTTTGAAAACAAACATTTCGAAGGACATAAATTTTTTAAGCAATATTTTTTTGAAAAACATTTTGAAGGACATAAATTTTTGAAGTAATATTTTTCTAAAAATAATTTTTTGAGAGAAAAAAATCATTTTGAAAGAGATAATATATTTTTTGGAAAGAGTAGTTAAATTTTTTTAACATAAACGTTTAAGAACACGATAAACACTGACTCCCCCTGAACCTGAAACCTTCTGGCTACGCTTGTTAGCTACAAGGACCTCTACCTAAGTGTCTTAAGGGACATTAGTCTTGACCTAGAAGCTATGTGTCTAAGTGTAGGTCAAACAATTTTCAAAAAGATATATAATTTTTAAAATATATTTATAAGTACACACAATCATGCATGAAATTCATTAAAATATTATTATATTTAGTCACTATATTTAAACTAATTTTTTAAGAAAATATTCTAAAGATTTTTGAAAATATTTTGAAAATATTTATCAATTGATTAGTTTTTATCATCTCACCCATTCCAAGTGTCACAATACAGACAATCATGGTTGCCTTATGAATGTTGTGAGATGCTTGATTAATTTTTCTCAATTTAATTTTATAGATTGTTTGACCTTGAGTTAAATTCAAATTTAACAATTAGTAACTTAAAAGTAAATTTCTATAATTGGCTTCCAGGACTTGGTGAGACACAGGGATCTTCTTTGGCCTTAGCCTTATTGGATCAACAACCCATTCCTTAGACAAAGCCTTTTATAGAAATGATACTTTCAATTTACTTGTTGAGAAACTCTGGTCTAACTAGTCTAGGATGTGGTGAGGTAACTTTGGCTAGTTCCACTTGCCTAGGTCGACCAAGTCGGGTACTCCTTACCTTTCCTGACTTCCCAGACCAAGCTTCCCTAACAAACTATCATCTTGCCCTACCCTGGTACTATGTTATGCAAGTGTCAAGTAATCTTATTCCTATCTGGCCATTCTAGATTAAGCGATAAATAAACTAGAATGATTGATATGGCAGATATATGGAAGAAAAACATAAACAAATGCATGAGCATGGCAGTTATGCATGTGTTAGTCAAGTCGAAGCAATTTAATTTGATTTCTAATAAAGTATCAAATTCTCGATTTGATATAGAACGTGTGAACCCACGAATATGTCAACCCACTTTGACACATTTATTATTATTAAGTTGATTATTCTAGTTGGGTAGACTTTTATTTAGTTTCATAATTAAAGGTAATTAATTTAAATTTAGTTCATGGATTTGAATTTCGAATTAAGAATTGAGTTTCTAATTAAAGTTGAATGGTTAATTAAAATTTAAGATTTGTGATTAATTATGATTTCAGTTTTAAAGATTTGAACAATAATTTTGGGTCTAATTAGATCATTTCCATCAATTTAAAGAATTCTAATTCATCTAATATTGCTTTCGTTTTTAAGTTTTCAATTTTATGTAATACTTCTATTTTAATTGAATTTATATAAGCCTTTTTAATTATAGCTTCAATTTTAATAAATTCATCTTCATGTTCAGAATCATTTTCATATCTCCAGAGTTATATTTAGAATTAACAAAAGTTATATCATTATCTTCAAAATAAGTAAAATAATTTTCAGGATTACTAATTCAGGGTGTATCATTATTTTCAAAATAAGTAGAATAATTAATTGAGGATTCACAATTATCTTAAAAGTTATTAGAATTATTTTGAGAATTATTTCAAAAATTATTAATTAAGGTTTGATTATTATTTTCAAAAATATTAATAAAAGATTGGGTATTATCTTCAAAATTATTAATTAAAATATTATCTTGTGAATTAATAAGATTATCTTCAAGATTATCGATTCAGTTTCATTATTATCTTCAACATTGGTTGAATTATCAGAAACATTATCAAAATATTAGAATAAATTTTTAAAATTGTAGCATTAATATTAAAGATTAAAGAATTAATATTCAATATTCTACCATTATCAATGTTTGATTTGGGAGTATTACTAGCTAATTTATCATGCAATATATTAAGTTTGCTATATAGAAAATCTAATTTATCAGAAATATTAATATTGTTATCTAAATTACCAAAATGATTATGCAACTGTGCAGGAATTTAAAAAATATTATTCCAAAAATTAAATTTTTGTACCTCCTTTACCGTCGTTGCATTTCTTGGCATTGTTGACCTACTGATCCTCCAGTCTGGGCACTGGTTCTTGTAGTGTCCCTTCTTTTGGCACTTGAAGCATTTGATGCGGCTTTTATCCCTCTGGACTCCTGGTGCTGGTACCTCCGTTGTCGCTACTGGTATTCGAATCTTATGAGTAGGACACCGATTTTTATATATAGTGTCCTCTCTCCCTGCACTTGAAACAGATTATGTGAAATTTAAAATTTGACATTATAAAAATATACCATATTCAGCCTTGACTCCCCCTTAATTCCTAGTCATCTTGCTCCTTCGGTGGTGAGTTTGATCATAGCCACCTGCTCTGATACCAATTGTAGGATCGGTGATGTCGATAAAGGGGGGTGAATATCGACTCATCAATTTATCGTTGGATCTTCGTTGATTGTTTGATTAATATCAGAGTTGTTAGTAGCAGCGGAATAATAAAAGTAAAAATGGACACAACAAGAACTCGTGGTATTTTCTTGGTTCCCAACCTCCCAGGGTCAGTATGTCCAAGGCCTAATTACAGGTAGCACCCGTCCACTAGTGGTCTCCTTTCCAGAATTTCCGAAGGCGGAGAAACTCATCTTATAGTTGAGAGTACAAGCAAATGATAAAAAATTACTATAACTAAATGCAAACCAAAATAGAAGATGACGATTCTGACCGATCTGGAACTCCGAAGCGTCGCACACTTCCTCCTGGAGCCTCCTTGGTTGCAGAGCATTGTCTCAACACTTTTTCTTTACATAGAATGAGTGAGTGGATGTATAAGTTGATAATCTGAACTGCTCCACTTGACCCTTTTATATAGTACTTATTTAGGCGCCTGATTGGCCTTTTAGGCACCCTCGTTGCAAACAAAACTTGATCTGAACTGGCATATTTGGCATAGAGATAAGGCCTGCATTCCAGGCACCTGGGAGCTATTCAGGCGCTTGGAAGCTATTCAGGCACCCAGGAAGCCCTTTCCCAAGATATTGTTTCCTTGCTTTTGCTCTCCATTCTTGCTTCCAACTCCAGGATCCTGCAAGACAAACAAACACATGACAAAACTAATAATCCTAAGCTTTCATGATTGACAACCAGAGTTGACTAGTTCTAACTTTGGATTTCAAATGAAATCCTAGGTCGAACTGACGCCTACTATTCCCTTTCCCAGGGAATGTGTCCTCTCCTACTCCACTCTAGAGATGTTATCTTTTGCCAACCAGGACCTCCGGTGGATTTTTGCTCGACCTTCGAGAATCCGAAACTCGACGATGTTTGACCTCGACCCTTCTCGACTCCTATCCACGATCCCCACTTGGTAAAGTCATCTGCTCGATCCCCCGGACCAAGTCTTCATGCTTGCCTTCACTCACCATGTCTTCGTTGCCTTATCCCCGACCAAGACTTTTGCTCGACCTCTAAGAATCGGAACTCGACGATGTTCAATCTCGATCTGTCTTGACTCTTGTCCGCGATCCCCACTCGACAAAGTCTTATGCTCGGTCCCTTGAACCAAGTCTTCATTGCCCGATCCCCGACCAGGACTTCGTTGCCCAACCCTCGGCCAGGACTTCGTGCATCGATAAAGACTTCTTTTCTAGTCATCTTAATCCTGACTAGACTTCTTTCTACCAAACATCAAGTCCTATTTGGCTTAGTCCAAATATGTTTTATTCCTCTACCAAACATCAAGTCCTATTTGCTTATCTCATAGTCAAACTGACCAACCCTGGCTTCTCTACCAAACATCAGATCCTGTTTGACTAACCCTTATTCTAACTGATCAAACCTTTGTATATTGTCAAACATATCAGATCTAGGTTTGATCACCCTGCCAAGCATCATGTCTTGTTTGGCTAACCCTTTAGTCAACCTGATCAAGCTTGGGTTTACCCAACCAAACATCAGGTCCAGTTTGGCTTAACCCTTGATCACTTTGACCATAGCTTAGTATATTGTCAAACATCAAAACACTAGAGGTTGTCTATTCATAACTAGTGCTCTTTGCACCAACACCTAGCTTACCTAGGAATTTTCTGCAATCTCAACAACTTCATCACTACATCATATCATCTTAACTTGAACCCTTTACCACTTATCAAAACAAGGATCGATCTGGTGCTTCCGGTACCAACAATCTCCCCTTTTTGATTATGGCAACACAGTTCAAAGTTAAGCCTAAACAAGTTTTAACTAGGAAATAAAATTACTTTTAAGCTCTCCCCCTTTATCAGTTATCTCCCCCTAGATCATTTAACATTTGTGATTATAGAAGAGATGATATTTTTCAAAATAGTCTTAGTCTTTTTCAAACATGATTAAAAAAGATCATAGACTAAGTTAAGTTTTCTTTTTAAAAAAAGCTATAAAAATACTTAGTTGACTTATGCTTTTTGAAAGAATACTTTTAAAAATTTTGCTTACTTTTTGAAATGCTTAAGTACTAAAACTTTCTTTTCAAAAAAGTTAAGTAGTTAAGTGATTTTTCAAAAACTAAGAAGAGAGACTATGTAGTTTTTCAAAATGCTAAGTTATTTAAAAATAGGTTCTAAGCATTTGAAAAAAACTTAGTTTTGAAAACACTAAAAACTCAATTTTGGAAAGCAATTTTTGAAAAGCGAAAAGACTAGTATAAAAGCACTCTTTTCTTTGAACTCTTTTTCTTTCTCTCTCCCTTTGTCATATATCAAAATCATGCATGTAATATGAGGGTAAGAATGAAAAAATAATTGCTAAGTGTATCAGAGTGAGTAATTTCATGAAATATAATAAGTCTATGTAAAATGTCTAAGTCTAGGGTAAGTCTAAGTCAAGTCTAGGCACCATCATTTTGAGTCCAACCATGAAAGAAAAAATTTAAAAATAATTTTAAATATTCAAAAAATAAAGTCAATTCCATTTAGGAACCTGTCTAACCTTTTAGCTACTTGTTTGACTGTAATAAACAATAATTTTCACTTGGGTTTGTCAAGTCAAGTGTATTTCATAAATCATATCAGTTAGCCAGAATACTTGACTTGATTAATTTGAATTGCATTTATAATGGCCCCAACTTATGTCGATGCATTGATTTTGAAGTATCTAAGTCTAGGGTAACAGTCCTAAGCATCTCAACCTAGTCTAAGTTGTCAATAATGTTAACCCTAATGTGCTTATGAGATGTTGGCTTCTAAATCTATGGGAGCATACATAGTAGGGTTAAGCCTAAGCTAAGTCCATGTCGAAGAAAGACCCTAGTTTTGAAGGGGATAGTTTTAAAGTCAAAGTAAAACTAAGTATTGAAAAAATGTAATAAATTTTGAAAATAAAGTTTTGAAATTTGAAACCAAGTTTCTGAAATCATTTTTAAAATTAGAATCAAATTTAGAATCTTAAAGAATTTTGATGTTCAAAATCAAATCAAGATCAAACATTTAAAGTCCTACTCTACTAAGCACATTCTAAGCTGCCTTCTTAATGAATTGAACTCAGACTCAGGTAGGAGTTTAGAAAAAATGTCTACTAGGTTAGATTTGAACTCTATATGTTGAAGGGCAATTTCACCCCTAGCTAAGTGGTCCCTAACAAAGTGATGTTTTACTTCTATATGTTTAGTCCTAGAATGGTAAATTGAGTTCTTGGTAAGATATATAAAACTGATATTATCAATAAAGACCTTAGTTTAGCTATAGTCTAGGTTAAAATCCTTAAGGGTATGCATCATCCATAAGAGTTGAGCTACACATTCCCCTAAGGCAACATTCTCTGCTTCAGTTGTAGATAAGGCAACACAATGTTGTTTTCTACTACACCAACTAACTAGACTCTGACCCAGCAATTGATAGCTCCACTTGTACTTTTCCTATCTAGTTTACAACCTGCATAGTCTGAGTCAGAAAATTCTAATAATTCAAAACTGAAAGTCCTAGGGTACCAAATACCTACATTTCGGGTGCCCTTAATATATCTAAGGATTCTTTAAACGCAGTTAAGTGGGACTCCTTAGCACAGGTTTGATACCTGGCACAATTACCTACTACAAAAATGGATATCAGGTCTACTAGTAGTTAGGTAAAATAAGCTCCCTATAGAACTTCTATAATACTTTAAGACAACTGGCTTACCTTCAGGGTCATTATTTATTTTAGCATTTATGACCATAGGGGTACTTAAGTCTTTTGAATTTTCCATTTTGAATTTTTGAATCAATTCTTTTGCATATTTTGATTGATAAACATAATTTCTATCCCTGGTTTGTTTAATTTGGAGTCCTAATAAGAAGGTCAGTTCACTTACTGAACTCATTTCAAATTCACTTTCCATAATTTTAATAAATTCTTTTAAGAAATTAGTATTAGTTGATCTAAAGATTATATCATCTACATAAATTAGGGCTATAAGGTTGTCTTTTTCTAAGGTCATAAATTAGGGTTGAGTAAATTTGGCCTTGGTTAAAACTCTTAGAAATTAGGTAGGTAGATAGTCTTTCATACCAAGTCCTAGGTACTTGTTTTAAACCATAAAGCACTTTTCTAAGTTTGAATACATGGTTAGGGTAGTCTAAGTCTTCAAAACTTGGGGGTTATCCTACATAGACTTCCTCTTTTATAAATCCATTCAGAAAGGTAGATTTAACATCCATTTGATATAATTTGAATCATAGTTCAGAAAGTGATTCAATTGGCGAGTTACAAATTTGGTCTGGTCCAGGCTCATCATCTTTGGGATTAATTAAGTTGGGTTGATTTGAGTTAGATTGATTTTCTTCATCAAATATTAAATTAGTAGTTTCTTCAATCTTAATGATTTGTTTGTTATACACTCTATAGACCCTACTTGAGGTTGAGTACCCTAAAAATATACCAAGGGTAGACTTGGATTAGAATTTACCTAAGTAGTCTTTTATATTTAAGATGTGGACTCTACAACCAAAGACCCTTTGATAATGTAGGTTGGGTGTTGTATAATAATATATTTCATAGGGGGGTCTTATTATGTCTTTTATTGATTATGACCCTATTTTGAATATAGCATGCAGTGCTAACTGCTTCTACCCAAAAATGGTTAGCCAAGTTATTGCTAGTACAAAGAGCATCAGACTTGAACATCAACCTCTGGTGTTTCTATGTTTGACAATATACCAACGTCTGGTCAAGGTCATCAAGGGTTAAGCCAAACAAAAATAATGATGAACCAGGCAGCAGACAAATTGAACCTAGGGTGACTTCCCCGGCCCCACGGAAGTTTCCCACCGGTCACCAGGGTAAATCGGGAAGCGCTCGCGGTGGGCAGTCTAGAAGCCCAGCATCCCAGGGTTTACGCCCCATTTGGAGGAAAAATTCCTGCAAAATGCGCCGTAGCTAGGGATCGAACCACGGATGCCTGGGTTAACGACTAGTTACCTTATCGCTGCACCATAGCCCTGGGGGCAAGGTTAAGCCAAACAAGACTTGATGTTTGGTAGGGTAAACCCAGGTTTGATCAGTTTAACCAAAGGGTTAGCCAAACAAGACTTGATGTATGACAGAGTGACTAGTACCCGGGGTTGATTAGTTTGACCAAGGGATAAGCCAAACTGGACTTGAGATTTGGTAGAGAGAGAGTATACTTACCTAAAGTTGGGAAGATAGAAGTCTAGTCAGGATTAAGATGAATAGCAAAGAAGTCCGAAATCCTGGTGAATGAAGCTAGGTCCTTATGAGTGATGCTAGGTGAATGAAGTCCTGATGAGTGAAGCAGGGCAAGAAGAGTTGGTCCGGGGGACTGAGCATGAAGTCCTGGTTCGGGGAATTGGGCACAAAGTCGTGGCCGAGGGTTGGGCACAAAAGTCTTGGTCCAGGGGATTGAGCACGAAGTCCTGGTCAGGGCTCGGGCAATGAAGTCTTTGCCAAGCGAGGACTACGGACAGAAGTAGAGACGGGTCGAGGATCGGATGTCTCGAGATCTGGGACCAGGGATCACGGATAGAGGCCAAGCACGAAGTCTTGGTCCGGGGTACCGAGCAGAAGACTTTGTCGACCAGGGATCACGGACAGAAGTAGAGACGGGTCGAGGTCAGACGTCTCGAGATCCGGGTTCTCGGAGGCCGAGAAAAAGTCCAACCGGAGGTCCCAGTTGGTAAAAGGTAGCTTCTCCAAATTGGAGTAGGTGAAAGACGCGTTCCTCGGAAAATGGAACAGTAAGCATCGATTCGACCAAGGGTTTTAGTTGAAATCCAAACGTCAGAACCAGACAACTCTGGCTATCAATCAACTATGGCATAAGCTTATTTGTCTGTTTGTTGTGTGTTTTGTTGTCTTGCAGGTACCTAGAGTTAGAGGCAAGATAGGAGAACAAATGTAAAACAAACAAGCGGCTAGGAAAAAAGGTTCCCAAGCGCCTGGGAGTTGGATCAGCTTGGATCAGTTATTAGGCACCTCAATGGGCTCTAGGGCACCCTAATACTATGTATAAACAAGGGTGTCAACCCCTCAATTAAAGAATCAAGTTATACATTCGCTTATTTAGTTTGTGTAAAGAAAAAGTGCCCAGACGAAGTTCTGCAACCAAGGAGGCTCCAGGGGGAAGTGTGCGACGCTTCGGAGTTCTAGATTGGTTGAGATCATCAACTTGTTTGGTTTGCTTTTAGTTTACAAGTTGTGTTTCAGTTTATCTATTTGTGCTTGTAAAAACAAACTATAAGACGGGTTTTCTCTGCCTCTGGAAATTCTGGAAAGGAGACCATTAGTGGACTCATGCCGAGTACATAGGCCTTGGACGTACTGACCCTGGGGGGTTAGGTGTTAGTGATATGAGAGAAGTGTCCTAAGGCAATCGCCTTATGATTGTAATCATTTATTTTAATAAATGAATATTCACTATTTGAGTATACATGTTTGTGTATTTGATTGAGATCTTAAACTCATTTACTAAATGTCCGCAATACAATTCACAGCATGAGAGAATTTGTGATGAATTCACAACTAGTGATTATCTCTACATGTGCAATTGTGAAGTATTGAAATTGTCCCTAGTCGATGAACTGATAAATACGGACACTATCAATTCTGTTGAGACTAGCATGGGTTATTCTCTAATCAGCTGATTCTCACTGGCTGGTGACATTAAGATGTCCGGAGATAAACATGAATGCTAGTAAAGGGAACTAGTTCATTGGAGTGACTGACTATAAAACTTCATATGGTAGTCTACATATAGATATGTCAGTGAAGTTCTTACTGCAGCTTAAGTGCGATGTTCCTTTGACTTGCGGTGTTCAAGTCATCTTGGTCATGGAGACTTATACTTTGACATCATAAGCAAGCATCTCCAAGGAGGTGTGAACCCAGGATGATTGGGTATAAGCCGAAGTGCCCGAAGATGTTTGAACATCCTACAAAGGATTCACCACTCCTTGCGAGGAGATGTATACCCGAGGCCTATCGTCGGATTGTTACTCGAAGCCTCTGGCCAGAGCATGACATATTCAGAGTATGAATCTCTTAAATACATGAGAGTAATTAGAATCCGTAGGACGAGAAAACGTTACTTGTGCTAGGTTTGACGTAGTCAGCCTAGTGGGAACTGACACACATAGACCATGTCCTGAACCAAGTGGGTATAAGATGGTGAAGGGAATGGGGCACAATTCATTATAGCTGCTGAAGGGTTTCAGAATTGTTTCTGAGGTCAACCGTTGATCTTTCGATTAATTGGGGATCATAATGTACTACTAGGTGCCACTCATGATCGTTCTATAATTAATTAATTATAGACGGCCAACATAAATCGAAAGCCTATTTAGTCACACGCACTACGAGTAATCCGAGGGATTTAAAATGAGTTGAAAATTAGATTTTCCAATCAAGAGAGATTAGGTTTGGTTGAGCCAAACGATAAGTCGAATCTGAATTTTTCAGAGACACATTGGAAGCGTAAAATGACTAAGTCTTTTGAAGACTTAATAGATGAATTAAATAAGTTTAATTCATTGGGTCGTGGCTTGGATGGGCCAACCAAAGAGGGCCTCCATCCTCTTTGCTTGGCCGGCCACAACAAAGGGAGAGAACCAAGTTTTTGGTTCAATTTATAAAATAAACCAAGTGTGGTTTGTTTTATAAAATTATGGATGATATAAATTTTTTATATATAATAAACCAAGGTTTGGTTCATTTTTCATGGAAATTAAAATGAACCATGGATTGATTTATTTTATAAAATCAATCATGGATTGATTTACCATGATAAGGAAATTTATTCCATAAGAGAGAAGAGACTTGATTGATTTTTATCATGAATTAAAATATGATTTTAACCATGATATAAAATCAAACTTGGCTTGATGGAATAAGTTATTCCATATTTGAGAGGCTTGATGGTTGAGAGGCCACTATATAAAGGACCCAAGGCAAGGCTTGGGTGATAATCGAAGAGATGAAGGCATAGGCTCTCTCCCTCTCTTTCTCTCCTTCTCTTCTCCCCTTCTTGCCGTGCGCTAACCAGCCCCAAGAAGGAGCACCAGCCGGCCGCCCCTGCCCTTTCCCTGCCAACCACCACCTGCTGCCGGAAGAAGGTGTTGCCGGAATTAGAGTTTGCCGCAAGGATCCTTTTGCCGCAAGCCTCTTCTTTTGCTTCGCTGGAATTTTGATTCCGGCCATCCTTTTGTGGTTAGTCTTCCGACTTCTCTCTTGGTTTTTCTCGTTGCGTTCTCGGAGAATCTAGTAGTTCTCGAGAACACGAAACTCGTGGCTTTGCGAAGTCATCCGAAGATTCTCGGCGTGGACGCGAATAGAGGCGGAGCTTCCAAGGGACGCTTACGGTTGGTCTCGTCCCTTCCTTCGAGTTACGCGAGGTAATACGTAAATTAGTTTATCTTTCTGCAAAATTTCAAATATATGATCATGTCTACACAAGATAAAATTGCATACTTAGATGTGTGGTTAAATGATTTAGAGAAATTATTTATGTTAAACCTTCCGTTGTACGTAATTAATTTTGAAATTACGAACCCGCATCCATGTCAACATGCACCCGGTCCCAACAGTGGTATCAGAGCTGAGGTTTGTGTTCGACATAATCATATAATTGTTTTGCGGAAAGCTTTATCATGATCTCAATTTTGGAAAATTTTCAATAATGGAAACCTTCCAATTATGGTAAATTTTTGATTTAGGAATTTCAAAGTTTAGAAATCCTCATGAAATTTCGCAAACTTTTGAAATATCTCTGTTTCTGAAATTTTATGATAATTGTGAAAACTTTCTATTTTTGGAAACTTTTCAATTTTGGAAATTTCCTATTTTAGAAAATTTTCAATTTTGGAAAAACGTAAGTTTTCTTTGTACCAGAAACTTAGAATTATTCTGAAAACATTTATTTTTGGAAACTTTCCATTTTTGGAAACTTTCCATTTATGGAAAGCTCGCAATTTTAGGCACTTTCTTT